>JAXFYN010000333.1:106389-174609 GCA_036172215.1 Camellia granthamiana | reverse complement strand
AATGGTCTTCTTCCACGGCCTTAACAGTTGCCTCGTGAATAGGATCACCAACAAGGTCAGAAGGAGAAACTGTTATTTTTTTCCTCCTCTTCAATGGTGTTTCTTTCTCTTTCTCTATTTCTTTCTCTTCTATGGGAGCCTCAGGCGTCTCCTCTTCAGGATCAAGCAAAAGTTTTCTCTTCCTCTGTTGTTGCTGCTTGTCTTTGAGGATATTCAATGCTTGAACTCTCTGAGGAAAGTCCTCCTATGAGGTTCCTACACCAAAGAGAGGCTATAAATAACTAAGCAAGGCATCATAAAGAGAAAAGAAAAGAAAAAACAAAAGGGAAGCAGTAGTGCACACCTTTCTTCGAAGTAACTCTAGTAACTCTAGGAGGAGGAGATATGGCAGCAAGAATAGTTCTTGCGGCAGCAGAAGTAGGAGCTGGGATAGCAGGGGTAGTAAAGGAAGTGATGATCCCAGTCCCCTTGGACATGGCCTAAGGCACATCTAGTCCCACTAACAAATCTTGAGTAGGAATGGCCAAGTACACCTCCATATTGGCCGTCCACCAATTCCGGTATCTTTTCAGTGTATTGCCTTGGGGGAATGAAGAGTAAGTATGCAAAATCAATTAAGTCTTGGATCAACTTGGAGGTTGCTTCTTCCAGTCTGGACCTTGGAATCTTCAGTTCTCTGCTTATAAGATTTAAGTTAGATTGGCTGCAGAGAGGGATAGGGATCCCCTAAGTGAATCCAAATTGCCTCACAAATTGGGCAGGACAGTAGGGCTCAAAAATACACTTATAAGCTCTAGGATTCAGAGTGCCAATGAAAAGCTCCCTCGGAACCAGGATGGAAGCCCACATATTCTTGTATTGAGGCCTAAAGCAGGACTTGTCATCCAAAAAGGCTCTCAGCGAGGCTGGTCTAATGTTGGCTTCGAAGGGATAGAAAAAGAGGCTAAAAGGGGAAGTTGAAAGTTGATGGAAAGAAGAAAAGTAGAAGACAAAATTGGAAGGGTAAAGAGAAACCCTAGCAAACTTCATGCCATAAGAGGTAGGGTTTGGTGATAGAAATCTTAGACATTTAAAGTGCAAGTCAGTGAAGTATGCAAAAAGCTAGAGTTGGAGTACCCAAAATAGGCCTCATTGATTGGCATCTGTAGACGCGCTCCCGGGAACTCTCCGATATCCGCGCTTCTTGTGAAGGCGCGAATCTCGTTTTGTTCTGAGCTACTACAGTTCGGACTCAATGTCACGGTTCTGAATCTAATCTCGCAAAGTGCAATGCAAGACCGATAAATCACCAAAGAGTCCAAATCTGGCAACTCATTTTTTGGAAAACTGATTTTAAGAAAGAAGTACCAAACATGGACTGCTTTGCCATATACAGAGTCGCCACCTAAATATTTTATTTTTGGAGAAATTTAGAAAACCCTGACTCGTTGCCTAAGGCCACGTGTCCGTCATCACCAAAGTTGCCTCGGCTCGGGAACTTGGGTACGATTAGGAAAGGTTATCTATGAGCACCCCCGCTCGCCCGATCAAAGATCGACCTGTACTAAGCATGATATCTTGTTTTTGAAAACACATGTGCTCTTATTCCAGTTAATTAGCTAATCTTACTATGTGATGCGCATAACAAAAACAAGTATAGACTAGATCGCCTAATTTGGAACAAAGCATCGCATATCCGTTTGTTTGAAAATAGTTTGAAGTTTGCTACTCATAAGTAGGCTAAAACATGGATTTCAATGAATTGTCCCAATTCAAGTAATCCAACCTTCACCCACAGGCATTCAGGTAGTTATATCAACTAAGCAGTTCGCCGCATGGCAAGCATGCTATCATGGCAACACTCACACACATGCAGTATGTTAAAGCGTAAACACTCACAGTGTACTCTGAGCCAAAACAGAAACTAGTTAGTAATCAATGCATGATCCTAGTTCATGTTAAGATGGCTAATGCAACACATGCAAAATGCAATTAGAAATAGGTTTGGCTATTCTAAAATGGCATGTGAGATACAGCAATTGATAATCATGTATTCAAATCGAAATATGATGCAGTTAGTATGATGCGCCGAGCTCAGTGTGTGCAATAAAGATGAATGGATGCACGCATGCAAAGCATAAGGATGCTAACTGAAACATGCCCTAAAACTAACCATTGAAAGCGGTTAAGTAAAAGAGAGAAAGACGTAGGGTTAGAAGACATGCATACACTCGTGCACACTTATTACAAAATTCGCCCTCTCGACAGAGGGTCTGAATAAATAATACATGCCAACTAATTAACTAACTAACAAGCTAATTAATTATTACATAACCAAATGAATAAGTTACAACTAATTATTACAAAACTTAATTAATTAACAAATTAACTAATTAAATTACAAAACCAAATGCTAACTATCAAGTAAGGAGAACAGTAAATAATGTTGCTCCAACTCTAGTTAGGGGAGAAGGGGATGCATGCTCGGTTCTTGTCCCGAAAGCTCTCCGGATGCTCTTTTAAGGCTCTGTCGACAGGGTGTCCTCAAGGAATTCCTGCTGAACCTTACCAAAACCAGTCTGGGGAATACATCAGTGGTCTGCCGGCCATGGGGATCCACTGCCGACCATCCTGCCGACCAAGAGTGGGCACTGCCGGCCAAGAATGAAGGACTACCGGCCATCTGCAAGGCACTGCCAGCCACTGATGTGCTGGGACACCAAGCTGCAGCAGAGCACAAAATAGAGAAAATTGAGGGTCTCCCAAAGGTATGTACGCACTATGCCATCCTATATCACCTCAAAACATCAAGGAAGAGGCATAGTCGGATCCACGACCATCAATCATGCATCCCAATGCATGATGGCCAAAGATCCAACATGTGCAAATCAATGTGAAATGAATGCACAAATAAACACATAAAGCCTAAAACTCTATCATGGATCATCAAGAGCGTCAGCGACCGAGCATTAAGGCACGTTTCATCACTTGAAGTATGAAACGTCCCTCGTTCCTCGTGCTCGGATTAACACTTAACCCAATCAACAATGCAATACAAGCATGGCATACACAAAGTGACTCAAGCATGCAAACATGCAACATGACTTAAACATGCAAACATGCAATATGAATAACCTAACAAGGCTAATGGCATGTTCAATGCTAATGCTTGCACAATGCAAATGACGGCATACTTAATGCAATGTAACCTAAATATGTAAACAACGTGGCATGCAACAAGTATGCAACAATGTACCAAGCATGCAACAACATGCAAAATGGATAAGCATGTAACAACATGCAAACATGCAAGCATGCAACAACATGCAAGGTGACAAGCATGCTACAACATGCAAAGATGGAATTAAACCAAAATGGACAGACCTTAGCTATGCCCAAATCAGTGGCCAAACACCAAAACAAAGGCACCAAAAGACAAGGCATACATGCACAATGCATTGGCCAATCAACTAGACAACAATGCACAACACTCAAAGACACTTAAAGCATGAATGAAGTGGGAATATGGTAATGCTATAATCTCTGAAATAGAGTACTAAATGATGCCAAATCATCTAAATAGCTCATAGATAGCATGCAATGGTGCTCAAAGCTTAAGGCAAGTAAGAGCATTTATACTACAAGTATACAAAACATGAGGCATGTGGCTAAGGCAACCCAAAATAGTCCTAGAATATGTCAATATGATACTAAAACATGTATGGAAGGAAGCCAAAATGTGCTGGAATGATGAGTCAAATCAACATGCACATAAGGTTAGTAAGCAAGATTTGTTCTACAAGTGTATGGAGCATGCAAAAGATGACCAAACCCACTTTAGACAGAGTTATTTCATGGCAAAATATCACCAAAAATATGCTGAAATGGACTCAACATAAGTTAGGCAAACATGCTACTTTGGTGAGCCACAAATGGGATTACACTACACATATAAGAAGCATGCAAAAGATGACCAAACTAGCCATGCATAAAGTCAAGGAAGGTCCTAAAAGTCACAAAAAAGGGCCTAAAACAAGCCTCAAAAGTAAAGGGATACATGCTCCTTTGATAGGCCAAAAACTCAAGCAAACAAAAACAAAAAGAGAGGGGGTCACCCCCTCTGATTTGAGGCCTCAAAACCACATGCCTACCATTGAAAATCCACTGGATTTTAGTGGCTAAAAGGCCGAACCAAGACTACCTCGAAGGCCTTAAGGCATGGCTCAAAACAAGGCCAAACAAGGCATACAAGAGGGTAGAACATCCTTAATACCAAAAAGACCTTAAATAACCACCAAAAGCACTTAAATACAAAACTTTTTTTAGTTGAAAGTAGGGCCTAAAACAACATGCAATGATGGCCAAAATGAGATATAAAAAAATGCTAAAAAAGGAAAAATGCTCACCCTTGAAGTCCAACTTCGAGACCAGCAACCTTAAGGGTTAAAAACTCACTTTCAGAGCTCAAGTAACATTCCCAAGAACCTCAGTCCAAAGGGTGGTGGTGTGTCTCTATGTGTTGTAGTACAAAAGTGTAAGAAAAATGGACTTTAATGCACAAAACCAACAACAATATAGAGAGAGAGAGTAAGAAATATATATATATATAGAGAGAGAGAGAGAGAGAGAGAGATACAACTCTTCTAAAATGGCTGAACCTCTGATAGAGAGGAACAGTTTCTCCTCTTATAGAAGAAAAACAATGCAAAGCTTGTTAAACAAGCTTGGAAAGGGGCTCATCCCTCCATACACGTGGAGGAGAGATGCGTGAAAACCAGTTGGCTCAAAAGATCTGGCGTGAAACCTGCTGAGACAAGGGTTCCACCGGCTATCAGTGGTGGCCGGCAGTGGCTCATTGATGGCCGACAGGCTCTATCAATGGCCGGCAGCAACAAAGGCATGGCCAGCAAAGCCAAAAGGTGGTCTGCAGTGCACCAAGAGAAACATTCTGAAAGGACCAAGTCATGATCCAAGAATGGGGCAGAAAGGATGCAGGGTTTGGAAAGCTCAAACCTGTGACGTTCCGCCGCGAAAGTCGAATACCCGACGAGCAATCGAACTTGTGGCTGGATATACTTTCAAGCACAACTGAGTCTTGAGGACGGTCAAAAATGGGGTGTCTACAGCATCTATGAGTTTTTCACAAAATTCGGAGCAAGTTCTGTAGACATCAACCAAAACATATAGAGCTAAAGCTACATTTTTAAGCAAAACAAAAGCTTTGGTGAGAGAAGCAAACTCAAGCATAATCCTCTGAGAAGAGGTACAAAAGAGGAATTTACAAAGCCAATCTAATAAAAAAGAAAAGAATTCCCTATCAGTTACAGGGCTTTCCTTTTTGTTCTCAAATTTAACAAAGTCATTATAGGATGAGTTCAGAGGGGGAATAGAAAAAGAGACATTAAGGTCAGGATAGTCTGGACCAAAAGGAATGCCAAATATGGGATAAAACCCATAGTTTTATTGATATATACATAATTACATTAGAAATGCCTACTTGGCTACAAATTAGATTTCATAATAATAGGGAATAGAAAAAGTAACAAGTTCATTAAATTTAACCTAGCAGTGTTCAATGAACTTATGTTATTTGTTTATTCTATTTTCTATCCTATCAAAGCTAGGTTGTTGCAGCTGGTATGCTCTTATTTGGTGAAAAAGATGTTCAGCTTTCACCTTGAACTTTGTTTCTTTCAAGCCTTACTCTATTTCGTCCATATTTAAATCATTTCAATACACTGAATCCTTATTCTTGAAGTCATCATATTCTTCAATAAGGTTCTCTACTTCGTACTGAGTCTGAATTCGATTGGCTGTGATTTTGTCCAAAGAGTCACTGGTAGCCAAAGAAATTTTGTACCAATGAAGAAAGAGTGGAAGTTGATTCGGAAAAGCTTGAAGCTCTGTCTGGGCAATAGGGTTAAGAACATGATCCCGAGTAATAACATCACAGGCCCATTGAAAGTTTTTGAGAGGAATCTCGTCTCCAAGAACATTGAAAGGCAAGTGAGAGAAGGCAGCAAGCAAAAGCTGAGATTTGTATCGCTCAAATGCAGATAGAAGAGCTGAAGGTAGGTAGGAAGGAAAAAACTGATTCTCGAAAAGAGTAAGTTTCAATTCCTCCATCTAATAAGGATTCTGAGAGAGATGAGGTGCAGAAGGATCCATCCCGAAGGAAAGGAAGAGGGGAACTGGGGGTCATTCACGCATTCGAGCCACCTTTTTAGCCAAAAAGGACGGATTATATCCTTGTGCTTCATCTGAATGAGGAGTTTCTCACACTATCTTCGCTAGCATAGAAGACGTGTATCACACCACAAGCAAGTTGTCCTTCAGACTGCGTTGGTGATCAATGGGTACATAGGGGTAAACCACTGAGCTCTGAGCAGAAGAAGGAACAGAAAGGGGATCACCGAATTCAACAAATCGATGATGAATCTGCTCCCTTAATTGGGGTTTATCAGGCTTTAACTAACTTTCCCAACCAGTGGACTTGGAGGAAGAATAAGCGGTTTTGTCCCATGCGGAAAGTGGTAGGGCAGAAGAGGAGCTTCCAAGATCCATTTCTACAAATGCTTGGTCTAAAGGTTTGTAGTTGGCAGATTCTTGGTCTAAAGGTTGGTAATTTGCAAAAGCTTCCATGACTTGTATATATGGAGGCAGATAGGTGTAGCCAATAAATGCATTAAGGTTCTTTCGAGGCCTGTAATCATCTTCCAAAGACTCCTCGTATACTCAATCAATGTAAGAGAAGTTGTGATTGGCCATTGAGGATATACCAGTCTTTTCGTCCATTCAGAGAATGGAAGTACAAAGCAAGGATTTAATGAAGTTCATTGTTTCATTGTTCGAAAAGCGGTTACACTTCCAGAATATACGGAGTTCATGCACGTCCTAAAACGTGGATAAAATGCACTAGTCCACTAATATCACTAAGTATTGGGTATATTAGTACGGGGGGTAATGTTGGTTGTATAATTTGTAAAAGCCAATCGCAGAGTGACATGTGGCACCTAAAGGGACATGTGGCACCTAAAGGGCAATGGGGGAATTAATGCAAGTCTCCAATCAAAGACGGACACGTAGCAGTTCGTATTGGTAGTATCGGATTTGCATGGCATCGGAATAGTCAAGAGGCGCGAGATGACGTAGCCCAACTGTTACCTACAATTCAAATTCAAATTCAAAAGGGAAACTTAACTGCAAAAGAGGCGTAGTGGGAGCTAGTTGAGCAAAGCCATGACCAGAGATCATGGAAGTGTATTTCGACGATTATAAGGCCACTTCAACGGTTACCACTAACGAGTATAAATAGCAAAAAAGGCTAAACAAGAAGCCCCCGGACTCAGATCTAGAAGCCAATCATTTACTTCTTATTTTCTTTTCAGTTTTTTACATTTTCAGTTCTTTATATTTCCAGCACTTCAATTCCTAGGAATAGTGTTTCAGTAGTTTGTTGCTGTGAACCTCGTCGAGGCTGGGTCATTGTAACTTCATTGTAAATTTTCATTTGCTTAATGAAATTTGATTTCTGAATTATATTTACGTGTTACTATTCATAATTTTCTCCTAAAACAAGCCACCAGTAAAAGTTCTCTTCATTGAGGCTGAAAGAAATTCAACACAATCGCTTGATAATTAGTTAGCAATTATAATTTCTGTAAAGACTAACTGATCCTTACTGGCACACTTAAATTTACACTATTAACCCTCAAAAGCTAAAAATGCCAACAATTTAGCTTATTAAAATAAAATATAATCAAATAAAATGAATTTTCCATTTTTATAGAATGATTATTCTCTTAATATAATGAAAGATTTCATTTATAAAATATTTATTATTATATATAAAAATAATTATTTTAGTAAGTCAAACCCCACCTAAAAATTCCTTTTAGGGTTCATCTATTGTTGGCACTTTTCTTGTTAATATTTTTTTGGTCATGGAGCAATGGTTAAAGTTAGGGGTCGGCATGGGTCAGTTGCGGCTACGAAATCTCTAATCTGTTATTCGTCTGTTAGATTGGCGGATTGAATCAATTCACATCCGTCTGTCAAGCCGACGGATATGGATTGAGTAGATTGACAGATTGGTGGATGGATACAAATCAGTTTGGCAGTTTAAAATTTTATAAATTTTTAACATAATTCAACTTGTGCACTTCCTCAACTTAAAAAAGTTTACAATTACTGTATGATTCATCCACATATTACAATCATAGCACGTCTCATCCATATAAAATATTACGATATGTGATTCTTAAAATATAAAAACAATTCAAACCACCAAAATCATGAACAGAGCAGTAGTAAAGATTGTATGTTTCTGTATTATTACATCTATATCTGTTTTTTAAAACAAAAATCAACCAATATATATCATCTTTTTTATTTATTATTTTTAGAGTTTGATTTAAAACCCAAAAAATATAGATAAATAACACATTTATTTTTTTAATTCAAAAAATATATTCAAGTTGCAAATTCTTTTTCAATAGAATATATTCAACAGAATATTTAAAATCTTTTTTAATTGAAAACACAAATAAAATATCAAAACAAATTGAAAATACAAAGTCTTACAAATTATTAGAGGTACTCATAGTTTGGCGGTTCGATTGCGGCCAAAGGAATTCAAATCCGCCATCTATTCAAAATTAGACGGATTGAAAAAAATCAATTAGTAACTATCCACTCATCAGTACACATCCATTTAAAATATAATAAACTAATTTGATTCCATTAATTTAAATAGATTGATATATCCACTATTCACCTCTAATTAAAATTTGTGGCTAGAGAATCACCAACCCTCGATGACCTTGAATTTTACTATATTAACCCATAATATACTCACATATAATGTACACTCCTATCTTCTTGTGTTTTCCACTGACACCATATAACCATTTTTAAGATTTTAATAGGGAATGCGTGTCCCTACTTGCATAGGAGAAATTATTTGATAGGTTTATACTACAAAACATGGTGTGTACGGTCAAATAATAGGGCATATGATTACCTTATCCCCTCTACTTCAAACAATGCACAGCATGGCCCTGTAATAGACAGGCTACCAAACAACTCTTTACATTATATCACCTATATGTTTGTTGGGATCATAAATAAATAATTTATTATTATTATTATTATTATTATTAACTGTTAAGACACGTGATACTCTTACTTATTTAAAAGTTATCAGAGGTTAGGAATCATTAAACCTATATAAAAAGATGATAGAGAATATGGAGGATCATAGATTATGAATTGGAAGTTAAAAAAAATTGTGAAACCATAAAGATAAAGTGAAAGATTATGAAATGTAAAATGTAGGAAATTGAAGAATGTCATAATTATTAGGTAATTTTTTTCTACAAATGTTTGCCTATACATAACCATTCATGGTTGCATTGTAAAAGGATCTGAAAAATCTAGAAACCTCCTAGATGTTGATTTGTGATTATGTATCAATTTTAAGCAGAATATAAAAATCCCAAACAAACAATCAAAAGAAAGAGACACAAAGATTTTACGTGGAAAAACCACAATTGGACACCTTCCAATTGTGATCAAAAAACCACGGGCCACAGCCACCAGAACAATCCACTAAGAAGATATAAAGGAATTACACAGGTATCACTCTCAATTATCTAGCGAATCCACAACGCCTAATTGAACCAACCTCTATGTGCCTCTTCCAACCCCATCTTCACCACGGAATTGTCTTTCTGATGAGCCACTCCGGATTCCACCACCGAAGCTTCAGACCGAATTCTTCAGAATCCACAACTGAAGAACAACTTTGATGAGCCACTCCAGAATTCACAACTGAAGAACAACTCTCTCTTTTGTGTAACAAACAAAACCTTTGATGTAGCCTTTTCAGATCATGAGTTGAATACTCAATAAGACATCAAAGAAAAATAAAATATCCCCAGATATAAACCTTTAAGAACCAAAAAGAAAGATCTTGAGGATTCAATGAATGAATCAATGAATAATCTAAATTTGGGAGAAACCCAACTATTTATAGAAAACCAAAGCAATCCTAGTTGGGAAAGAAAACCAACTTCTTGCAGAAAACCAACTTCTTGCAGAGTTCCAACTTCTTCAGAGTTCCAACTTCTTGTAATCAACTTCTTGTAGAAAACCAACTTCTTTCAGAACTCCCAAGTAACCTGTTTTTGAAGGAAACCAACTTCTTAAAGAACTCTTGTTACAACCTTGGTTTTGATCCATGGAATTTGACAATAAAAAGTCCTAACAATCTCCCCCTTTGTCAAATCCTGGATAAAACCAATCTAAAACAAATTTCCTAACAAAAACACTAAAACAAATTTCCAATCAAAACAAGAACAACATCACCAACTAGGAACCAGCACTTATAACCAAATCTCTTTCCAAACTTATTTTTCAAGGTCATGATCTGCAAAACAACTATTAGTGCCACCATCTCCAAAACAACTATTAGTCCCACAAGAATATATGAAAAAGCAATAAACATATGACACGATTATCTTGAAGTATGAGATGGAAAACATAAATAGATGCAACTTGGAGATTTTAAGAACATGTAGTATGAATAGATGAAAACTAAGACACATGCACCTGACACAAAATAATAAATAAGCAATACAAGGCATCAAGCAAACCAACTAAAGCCAATCTCCCTTACCAAACAAAACAAAGTGTTCATGTTAACAAACTCTTGAATGATAAACCACACTCCCCCTCACTAAACAAGTAAAACAAAATATAATATGGTTGAGCAAGTAAGGAATTTCAGATTTGTACCTTAAAACACACAAGATTATCCAAGAAGCACAATTACTTGAAAATACAATGTGCACAGTTTATAGAAGATTCCTCATGAAAAAAAGTGATGCATTATGTGAAAAGCATAGATCTCATGATAAAAGTGTGTGTGTGACTCTTGGAGTTCGACAAACACAAGATTCAAATCCTAGTAGTGATATGAAAGCTGGACCTCCAACGAGAATCTAAGCATAACTAAGGAAAGTCAAACCACTAGGAATCAAGGGGTATTTGGTGAGTAAAAGCGGAGGCTCCCCCTCAATAAATGAATCCTTTTCTTTTCTTTTTTCACTTCTTTTTTTTTCTTTTCTTTCTTTTGCACATTTTTTTTCTTTCTTTTCTTTCTTTGCACATTTTTTTTCCTTTTCTTTTCTTTTGCACACTCATCGGCGGCTGACACGCTCAAAAGTATGGAAACCGAACCAGAGAAGCATGGATATAATAAGGATGGCCTGGTTGGTGACTCTGAGGTAGCCTTTTCCTCATGGCTGGACTACAAAAAATAGAGGGGAAAGCCATGGAGATGCAAAAAGATGGAAGGTGGTTAAGAGACTCAACATCACCCATGATATGCTAGTATAGGTCAATTCCTCTAGAAAAGCAAAAGATACAATGCCAGAAGTCCATAGAGAAAAATAATCACTAAGGCGGAAGACTCCAAATTTTGCTAATCCAAAAGTGTGTACAGAATGAGACATACTAATCAAAGAACACACACTTTATAATGAGTAATGACCATAGAAAGCACACACATATTAACATGTAATGTTTATTCTCATCAATTCCAATATGCATCAAGGACATCTCAAAAAATTCAAACTTGCAAAACCATACTAAGAAAATCTTTTTGATTTTTTTTTCAACAATAAAGTAAGAAAAAAAAAACATGCACACAAATCAAACAAGATCTCGTTCTAAAAGATTTTTTTTTTTTTTTTTAAAAATAGAGCTTTCTAAAAGAATTTTTTTTTTAAAAAAATAGAACGACCCGCTCTGATACCAATTGAAAAATCTAGAAACCTCCTAGATGTTGATTTGTGATTATGTATCAATTTTAAGCAGAATATAAAAATCCCAAACAAACAATCAAAAGAAAGAGACACAAAGATTTTACGTGGAAAAACCACAATTGGACACCTTCCAATTGTGATCAAAAAACCACGGGCCACAGCCACCAGAACAATCCACTAAGAAGATATAAAGGAATTACACAGGTATCACTCTCAATTATCTAGCGAATCCACAACGCCTAATTGAACCAACCTCTATGTGCCTCTTCCAACCCCATCTTCACCACGGAATTGTCTTTCTGATGAGCCACTCCGGATTCCACCACCGAAGCTTCAGACCGAATTCTTCAGAATCCACAACTGAAGAACAACTTTGATGAGCCACTCCAGAATTCACAACTGAAGAACAACTCTCTCTTTTGTGTAACAAACAAAACCTTTGATGTAGCCTTTTCAGATCATGAGTTGAATACTCAATAAGACATCAAAGAAAAATAAAATATCCCCAGATATAAACCTTTAAGAACCAAAAAGAAAGATCTGGAGGATTCAATGAATGAATCAATGAATAATCTAAATTTGGGAGAAACCCAACTATTTATAGAAAACCAAAGCAATCCTAGTTGGGAAAGAAAACCAACTTCTTGCAGAAAACCAACTTCTTGCAGAGTTCCAACTTCTTCAGAGTTCCAACTTCTTGTAATCAACTTCTTGTAGAAAACCAACTTCTTTCAGAACTCTCAAGTAACCTGTTTTTGAAGGAAACCAACTTCTTAAAGAACTCTTGTTACAACCTTGGTTTTGATCCATGGAATTTGACAATAAAAAGTCCTAACAGGATCCAACTCAAATGAAAGATAATTGATTTCTATTTTTTCTTGTCATTTATATTTCATGTACTTTATTTTCAACACTTTCTTTTCGAAACATAGGAGTAGAGATAATTTTATACACTTCATTTTCAAAGCATAGGAGTAGAGATATTTAATTGTTACTTTAATTATTCACTCAATCACCCCAATTATTCAATCAATCATCTTTCTCCGTCTCCCTCCTTCTACTTTTAATTTTTTTTCTATATACTTGGTAATTTTGAAATCCTCTTCATTGAGGTAAAAGAACCTTCAAAACAATCACTTGATAATTGGTTTAAATTTAATTTATAAGGATTTTTCAATCTTTATTAGCACACTCACATTTATGATTTTTTTTTCATAGGAAAAATAAGCCAATAATGTTACAACAATTCAAACTCACATGAATGCCCTGAGTACCAATGTTCGCTCTGAGTTTTTCAAAATTCAAAGTGAACGATAAATATGAAATCTTTCATACATATTAAAAAAAAATATGATACTCATAAAAGCTTAATAAATTTTACTTAAACATATAACAAAATTTACAATAATTTAATTTTCGAAAATTTTAATTGGCATATTTGATATAATTTATCAAAAATTACTAATATCATTGTTATCATAATGCTAACAGTTAACTTGATCTTCAATCATAACAAATCCAATAATCAATAAACATAAAATAAAATAAAATCAAAAATCATGTAATTATAATAGTAAAAAAATTATAATCATCATCAAACAAATATTTCATTAAGCACAAACTTGAAACCTATTTTATATAACAAATACGATATGAGACAAATAATTAAAAAACATTAAAAATATATAAAATGTTCAGAAATATAATAGTTCTATATTAATCTCAAAAAATTTAGATGAATAGTTTCATAAAATCAATAAATGAATAAAATAGAGAGGAAAAGGAAATATCTTCATTGTTTGTAATAGGTGAAAGTTGAAAGAAGATTAATAATGTTTAAGACTTCAATTAATCTTTGGGTGCTGTGTGTGGCTTTCTTTGCTCTAGGGCTTAGAGCTAAATCTCTGTTTTTTTTTTTATTTTCTTTTTCGATTCTGACTGCCAGGCAAGGAGGCAACGAACAACAAGAAGTATTATAGATTGGTTGGGATTCAAATTATTTACACTTAAGTCTTGTTTGAGAGTAAGTTATTTTAGTTATTTTAGTAATTTTTTGAGAGTAAACTATTTGAGAGTAAGTTATTTTAGTAAGTTATTTAAGAATAAATTATTTTAGTAATTTTTTAACTTTTTACGAAAGGATATTCAGAAAAATAGAGAGAGTGATGTGATAACTTATAATAATTTTTTAATTTCTTGATTAAAATGTATAGTTGACAAATAAGACCTTAATTTTAAGAGTTTTTAGAATATATATTGAGGCCTCAAGTTTTTATATTTTAGATTTGGCCTTTTATTCATTTAGTATTTTGAATTTATAATATTGAATTTGACATTTTTTTAATAACAGTAATGATTCAGACTCCCACAAAATATCATCCCCACAACCCCTACTCACTTGTGATTGGTCCAAGTAAGAAAGAGAAAAAATAAAATAATACAAATACATCATTGGTCCACATCACTGTGAGGTGGTGGGGGTTTCTCCAAAAAGAGGTCCCAAACATTTTTCTTTTAATAAATACTTTTGGACCCTATTTTTAGCCTTTTTTTTGGGGCCTAAAACGACTTCTTTGTGGGCTTGCTTCCAAAACCGGGCCGGCTGTGTACTAACTTATTTTGAAAAATGAATATTTTAGTTAATTTTTCAACATTTTATAAAAGAATGTGTAAAAAAAATAAAAAATACTTGACTTTTTTCTAAAATAGCCCAAAACATCAAATTCTTGATCCATAGAATTGACTACACAATCAAGTACGTTTATTGTGAGGGAAATCAATGCGTAGATGTACTTGCAAATATATGAGTTGGTCAACAAAAAGAGCTCTGATGATGTATAAAGAGCTCCCAAATTCAATTAGACCTGTATTATTAGTCGATATGATTGAAATTGTGTATGAAAAGATTATACTATTTTTTTTGTTTTGGTTTGTCTATTTGTTTCCTTAGCATTTAAAAAAATGGATATATAATTACTCACATCACATCCATCAAATAATGAAAAGTGTATTATTAATCATTATGCTTGGTTATTATTTTTTAAAAATACTTTTTAGAAAATTCTACTTTCTTATTTTTTGTTTTTTTTTATTTTTACTGAATTTTTTTAATATTTTGGGTAATTTTTTTTAATTTTTAGACATATCTAACATAAATATACCTAAAAAGTAAAAAAAATTAAAAAAAAAACCTTTTAAAAATTCACTAAATACCACAAATATAAAAAAAATACGAGAATTCAGTATATTTTTTATATTTTTATGTATTTATTAATTTTTTTAAAAAAAATTTCACAGATTTTTTACTTTTTAGATACATCTAAGTAAGGTGCATCTAAAAAAGTAAAAAAAATATTTAAAATTTTAAAAATATTTACTAAAAATAAAAAATACGAAAACTAAAAAATTCAATTTATAAAAAATTTAATTCAAACCAATTTTTTTAAATTTTTTTTGGGCAATAATATTCTCCCCGTGAAAGGAACAGCTGGGAAAAGCACATGCGACAACCATGCAATTGCCAGGTTGTCCAAATAAGCTCCAAAAACAATCAATGCCAATTTGCCAATGTAGGTGGTATTCCCTTGAAAAATTATCCAAATAATCAAAAACAGTAACAGGAGAGAATTTCTAGAAAGCCATTGAAAAATAAGACCCTGTTTGGTTTCAAGTCAAAAATAGTGTATTCATATATATATATTATTTTTTGTGAAAAAATAGTTTTTGAAAGTTTAAAAATTAATTGAAAAATAAAAAATTGGTGCCTTTAGAAAACTTTTTCAAAAGTAGCTTTTAGAAATAGTTTATTAGACAAAATTTTCAAATTACAACCTAAGAAAGTCTTACTGCGGGAACAAACTATTTTAGTAATTTTTTAATTTTTTATAAAAAGATATACAGAAAAATAGAGAGTGGTGTGACAACTTATAATGACTTTTTAACTTTTTTGCTAAAATAGTTACTCTCCAAACGAATTTATAATTTAAAATTGCAACCAAACACTATTAATCAACTTATTTTAAATAAGCAAAAAAAAAAAATACAAATTATAAGTTAAGAAAAGTTCAAATTTTTTGGTCAAATAAGTTATAATTTAAATTTATAACCAAACACCAATCATCAACTTTTTTTAAATAAGTTTTAAGGGACATTTTTGTCTTGTCAATTTATTTATTTATTTTTGGCTCCGCAAAATAAAAAGGAAAAATTATTTATAAGTCCTATTATGGGAATTTATTTAATGTGATTTCTTATAGAGTTTCAAGTCCTATTTAGATAGGAATGTGTTTCATAACGTCCTATGAGTTGTAAATAAATGATATTAGTGTACTATTATACCCCTTATTTATTTTCATATTATAGGTCGAATGTTGGCTTCATCGCGGATTCTAATAGATTTTGAAAATATTGCTTGTTTGGATGTGGATAAAGCCAATATTGTTGTTAAGGTTGGAGGTTGTGTTTTGTTTGCTTCTGTTGATTTGGATTCTAAGTGGTTGAGGGAAGGAGGTATGGTTTTTACTTCTCCAATTGGTGAGATTTGTTGTTGTGTGGTGCTGATTGTTCATGTGTGGTGCCGATTGTTCATGAATTTTTTATGAAGTAATTGTACACACCTGTTAGTGTTCTAACATGAAAATTATTCATATGCATTATCGATTTGGGAAAATTATTTATAAGTCCTATTATGGGAACTTATTTAATGTGAAGTCCTATGTAATTTTTTTATAGAGTTTCAAATCCTATTTAGATAGAAATGTATTCCAAAGGTTCTATGAGTTGTAAATAAATTGTATTAGTGTACTATTATGCCCCTTATTTATTTTCATATTATATGTTATTGAATCATTCAGCATATTACGTTTTTTGAGATTTTTAGGAAAGTGGATTGTGCAGGCTACATCCGTGGGCGTGAATGTCACCTCGATTGCAAATTCCAATGGATTTTGAAAATGTTGCTTATTTGGATGAGGATATGGCCAATACTGTCGTCAAGGTTGGAGGTTGTGTTTTGTTTGCTTTTGCTGATTTGGACTCCAAGTGGTTGCTTCTCCAATTGGTGATATTTGTTGTTGTGTCGTGCCAATTATTCATGTTTCACTGTCATCTTATATGATATGGCTTTGACAATCTATTACAACCATCTATTGGCACACTTTCATTAACCTCCAATGACATTACATTTAGGTTATAATGTTAACCCACATCAACAACGTTGTTATGTCTTTTGCGTGTTACGTTCGATTGTAATTTGTCTTTGAATGTGTGTTATGTCGTTGTTGTATTCAATGTTTACATATATGTCACATTACATTGCGCAAAATTACTAGGTTTTTAATTTTTTAATTGAATGTGAGTTGAACCCCGTCGTATGATGTCGAAGTTATGGTGGGTTAGAGGTGATGGTGGTTCAATACATGGGTTGGGTTGGGATGTTATATGTTACATTTAGGAGGTTACATTATTCATAATTCAACGATGGAATATTGGAATGTCACATTGGGTTTGGGATGAGAAGCATATGGGAATGTCACGGTGGGTTTGGGATGTTACATGTTACATTTACATTGGGTTTGGAATGAAAAGCATATGAGAATATCACATTGAGTTGGGACGTTACATATTACATTTATATTTTGAATATCAAATTTCCAAACATATAAATATAATCACAATCTATGGTAACATTGGATTTTCTATATATGGTATTGTTATTAATCAAGTTATTTTGAATTTCAGAAGCATATGGGAATGTCACATTGGGTTTGGGATGATACATGTTATATTTACATTTTGAATTTTAAATTTTCAACCATATAAATATGATCACAATCTATGGTAACATTGAATTTCACATATATGGCATTGCAATTAATTAGGTTATTTTGAATTTCAAATTTCTAACCATATAACTATGATCACAATCTATGGTAACATTGAATTTTCTTATATGGTATTATCATTAATTAAATTATTAATCAATTAAGACTGGGGTAGATGTATCAATAAGAAAATCACAAGACCTATTAGATTATAAGTTTTTTCATAAGACCATATAAGTCTTTCAAATAAGACTTATAAATAATTTACCCAAATAAAAAGGCGACCGAGCTCATAAATTGCACCAACTCCATGACATTTTTTATGGTGATATATTTGGTGTGTTTCAAACTTATACAAACAAATATTACACCTCTAATACAATTATTTTATAAGTATCTTACTTATTTATAATAAAAAAAATTAACAAAAATTCCCCGTAAAAAGTCAACAAATATTACACCTCTAAGACAATTATTTTATTACTATCTCACTTATTTAAAAAAAATATAAAAAAAAAAATTCACAAAAATTTTGCCTAAAAAGTCTCTTTTTCCTTCTTTTCTTCAGAAAAGCTCAACAAGATTTTTTATTGATTCCCAACTAAAGAGATAATTGTAACAAGATTTAAAAAAAGAAGTTGTATTTGTGCTAAGGCCTTGTTTGAGGATATAGTTAAAAAATTAAAAAAATATTATAATTTATCATATCACTCTCTTTATTATTTTAAAATAAAAAGTCAAAAAATTAGTTAAAATAATTAATTTCCAAAGAGTCTAAGTAGGGTCATCATGTCACCTTGTTTGAATATATCACGCTTATCTGTGTGTGTTTTTAGGTAGCATTTGAACAAAAAAGAAGTTAGGTATTCGGGTTGCATTTTTGCTCCCTTTAATTTGATTTTTATGCAGTCAAAAACAAAAACAATAAAAAGTTTATAGGGGTCCAAAACCAACAATAATAACAATCACTGTGTTTGGTTTGAGTTTTTTGATTTAAATTTTTTTAAAATTGAGTTTTTTAGTTTTCGTATTTTTTTGTTTTAGTGAATATTTTTAAAATTTTAAACATTTTTTTTACTTTTTTAAATGCACCTTACTTAGATGTATCTAAAAAGTAAAAAAATTGTGAAAAAATATTTTTAAAAATTAATAAATACATAAAAATACAAAAAATGTACTGAATTCTCGTTTTTTTTTTTTTGTATTTTTGGTATTTAGTGAATTTTTAAAAGGTTTTTTTCAAATTTTTTTTACTTTTTAGGTATATTTATGTTAGGTATCTCTAAAAATTAAAAAAATTGCTCAAAATATTAAAAAAATTCAGTAAAAACAAAAAAATACGAAAAATAAGAAAGTAGAATTTTCTGAAAAGTATTTTTGAAAAATGATAACCAATCATAGTGAATATCACTTAAAAAGGCAAAGTTATGTTAATGAATTAATGATTTGGGTTAATCGAAGAGTGAATAGTCAGGTGAGGGTAAAGCAAATAGTACAGGAGAAGGAAAATGGCAGTGCAGTCAACAGCGTATGTTCCTAATCCCCAAAACATTCTCTCTTGAATCTGAGGAATTGGGCCATATTTATAAGTTTTTCCTTGATACTAGAATATTGTGGCCAAACAGTGCAGCGACACGTGTCGCGCGATATTCCCGTCCTGAACCACCAGGCCTTGATAAACATGTATCCCTTGACATGTACTACTTGTTTAACATAAAACCTCAGCAAGTGTCACTGTACTATCTGTTTGGCATGAGTGTCAGTATATACCTTTTTGGTACAAACCTCAATAGGTGTCCCAGTTGCCACAGCACTTGCCTTCTCAGTTCGATTTCCCAAAACATGTTCTTTCAGGACTTATGAACTGCTATCCGCCATACTAGTGTCTACCTCAACGACTCTTCCACATTTAGCTACCTAATCACAAACTTCCCAGTTTTCTAAAGTGTAGGCCACAACAAAGATTGTGCCTCATACCAAGTCCAAGAGAGCTTCTTTGGTCCTACCTGTGCAACCAATGCAGGTCCTTCACCTAGGTATATGGAAAGGAAATCCCTTGCTTTTCGGCCTATCTTACTCCCATCTTCATGGGGTTGTCGTGGTATACTAGCATCATCGATACTTGCTATCAACTCCAACCAGTAAGCATTAGAACCTACTATCAGCCCTTGGTTATTAGTGCCTTGGTGCCTGTTGTTAGCGCCAAGTGTCTGCGTGTTATCTTGTATGGAGGAGGCCTATCTCAAAGGATGTTGTGCCTCAGGAGATAGTTGCAGAGATTAGAGTTGACATGGCTCATTTTCCTTTAGCAAGTGGACAAGGTGGTGTCATAACAAAAATAGCAGCACTAAGGTAAGGTCTGCCTCGGTAACTTGACCTCAGTAAGTAGTACCTTAGCAAGTTTTCTTGGACTTCACTCATGGCCCATTTGGCCAAAGCGGATTGGATCTAGTTCGATCCTCTGGTTGACCCATTTCTCTTCAGTTTTGACCCTTATCCATTTAATAATACTTATTCGCCCAATTGAGGCGTCTCCGTATTAATTTCTCCTCTTCTACAAAGTTTAATTTAGAACTTTTATCTTTTTCTTCTTTTTTTTTTTATTGACTTTATGGTATTTCTTTAAAAATGAGTTATTTTCGAAAACATAAACGAGTGTTTTTTGTTTTATGAAAAAAACAAAAACAAAAACAAAAAGCAAATGAACAACCCTAATTTAAGACATATAAATCACACCTAAACAAAAAAACAAGTTACTTGTATTATTATTTGCACTTAGGTACAACTATCAATTGCACCTCATAAATTTACAATTATTTTTCGGAGTTGGCACAACAAGCTGTTATGAGGTTCATTGAGGGCATGTCTTGCAATTTTTTTTTTGATGATCTAAACCGTTAATATTGTAAGGTTCGTTGAGTAAATCATTCATGTAAAAAAAACTAAAGTTAATTGAACATCTGTAGCTCCATAACAAGAGCGCATTTTTACAAAAAAATAAAAATAAACGGTTAACATGATTTTAATAACTTTTTAAAAAATAATTAATACTTGATCTTGGAGTTACATACGTCCAATTAACTTGATTTTTTATATGAATGATATATTCGACAAATCTTACAATTTTAACGGTTCAAATCATCAAAATAGACTCAGAAAAAACCCAAAAGTGCCTCGCAGTAGCAACCCTTAGTCCTTATTTTTCTATTTTTCCATTTATTTAAAGAATTAATTACACTAATTTGACTGTAAATTAATCTCATTTTAGTACCTGCACTTTTAATTATGACAATTCTATCTATTTACCGCTAATAAGGATGACAGAACTTGTCATGTTAGTTTTTTTTTTTTTTGTCTCATTGGTGCCCTTTAGGGGTGTAATAATGGCATGGCCTAGGCTTGGGCAAGCCTATGGCAAGCCTTGCGGGCTCCTACCAAAATTCGGGTCAGATCAGGTCGGCCCACGACACAACAAATTAGGCCCAAGTCCACAAGTATTCGGGCCTTGGACAGGGCATGCTTGGGAGGGCCTAAACAAATTTATTTTTTTTATTATTTTTTTTTTCACTAAAATTTTATTTTTTTTCAACTAAAAATGACACTGGGTCTCAAACGAGTTAGGTCTCAGGCCAGATTTTGAGTGGGTCTTGAATTGGCCGATGGGTCGGGCCACAAGTCGGGCCAAACTTCAAAATGATGGTCCAAACTTAGGCTCAGGATACCAGACCAGGCTCGAGGTCAGGCCCATTTCGAGCCGCAAGTGAGCTTCAGGCCATTCACAGGTCGCGGGTCATTTTTACACTTCTAGTGCTCTTATACTTTCATAAAAAAATGGGCAAATTACACAAATAGTCCCTATAGTTTGGGGCTTGTGTCACTTTGGTCCCTGACTTTTCAATTATGACACATTTAATTCTGAATTTTGAATCCCTAAGCTTTTAATTATAATAGTCAATTTCTTACGCTCTAACTCAAATCAAATGAACCAAAATAAAATACAATAAAATGTAAAGGTCCTAAATATAATTATGCATGGTTTCGGACTAATATTTTACTTAAAAAATTAAAAATTTATTATAAATTATCGTATCATCCATTTTATGATTTACATATTTTTTTTATAAAGAATTAATCCTTTATTGGAAGAAGTATACGTGATGTCCCTTTCTAAACACAGGATGAAACTACATATAGCACGCAATCCCCTCATATCCTCCGGGGCCACCGATTACCATTTATACCCACCTCCCTTCAATTCTTTCACTACACTACAGGTAAGTAAATCCTATTTTCCCTAAAAACTCTGCTGAATTCATTCATTGTACAATCAGAACAGAACCCCCCAAAATTGCAACTATAGCCTATAGGCCTGTCTTTATCCTATAGAGCAACTAGTGACAACCCGTGCTGTGCACGGGAATGTATAATTTAAATAATTTATTATAGTTATTTTTTTATTATAAAATAAATTTTTTTTTATAAATTTAAAATATAATAGAGAGTTATAACTAACAAATATTTTGAATATGATAATTATCTAATACCTAAGTTCATACATTCATTTTTTCTATAAATTTGTCATTTGAAACATTGATTATAAAATTATCTTAGTCCAAGTAGGTCATTTAGCAGCATGAACTATATTTCTATTGGACATTATTATAGCTTTAAAAATAAATAATGTAAAAATGAGTACTATTACAAATAATGTAAAAATTTTAAAATGAATACTGCCTAACCAATTATGACATTGTTGATGATTGAATGCAACTCGAATCTTAAATGTAGAGTTTGAACAAAACTTTATACCCAATATACAAACACTAAAAAAACTCGATGGTATGTTAGAATATATAGCTGAAGTGTGAAGCATTTGAAAAATAAGATAGAAATGAAATTGGAGATCATTATCAGATAGAAATAAATTTGAAGACAATTATTAGATTAAAGATTAAAATAAATTAAAAAAAAGGGATCATATGAAAAATAAAATAAAAATAAAGTTGGAGATAATGATAGGATTGGGGATAAAAAAAAATTAAAAAGGAAGAAATAAGAAATAAAGATAAACGAAGATACTGGAGAGGGTTAAGCGAAATAAAAAATTAATAAAAAGAGATAAGGAGTCTTAGATAAAGTAAAAAATTTAAAATAAAAACAATATTAAGAGAAAGAAATTTTTTTATTGGAGAAAAATAAGGATGACAAAAAATTAAAAACATAACTTTGAGAGGGCGACATAGAAGAAATAGAATCTTAACTCTGATTAAGAATTGAGAATTGAGACTTTGAAAATTTTAGAGAACACACTATATTTGTTTATATGTATAGTATAGATATATACATAGGTAAAAAGATAGATATCAAATCTAATTTGAAAAATAAAGATAAAAGTAAAATAAACATCCTATAAAAAAAGAAGAGAGAAATGTGGGAATTCGGTTGCTGATAATCAAAATTTTAAAAAGATAAGATATTTATGAGTAATTATGTATGAGTAGAAGATAATTTAATTTTGTTTGTTATATCAAAATAAAGGCATATATATTTTATTGAATAGTAGCAAATAAATTTACTTTTATAATAAAGTTTTAATAGAATAAAATATATATAATTAAATATATTTTTTTTTTTTGCCAAAATTTTAAAATTGAGAAATTGTGTTTAAGGTTTTGAAGTTGTTGTGTGTGTGTGTGTACTTAATTGGGTGTATATTGGTTGCAGATGATCAGAAGAACTCTCATTTGAGAGAGTTTGAAGGAGCAAAGGTGAAATTAACTTTATGCAGAGCTGATCTTCTTGATTTCGAGAGTTTACACGAAGCCAGTAATGGGTGTGATTGTGTGATAGACATGAAATAAATTATATCAAGATTTGATGAGTTTCGAATCTGATTAAATTGAAGAATAAATGCAAATCAAAAATTAAAAAGTAAGCAAGCCCAAATCATGCAAAATGTAATGATGAAGAAAATGAAAAGATGTGCATGAATTCAAAAATATTAGAAATATATATATATACACACAAAAGTAATGGACACTGGAAAAATACGTATAAAGTAAGAAATAATATTAGGAGCATAAAAATGGAGAAAATGAAAAGATGTGTAAATGAACTAAAAAATATTAGAAAAAAATATATGCACACAAAGTAACAAACATTGAAAAAATGCATATAAAGTAAGAAATAATATTACACTGACCTTGTAATGATTTTCACAGATCATCAAACTTGCAAAATATAACAATGGAGATGATGAGTTATTTTGAGGAAAGATAGGTAGATAAGAGAATGATTGAATGTAATAATGGAGAAGATGAAAAGATATGTAGATAAACTGAAAAATATTAGCAAAAAGAAATATATACACACAAAAGTAATAAATACTAAAAAATGCATATGAAGTAAGAAATAATATTAGGAGCATAAAAATAAAGAAGATGAAAAGATGTGTAGATGAATTGAAAAATATTGAGAAAAGAAATATATACACTCAAAGTAACACACACTAAAAAAATACATATAAAATAAGAAATAATATTACACCGATCTTGTAACGATTTTTCCATATCATCAAACTTGCAAAATGTAACAATGGAGAAGATGAGTTATTCTGAGAAAATAAAAGGTGGGTAGATGAGAGAATAATTGAATTTGACTGGAATAAACTAAATACAGAAATGTGTGTGTGGAAGTTGTAGAAGTCATGAGTTTTGTTTTTTTTTTTCTTTTTTAAATTGAGATTGAGAGTGGGATAGATATTATTGTGGCTAATAGATATGGATGAATATTTTATTATTTTGAGAAAAACATATTATGAGTGATGGATATGAATCAATATTTTATTATTTTATGTTTTATATAGGAAGAGAGAGTGAGAAGGCTTGAAGAGTGGAAAGGGATATGAAGAGAAGTGCCACGTAATATTTGTTTTTCTTCAAAATTATGAGAATTTAGGATTCAAGTTTTTGAGCCTTTTGACTTAACAACTACATTTGGTTTCTTTTTATTTTTTTTATTTTTCATTTTTAAATTGAGATTGAGAGTGAGATAGATATTATTGTGGCTGATAGATATGGATGAATATTTTATTATTTTAAGATAAACATATTGTGGGTGATGAATATGGATCAATATTTTATTATTTTATATTTTATATAGGAAGAGAGAGTATGGATCAATATTTTATTATTTTATATTTTATATAGGAAGAGAGAGTGAGAAGGCTTGAAGAGTGGGAAGAGATATGAAGGGAAGTGCCACGTAATACTTATTTTTCTTCAAAATTATGAAAATTTAGGATTCAAGTTTTGAAACCTTTTGACTTAATAACTACATTTAGGCCAAGTTTGGGAAGTTTAGAATAAGTGCACTTTTTGACTTTTCTTGTATTATGTGTAGAAAAAGTAGAGAGGAGATGTTGATTGATGTGACCCAAAAAAGATAAAAAGATGAAATAAGTGCACTTATATTGAGATGCCAAACTTGGCCTTAGTTACATATATAGTATAGATAGATAGTGTTTGGGAAGCAACGTTGTGCGGACAAAAAAGTCTAGCATTACACCGCAAATAATTAAAAAATAATCTCTTTACCATTTTCTTAATCATTATGGTATGAGTCTTAATCATTATAATCTCTTTACCATTTTCTTATTCCACATCTAGCATTACACCGCAAATAATTAAAAAAATAATATTAATATTAAATAATAATTAAAAATATTTTAAAATGTGGGGTTGGTTTGGGAAGTGGGTTAGCTTTTTAACTTTTGGGTTATTTTAGCCTGGGTAAAAAGCTTGGTTTGGGAAGGACTTTTTGATTTTTTGACTCTTTTGACTTTTTTTGTGAGAGAAGAGTATAATGATTATGGGTTGGATGTGATGTTTTGTTGGTTGTGGCTAAAATAACCTATTTTGTCTTTTGTAGCTAAAATAGCCAAAAAAGCCTACAAACTTTTTTCCCAAACGGTGCCTAAGAGGAGTTCATTTGAGCCCATAAAATTAATTGGGTCTAATCATCTAATGTTGGTGGGCTCGAATTTATTGCAAGTCCAAGATTGGTGAACCCAGATTTATCATTATCAAACGGACTGAATCACTCTAAGCCTCGAAAGGGTTCGGAACTATGAACATAGAAACTTACTCGGGATTGGACTCGAAAGGGTTCGAATCCACGAACCTAGAAATCTGAAGCACTTGGCTTCGAACGGATTCAGACGTAATCTAAAAGCCGCTCCATTAATGAGTCCCAGAACACTTGCGGACTTGGAACTTTCCGGGATCTACGTACCAGAACCATAGACGTAATGGAGTCCGAACAAAGGACCCGATCCCGAGGACGGTAAGTGGAGATAAATTCACTCTTCGGTTAAACTAGCCTATACCCGGGTCGAGGCGACACGATCTAGGGCGTCCCTAAGACTCGACAATATTTGCGGCAGGGCGTTCTCTTAAACTACCCTTGACCCTTCTGCGGCAGGGCGTCCTTTGGGACTACCCCTGACTTTTTGGGATGATTGGGAATCATTGGTTAGATATGTCTAAGAAGAAGGGTTTACCGAGAGATTGATTTCCTCTCCGGGATTTTCCTCATCCTCGAAGAGGTCACCTCCTCGGATAAAGTGGTTAGAGAGAATATTCCCCATGTGCCTTGCACATGGGCTCCATCTTACATCATGAGGTGCCTATAAATAGCACCCACCCATAGCTTTATAAGGGATGGATTTTGGAGAGATAACTCTTGAGAAATAACTAATTTCCCTTCTCCATTATTAACCTTGAGAGTGAAAGTGGAGGATCCATGGGAGAGTTTTGCCATTATTTTCTCTCTAACTACTTTGCTTTCTTCTTTATCTAATTTCTTATCTCCATCATCTCTTTCCTTTTGTATTCTTAGTTGTGACCATTGAAGAATCTAAGTCTCTCATTATTTCTAGAGAATTCAAATTTCCTTCAAAGATCTTCAAAGATTTTTGAATTTTCCAACGACGTTTTTGAACCCTATCATACAAAATGTAAAAACAAAAGAAATTTAAAATCAAATAAATTTTAATTATTTCCATAATATTTACAATTATTATTGTTTTAGTCTTTTCATTAATAATGTGTTCTACATTACATATTAAAAATAAAAATGTGTTATAATATAAATAATAAAATATAAAGGTAAAAAATAGAATAAATTATAAACATTGCACTTATAGTATAACATACATATATTATATGTTATAAAATTTTGTAATTGTAGCTTATCTTATGTCCATCCAATAATATATCACGTGTCAATTAACTTTTATCACTTATCTTCTTTGTGAAACTTAATAAAAATAGTTAACATTAAACTAACTTATAGAATAAAATAGCAAAGAAAACAAAGGGAGTGGTCATTTTTCTCAATTACCCCTCAAATTAATATTCACCTTGTTAAAATAAATCATTAAAAATAAAAATTAAAGTTCAAACTTGAATTAGGCTAGTCTAACACTTAACCCACCCCAAAGTCAGTCTTTTGATCTGACTATACCCTCAAGACCAATATTTTTTTTTTAATTTTAAAATTTATGGGTAAATTATAAATACACCTCTTGAGATTTGTTTAAAGTATAGATTGTCCCCTGTAATTTAAAAAATTACAAATACCCCCTTATTAAAAAAAATTATTTAACAGAATTAACTAAGAAAAGAAATTCATAATTGTTTTCCTATACAACAATAAAATTACATAAATTATTAATTGAAATATATTTATAACATCATTAAAAACTGTTATTTGAATTGATGATTTATTAATAAAATGGACAATTTGTTATGAAATTAGAAATCTCAGAGATGGAATGTAATTTTCATAACCACATGGAGTAATTTGTATTTTAATCAAATATCAGGAGGTGTATTTTTAATTTACCCAAAATTTATATATAAGTATTTGGTTTTCATATTATAAAAATTTAATTATACTATACCCCTTCAGCTATTTACGAATCAACCTATCCTATAAAATAATTTTTTTAGTCTAAACCCACTAAAACAATTCTTATTTTTTGAATTATATGTCATTTTTAAAATTAATCTACTAAATAAATAAATAAAACATATTTACATATAAAATAATATAAATAAGTTAACCTACAAACTTAACTTTTCTAATTGAACCATTTTAGTGTTTAAAGCTTAACCTATTGATTTATTTTTAAATTTTTTTTTGACCAAATTATTTAGACTATCAACCCTTCTTCCCAAATGGGTGTTGTAATCTATTATGATTTATCTTAATGATAGTTTTCACATTTCATATGAAGATTTTTAAAAGGAGTAATATTATGGGACCATATTTTGATATCAGATTTTGGTATTATGAATTATAATACCTCACATCATTCGATGAATATCACATGACACATGTAATTATTGTCTTCATGACATTATATCAAATACTACCAAATATGATCACTATAACATTACTAAATTTCATATTTTAAATTTTAAATATTCTAAATTTTCAAATTTCAAATGACATGTGGCTTATAAAATTTTGTTTAAATTTTGTTTTGGATTTTCCATTTAAAATTTAAAATTAGATATATTGCTTGATGTGCCAATAGTTTTATGCCAAATAAATTTCTTAGCTTTTAAAAAAAAATTAAAAAAAAAACTCTTTGTAAGATTTTTTTTTTTTAAAATTAAATGTAAAATTTGAACCAAAAAACTAAAACTTTGCGTAATAAAATTTTAAAATTAACATTGATAGGTCATGATTAATATGTATTGCATGAATTCATGTTTACTATTATACCATAAACAAACTAAATTTGGTGAAGTAGTATTCCATTGTTATTGTACTTTAAAATTTTGGTTTATTTTTCATACCAATATCATAAAAGAACCATACATATAACAATTTGAAAGATGATAATTATGAAATTTGAAATGTATTACCATAAGAATTTAAAATATCAATAATTATAATTAAAGTGAAATGACCAATGAATTTATGACACATGTATTTTTATATTTTATTATTTAAAAAATATAAAAAAAAAATTGGATTTAAAGTTCTAAATTTAATGACCGGACAATATTTTTATATAATAGTATAGATATATATAGATTTCATACCATAACAATTGAAATTAGAAATAGTAATTATATCATTGTATATTTTGAAATCACAAAATTTAACAAAATAATACTACTAATATATTATTGACAATGATTAAGAGTATTTAAAAATTAACTTAATTTATGTAAATTAGATTTTAGATTGATTAAAAAATAACATGTGTACTTTAAGTATTAAAAATTCAAAAAATATAAGAAAATTATATTGAGATTTTCAAACTGAGATAGTTCCCAAAATTTTTGCTTATATTATATAATTTGGATTACAAGTTTTAAATTTATTGATCTAATAATATTTTTATATCATAGTATAGATAGAAGTATTGATATAGATATAAATTTCATAATATAGTCATTGAAACTATAAATAGCAATTATATCATTGCATGTTTTGAAATCACAAAATTAAAGAAAATAATACTAATATATTATTGACAATGATTAAGAGAGTCTAAAAATTATAGTGGTGCTAATTGGTATACTAATTGGTGCGTATAGCTTTATTCTAAAAATTAACTGAATTTATGTAAATTAGATTTTAGATTAATCAAAAAATGACATGTGTATTTTAAATATTAAAAAATTCAAAAAATAGGAAAAAAATTATATTGAGATTTTCAAGCTGAAAGAGGCCACAAAATTTTTACTTGTATTATATAATTTGGATTAGAAGTTTTAAATTTATTGACCCAATAATATTTTTATGAGTAAATTACGACAATAGCCCCTGTACTCTAGTCCTTATGTCAATTTTATCTTTATAATTTCAATTGACTTGATTTTGACCCCACATTTATGACTTTGTCTCAATTTGGTCCAATTAATTACTACTCTTAGCCTTTTTTTTTGAAAAAAAAAAATGTATATAAATAGCATGTGTCATAATTTTAAGGAAAAATATAAACTTACTCAACTAAGTGAGTTAATTTCAACAAATTCAGTGATAATTTTTTGTCAAAAACACTATTGACATTATCAATTGGATCAAATTGACACAATATTTAAAATTAAAAGTTAAATTTGAGTCAATTGAAAGTATATGGACAAAAATGATATAAGGAACAAAATGTAGAGACAATTAGAGTAATTGCCCTATTTTTATATAATAGTATATATAAGTGTAGATATATATATAAATTTTATACCATAACCATTGAAACTAAAAATAGTAATTACATTATTGAATGTTTTGAAATCACAAAATTTAAGGAAATCATACTAATACATTACTAGCAATGATTAAGAAGATTTAAAAATTAATAAATAATATTTTATATGATAGAATAAATATTGATATAGATTTCATATCATAACTATTGAAACTAAAATAATAATTACATCATTGCATGTTTTGAAACTATAAAATTTAAAGAAATAATACTAATATATTATAGTATAGATAAAAATATAGATATAGATATAGATTTCATACCATAACTGTACGGGAAAGAAATACACATTCTCGTATAATCCTGTTGATCAAGTCTGCGCTCCTCCGTACGACGTCGTTCCACTACCTGAAAACACAAACGTGAGCTAGCCGACGGGTGTATGCCGGAAACCTCTCTGATGCCTAAGTCAGTCAACAAGACAAATAGGCAAAAACTCTATGTATTCAGGGAGCAAAGTTGCATTACCTCTCCAAAGATGATATTGGTGAGCTTTTATAAGTTTCGTGTGGCACAATCCTAGTAGGACTCTTATTCCTCCATGCAGAGTCCTCCCAGGATTCATACTCCTGAAGGATAATGCTTATCCTCCAACACCCCCCTCACTGCTTAAACCAAGTGAGATGGTCTTATTACAGCCGGACTACCATATAACAGAAGTAAGCAAGGCATATGTGATTTTCAACCGAACGGTACTTAGTCCGGCTCTCCAATATGGCCTAAGTAACCGTTAGTTCGGCCCCTACCTTCCTTTCCCTTATCTCGGCTTTCCCATGCTAAGACCGAGCTAACCATAAGAGTGGATCCGAACTAATTACTGAAGACCGAATTCCCCACAACACATCCCTTAACCGAAGTAGAAATAAGCCTTATGTGACCGAACTAATTACCACGGTTGTGACCGATCTAACTCCAAGACTACTTCCTCAGACCGGAGTAACTTATATGGCCTTTTTACTCAGCCCTTCGTAGTGCGGCCCAAAACGACCCACTACTTAGCTTGGCCCAATTTACCCAGCTCGGCCCAATTTACCAAGCTCGGCCCAATTTTCTTATAAATTACCCTCCCAATTGCCCCTTAATTCCATCCGCGTAGCATGATAGGGATTATCTGTCCATCAGCCGAGCTAGAGTTCGTAAGCCTTTCCAGCCGAGCTATAATCCTATAGCTATTCCGGTCGGGCTTAAAAAACCTTTCAAGCCTCTCCAGCCGAGCTAAAATCATTCAACTTATCCAGCCGAGCTAAAACCATTTAGCTTATCAAGCCGAGCTAATCTTAAGCTGAGCTGCCCTTATCCGGTCACCACGTCTTTTCAGTTATAGCAACTGAATCGATTACCTTTCCAGTGACACGTGGCAGGCTCTCATTAGTCATCCACAGCTGTAACGCCGCCCTCGTACTCCGCAATTTTTGAATAGTTCCCGCTTTTCCTTTCGACTAAAACAAAAAACCTTTCATTTTATCCAAATCAAACACTACATTATTCACTCTTTCTGCTCTCTCTCTCTTGCTCTATTGCTTTTCAACGTTTGCAACTGTGAATCTTGCTTCATCTTCTTCATTACTGCCGTTGTTTCCTCTTCCAGTTTCTCTGCTTCATCTGGTAAGTTTTGTACATCCATCTTGCTTTTCTTTGTTTTTGTCCATTTTGCTGTGTGTGTTTTTACAAAACACTTCTTTTCCTTGTTGCTTTATTTCTTCCGAAAACACCATGTTTAGAACCTCTGGTACTCATGAAATAATCTGTAGAACACTCCCTTTGATCCAAAATCATACACAACCGAACTAGTGAGCTGTTTGTAGTTGTATGTAGATTTAGGCAGACTAAAACCGAACTATGACTTGCGCATATACCAGTAGTTTCAATAGGTCTCCATCTGATTCACACTAGCCGAAATAAAAAACGCACCGAACTAGAAGTCTAAGCCCTCAACCGGACTAAGCTTTTGGGGCTAAGCCAGCTTTCTTAGTTTCTAAACCGAACTCAGAAAGCTGCCCCTTGATGCTTAACCGAAGTAACAAAAACCATAAGCAGAACCGAGATAACCAAACATCTTGCCAAACCGAGATAACAAGCACTTTGGTTACAACCGAGGTAGATCCCGTAGTACACTGCGTAGCCGAAGTAGGACTTGTCTCAGTTGTTGTTTGTTTGTTTTTTTTTTTTTTGTAGCACGGTCAACGATCTGTGCTTAACACCTTGTTTTTCGACTTTGCAGACTTAGGTTGCCAGGCACTTCCCTGCACTCAGCCGAGCTACTGAGCACACTTTTTCGACCGAGATAATTTATTCTTAACTTATACAATAAATGGGGAAATATAGGTTCCTAGTAGAAACCCCAGGAGGCCTAGCCGAATTCAGAAAAGAATACAACATTCCAACCGATGTAAATCTTACCTTAGTCGAACAAGACGTTGACCCATGGGACAACGAAGGCTTTGTCCCCTTTACCATCCAATCAATAATAGAAACCGGACTCAGATTCCCAGTCCAACCTTTAATATGCGAATTCCTTAGACAAACCAGATTATGTCCAACCCAGCTATCCACCAACACTTACCGTATAATAATGGGCATAGACGCGCTAAACCGCCAAACCGGTCTCAACCTCGGTTTAGCCAAAATACTCCATCAATACTCCTTAGGATCCAAAGATGAAGGCTGGTGTTATTATTTAAGAATACGCCGTGGCCGAGAGAAAATAATAAAACATACACCGGACAAAGACCTAAATGACGATGACTTCTTCTGGGTGTCTGGGAACTTCGAAGATCATCAAGCCCAGATTCCTAGCCGAAGAATAAATTGGAAAAAAGGAGAACCTGGTATACATACTTCGGTTCCAATTCAATCTTTTCTTTATTTCGGCTTTCTCTTCTGAACCGAACTAACAGTTTGTCTCCTTTTTGCAGATAAAGCCCATCTTCTATCAAATTACGGCCACCCAAACCTTGGTATTCTGCGCGCCGCACTACGAGTTAAGGAGAGAAGTTGGGCAAAACTTCTAAATTTCGAGCCGACCTACCGATACAGCGGTCGCCGAAAAGCGAAGGTGACCGACTTTCTTCTTGAAAAGGCACCAGAACCGGACCCATCCTTGCCCCAGATCAATCTTGTGCCCCTTACTGCCGAACAAGAAATGGCAAAGAAGAATAGGCTAAAGGCCCTTCTAACCGCAACAACTCCAGCCGACGTACCACAAACCAGCCAGACCACTGAGACCGTGGTAGCCCTTCCATCCCAACGGCCGCTTTCATCTCGCCCAAGCAAACGTGCCCGGACTAACCAAACCGAGCCACGTCTTGCTGATGAAGATGAGACCATCCTGCCACCAAGTCCTCCCCCAAGCATTCAACCAAGCCCCCAGCCTGAGCAATCCGACCGAACTGCATCTTCCTCCAAATGGGTCCCCGAACTGACCTTCAACAACCGAGATATCACTGCCTCTGATTCGGTTGTGACAGAGAAGGACCACTTGATGGCTTTCAACTTAGCCAAGAGTATGTGCCTTCCCAAGGACATGGAGCACCACTACAAACAGCTCAACACTGAGCTGAAGTCCATCCGGTCTTCGACCAAGTCCATGATCCTGGTAAGTAACTTTCTCTCTTTCTTTCTAATTTTTTTCCAACTTTCAGTTTGGCTAACGTCACTTCTCCTTTGCAAGCCATCCAGAAAAATCAAGTTACTCACAGGAAGGTCATGGAACTTAGGCGAAGTACAAGGGAAGCCATGGCGGAGGCCGAAGCAAAGTCGGCCGAGCTAGAGGAAGCCAAAAAACATCTGGCCGAGCTGCGTGCTGAGAATAGTCGGCTGACCGAGCTTGCTGATTCGGTCGAAGCCGAAAAGAGAAAGGTTGCCAGTGAGGCAAAAGACAAATATCTGCGCCTTTTGGCAAAAATTGAGAAGAAAAAAGACACCGAAATAAACGAACTTAAGGCCGGAATGAAGAAGGCCGAAAAAAGAGGCTTCAAGAAGGCTGAAGACGCCTACACCCTCCAGTGCGACGCAGCAAAGGACTTATTCTTCAAATGTGGCTGGAGGAGTGTGGTGGAGCGGCTCGGTTGTACGCCTGACACCGATGTCTACAATGCTCCACCGTATTCTATTCCGGCCTCGCTTTCGCAATATGCTGCCGATCTCCAAAGACAACTTCTTGAGGGGTCCGGTGATGATGAAGATGATGATGATGATGATGAAGAGGATGAAGAGCCAACTCTCACCCCGGTCGTCAATGAAGAACAGCAAAATAATCAAACAGTTCGGGAGCCAGTCACTGAAGACCAAACGGACGGGCTGCAACCAATCGAGACCGAGGTTCAGGCTGAGACCGAGCTCCCAGCTCGAACTGTGCTCCCAACCGACACCGGACTCCGGACAGTTGCCGATGCTGATTTCGATGCTGAACTTGATGAACTTTTCCGTTGATTTTGGTTCCTTTCTTCTTTTCTTTTGTTTGAAACTTGTAACCGGGCTGCGGCCCCTCAGTTGTACTGCCTTTTGTACTTCTTAATGAAAAAATCTTCTTCTGTGCTCCAACTCTTATTTCGGTTTTATTACCTGTTTGATCATGCTTGCACTTGTAATGATTTTTCCGCGAACTCATTTGCTGTACTGTGATCTCGGTTTAAGCTATCTAACTTACTAGCCAACCACTCTTCAGCCGATATAGATATTTCGGCTGAAGAGTATCCAGTGTTGGTTTAATCCAGCCAACCACTCCTCAGCCATACACTTACTTCGGCTGAAGAGTAAAAAATAGTTGGTTTAATCCAGCCAACCACTCTTCAGCCATACACTTACTTCGGCTGAAGAGTAAAAAATAGTTGGTTTAATCCAGCCAACCACTCTTCAGCCATACACTTCGGCTGAAGAGTACAAAGAGCTGGTTTAATCCAGCCAACCACTCTTCAGCCATACACTTACTTCGGCTGAAGAGTAAAAAATAGCTGGTTTAATCCAGCCAACCACTCTTCAGCCATACACTTACTTCGGCTGAAGAGTACAAAGAGTTGGTTTAATCCAGCCAACCACTCTTCAGCCATACACTTACTTCGGCTGAAGAGTACAAAGAGTTGGTTTAATCCAGCCAACCACTCTTTAGCCATACACTTACTTCGGCTGAAGAGTAAAAAATAGTTGGTTTAATCCAGCCAACCTCTAAGTTGGTTTTTCCAGCCAACTTAGAATAAAGTGTTTGGTTATTCCGACCAAACGTCCTGCAGCCTGGATCCTTATCCTGGGCTTAGGAGGAGTCATAGTTGGTTATTCCGGCCAACTATGTTTACAATGCTACTTACTAAAGCTACTTTCTACTGAAAACAATTTTACTAAGAAAGAATCGACTTGTTTTATTGAGAAAGTAAAAAATTACACATGCTTAAAAGAAAAAAGCTAAAAATAAAACAACTTAAGATTGGCAGTGTTCCACGGCCTAGGAATTGCTTTGCCGTCCTTATCTTCCAAGTGGTATGCCCCTTTGCCTGCTAGTCTGACCACTTTGTAAGGTCCTTCCCAATTTGGCCCCAACTTGCCATCTCTTGGAATCAGGGTGTTTCCCATTACTTTGCGAAGTACCCAATCGCCGATCTTGAACTGTCTTGGATGCACTGTTTTGTTATACTTTCTAGACAACTCTTGTTGGTAGGAGGCGATGTGAACCAATGCTCTGTCTCTTCTTTCTTCCGCAAGGTCAAGCTCTAATGCTATGGCCTTGCCATTTAAGTCTGGATCAAAGTTTTCGCTCCGAATTGTGGGGAGGCCAACTTCTAATGGGATAACTGCTTCCATGCCATAAGCTAAGGAGAATGGTGTTTCTCCCGTTGATTGACGAGGCGTGGTGCGGTAAGCCCATAAAACATGAGGGAGCTCTTCTGCCCACTTTCCTTTGGCTTTCTCTAACCTTTTCTTCAATCCATCCAAGACGACTTTATTTGATGCCTCTGCCTGGCCATTTGCTTGGGGATACGCCGGTGTAGAATTGTAGAACTCTATCTTGTATTCTTCACAAAAGCCTCTGAAAATTCTGCCGTCGAATTGAGTGCCGTTGTCTGAAATTAGTGCCTTTGGTATGCCAAAGCGAGTGATGATATTCTGCCAAACAAACTTCTTCACATCTTTTTCCTTGATTGAAGCCAAGGCTTCTGCTTCCACCCACTTTGTGAAGTAGTCGGTTGCCGCAAGGAAGAACTTCCTGTTGCCTGGTGCTGTCGGAAGTGGTCCTACTATGCCTAAGCCCCACATTGCGAAAGGCCATGGGCTAGTTAGAGGTAGAAGTTCTCTGGCAAGTTGGTGTATTTGGTGTGCGAACTTTTGACACTTTTCGCACTTTTTAACATACTTCTCTGAATCCTCTTGCATGTATGGCCACCAATATCCTTGTGAAATCGCTCTATATGCCAATGATCTTCCTCCTTGATGGCTGCCACATACACCCTCATGTATTTCAAACAGGAATGCTTCCACTTTGCTGGGGTGAACACACTTTAAGTAAGGTCCTGAGAACGACTTTTTGTATAAGGCTAAGGATGGAGAGAGCCAAAATCGCTGCGACTTTGTTCTTATTCTGTTGGCTTCTTTCTTTTCTTCTGGTAAGGTGCCGTCCTTCAGGAACAGTATGATGGGATCCATCCAAGAATGGCCTAACTCAGCATAACATACCTCTTCTGTTTCTGCGTCTTCAATGCTTGGTCTAGGCAGGTAGTCGATTAGTAGTGGGTGAGGAGTGGAGGTGTCTACCATTGAGGCGAAGCCTGCAAGTTCGTCTGCTCTGCTGTTTTCCTCTCTGCCGATCTGTTCTATCCTCACTACTTCAAACTTCTTTATCTCTGTTCTGACCAATTCTTGGTACTTGGCCATTCTATCATCTTTTGCCTCGTAGTCGCCAGATATTTGGTTTACCACCAGCTGCGAGTCACTGTAAACCATTAGCTCGGTGGCCTTCATGTAGAATGCTGACTTGAGGCCTGCCAGGAGCGCTTCATACTCCGCTTCGTTGTTTGATGCTGGGAAGCCAAGGTTGATTGCCTGCTCCACTACTAGGCCGTCTGGAGAGATGAGGACTATGCCAAGTCCTGCTCCATGCCGGTTGGATGCTCCATCCACGAAGAGCTTCCACATCTCTCCGACAAACAATTTCCAGCAGGTGAAGGGATCAGATGATGCCTTGGGATCTTCCAGGTTGCTGGCGTTTTCTTCAGAGTCCATGCTCGCTGTCTGCCCCTTGCTTTCTGTTTGTACCAAGTCTTTATTTGTCGGTGGGTCCTGACTTGGTATAACATGATTCGTTTCTTCCTTCCTTACTTTGCTCTGGTCTGCCTTGGGGCCTGACTGAGTAACCAGTACCAGGGGTTGTGTTATTCCGACGTCAACTTCCATCCTTAGTTCGGTTGTCTCAGTTAGGTCGATTGGGCAGATGTGATGACTCCCTGGTGTGAATTCTGCAACAAAATCTGCCAATGCTTGTGCTTTTATTGCAGTCCTAGGTTGGAACTTGATGTCGTATTGTCCCAACTCTACTGCCCACTTCAGAATTCGCCCAGAGAAGTTTGCTCTTTCAAATAAAGCCTTCAATGGGAAGGCTGTGAGAACAACTATGGTGTGGGCGTGAAAGTAATGTAATAACTTTCTTGAGGCCATCATCAAGGCCAATGCCAGTTTCTCCAGTGGCAAGTACCTCGTTTCGGCGCCCAGTAATGTCTTGCTGACATAGTAGATAGGAAGATGTTGGACTCCTTCTGCACGGACCAACACTGCGCTGATCGCATGCTGCGATACTGCTAAGTATAAGAAGAGTTCTTCTCTAGCGATTGGTGTTACAAGTAGTGGTGGAGAAGACATGTATTCTTTTAGGCTTTCCAGTGCGCGGTCGCATTCTTCGTCCCACTCAAACTTGGCCTTCAGCGCATGGAAGAATGGTCGTAGTCTATCTGACGACCGGCTTATGAACCGATTGAGTGCGGCTGCCATGCCGGTGAAATGTTGCACTTCCTTCACCGAATTTGGCCTTTCCAGATCCTGTATTGCCTTGATCTGAGAAGGGTCTGCTTCTATACCTCGGTTGGTCACCAAGAAGCCCAGGAATTTGCCTGATCCTACTCCGAATGCACACTTCGACGCGTTGAGGCGTAACTTATGCTTCTTCAGGATCTCAAACATCTCACTTAGGTCTTTGAGGTGGTCATTCTCATTCTTGCTCTTGACCACCATATTGTCGATGTAAGCCTCCATTGTTCTGCCTAACAACGGCTCAAACATCTTGGTGACCATTCTTTGGAATGTCGCCCCTGCGTTTTTTAGGCCAAAGGGCATGACCTTGTAGCAGTATAGTCCTCTTGGAGTTGTGAAGGATGTCACCTCCTGATCTGGTTCATGCATGGCGATTTGGTGGTAGCCACTGTATGCATCCAGAAAGCTAAGTCGGTTGTGACCTGCCGTCAGGTCTACCAGTTGATCTATCCGTGGTAGGGGAAAACTGTCTTTTGGGCATGCCTTGTTGACTGTTTTGTAGTCGACGCAGACACGCCACTTGTCATTCTTCTTCGGCACCACCACTGTGTTGGAGATCCATCTTGGGTAGTGTACCTCTCTGATTGCCCCTGCTTCCAGCAGGTTTCCTACTTCTTCCGCCACTATCTCGGCGTGGTGGAGTGCCGATCTGCGAGTTCGCTGAATGATTGGTCTGGCGGATGGGTGGACATTGAGTTGGTGACAGATGAAGTTGGGATCAATGCCTAGCATGTCGTAAGGTGTCCAGGCGAACACTTCGATGTTAGAGGTCAGAAATTCCAAGACCTCTAACCTCTCGGTGGTGGACAACGACGAACCGAGCAAAAAGAACTTATCCGGGTTCTTTTCATCTATTCTTACCTCTACCAAGTCTTCCACCGCTTTCTGGCTAGCCGCTTTGCCAACATCTGCGAATAGTTCATTACTCTCAGGTTCTTCCACCGAATGAACATATCCTTTGGCAGCGCGGCTGCCATTCACCGTGACAAAGCACTGCTTTGACATGATTTGGTCTCCATAAACTTCTTCTATCACTCCGGTGTCGTTGGGAAACCGCATTACTTGGTGGTAGGAGGACGCCACTGAGCGCATGGCATGCAGCCATGTTCTGCTCAAGATGATGTTGTAAGTTGAGGGGACTTTCAACACCCAGAACTCCACTTGTTTTGTGACACTCCCTGCTCTGACTGGGAGGATTATTTTGCCGACGGGCCATTCTGGCATGGAGTTGAATCCTATTAGGGGAGAAACGGCAGGTGCCAAGTCCTTGTCTTGTAACTTCAATTGTTTGAATGTCTCATAGTACATGATTTTGCATGAACTACCTTGGTCAATCAGTGTCCGCTTGACGTCAAAATCCTTGACTCGGAGAGTGATGACCAAGGCATCATTGTGTGGGCAATATATTCTGTCCAAGTCTTTATCTGAAAAAGACATGACGTTTGTGGCTTCTGTCCTCTCCTTTTTGATGATAGGCTGAGTGCTTAGTACCTTCCTTAAGTGCTCAGCCTTTTTGATCGACCCTCTGAGCTCGCATACACGCTCAGGTTCGAAGACTCCATGTATCACATTAATTACGCCTTGAGATGGGGCGTCGATTGGCATTCCATTGGGGTTATTGTGGTCCTGGGGGGCTGGCTGTGCCCCCCCTTCAATGTATTTATCCAGGTGGCCCGCAGCCACCAACTCTTCCAGGTGTTGCCTTAATGACGTGCAATTCTCAGTGCGGTGCCCCTTTTCTTTGTGGAAGGTGCACCGAGATCTGTCGTCGTAGTCCTTCTGAGCTTCGCCTAGCTTGGCTGGCCACTTGACGAAAGGCTCGTCGCGAATCTCACTAAGTATTCGGTAGATCGGTTTCTTGAAGACCGTGGTTATGGAAGTGCGGACTCTCAACCATCTTTTGTCTTGGTCTTCTCCGTTGTCTCGTCTGCCACGTCCGGTTCTATTCGGCTGGTCTACCGCATTGACCTTTGCTGAGGCCTTCTTTTCTGGTGCTGCGGTTGCGCCTGACTTTGCTTTGGCGCGTGCGCCATCCTCTTCTACCCTGATGTGCTGGTGCACTCTTTCCATCAGGGCTTCCATGGTAAGTGGCGGCGTCATGGTGATTGAGTCCCTTAGTCTATTCCCGACTGGAAGGCCTCTTTTGTATTGTGCAATGGCGAGATTGGTGGGGCAGTCCCCAATCTGGTTGAATGTCTCCCAGTAGCGACTGTTATAAGATCTTAGGGTCTCCTTGTCACCCATGTCGATGGAGAGTAACTGGTCGATCTCCACCGGAGTTTTGGTATTTGTCCTGAATCTTGTGACAAACGCTTCCGCCAATTGCGCCCAGGAGGCTATGCTGCCTTCTGGGAGTTTCTCAAACCAAGTTAAGCCTAAGTCGCCAAGGTTGGAAGGGAAGATGATGCACATCAAGGCTTCGTTTCGCCAGTATACAGCCATAACCTGGCGAAAGTGGCTCAAGTGTGAGTAGGGGTCCGTCTTCCCCTCATACGTAGTGAATTTGGCTGAAGGAAGCCTGATGGTAAGGGCGCGTTCTCAATTGCAGGAACAAACGGTGAGGTCTGCAGCCTTGCCAATGCTTTGTCCATTGGTTCGTAGGCAGGGCGTGGTATTGGCATTCCAACCTCGACGCTTCCATGCGACCGAAGAGCCAACCGCTGTAAGGCAGAAACTCTATGTGTATCACGTGCCTTGGCGTCCTCTCTCCATCGTGCCTTCTCTTCGAGCACGGTCCGTAAGTCGGACGATCTGGGTAATTCCGTCTGTCTGGACCTTGTTTGGTGCGTATGTAAGGGCTAGTAAGTGCTTCCTTCCGTGTAAGACCTTTCAGATCTTGTCCTCTCAGACCTGGAGTGACGAGTCCTGGAAGATCTGGCTTGCGTGTCGCCTGTCCTGAGGCTTCTGTTTTCTGCTTGGGAGGGTGTAGAATTTCTACTACGACCCTCTGAGTGGCGAGGGGGCGTCTTGTTGTTGCACCCCTCTCCTGTCGCCACTTCTTTTCCTTTCATCTGGCGTTTTAGAGATTCCATGTCCGCCGCCATCCGCCGTATCAACTCGTCTTGTTCCCTGACGCGATCCTCCAAAGTTTGAGGATCAATCCTGCGCCTTTGTCTCTTTGGGCTTTGCGAACGAGAGGGATGAGGGCTGTTATTCCTCTTTCTACCCCTGGCATCCCTCCTGGAATTTTGTCGTTGCTCCAAGTCCGCCATAGGAGGGACCAAAGGTAGACCCTCGCGCCTTGCACCTCCCTCTGGTGTTAGTCCGTCGACGGCGGACTGTGATAAATCTTCGTTATGCGCCATTGATTCTAAAGAGAAATAGCTTGATCAAGAGGTTTGTTCTTGTCTGTAATTCCCACAGACGGCGCCAATTGTACGGGAAAGAAATACACCTTCTCGTATAATCCTGTTGATCAAGTCTGCGCTCCTCCGTACGACGTCGTTCCACTACCTGAAAACACAAACGTGAGCTAGCAGGCGGGTGTGTGCCGGAAACCTCTCCGATGCCTAAGTCAGTCAACAAGACAAATAGGCAAAAACTCTATGTATTCAGGGAGCAAAGTTGCATTACCTCTCCAAAGGTGATATTGGTGAGCTTTTATAAGTTTCATGTAGCACAATCCTAGTAGGACTCTTATTCCTCCATGCAGATTCCTCCCAGGATTCATACTCCTGAAGGATAATGCTTATCCTCCAACACCCCCCTCACCGCTTAAACCAAGTGAGATGGTCTTATTACAGCCGGACTACCATATAACCGAAGTAAGCAAGGCATATGTGATCTTCAACCGAACGGTACTTAGTCCGGCTCTCCAATATGGCCTAAGTAACCGTTAGTTCGGCCCCTACCTTCCTTTCCCTTATCTCGGCTTTCCCATGCTAAGACCGAGCCAACCATAAGAGTGGATCCTGTAGACACCCCATTTTTGATCGACCTTAAGACTCAGACGTCACCGATTGAGCGCTTGGTGATGTTGCATATTGTGCTCGTCCAGAAGTTTCAGAGTCGCGGCCGCGAGCCTGGCCTCCGGACTTCCGGGCTCTTTTTGTACCTTGCCTCGGTTTGCGAACCAGGCTCGGTTTTCTCTGTTTTCTTCCTGAGGGGAGGGAGAGGTCCCGTAGACCATCTCTCAATGGCCGTAGGCTACATTTCGTGGCCGTAGGCCATTTTGCCCATTTCGGAGCCCGGTTCCCGGTTTTCGGAGCCGTCAGGCCGTGTGCCTCTGTTCGGGACCGTCTAACCATCTCCGATTCCTCCGGTTTTTGGCATGCATCTCATTTACTCCCTTTCAAGGGACACTGGGGTCCGAGGGACCGATTTCGTGGCCAAACACCACTTTCGGTGCTTAACGGCCGGTTTTCGGGACCCCGAACTGCGTGTTTTGGCCCCCGAGCATTCGTTTTGCATCGGTTTTTGTTCATTTTTGGCAGGTACCTCTGTTTTATCACCAGGAAGGTCACTGAAGGGTGGGAGGCCATCAATTATCTCAGCAACCAGTTATGCTTCTCCGGCGCCCTCCGACGCCTGTTTTTCTCACTTCCGGGCTAATGTTGAACACCCTAGGGCCATTTTCTTCAAGCCCAAACCATATATTTGTGTTGTACACACATGGGAGGATCCTAAAAACACATGGCCGGCCAGTAATTCTCATTGACCCTTTTGAACCCCTTCTAAAAGTGGCATGTTGTCTCTCTTGTTTCAGAGTTGCCAATTTCCAACCATAGGGTCTTGTTGTACACACATGGGAGGACACCAATCTTAGGTGGCCGGCCAGTAACTCTCATTGACCCTTTTGACCCCTAGTCGGCCGGCCATAGGGGGGTGGCCGGCCGGCCACCTCCAGCAAAAGTAGAGGGCCGGCCATGCTTCTTGGGAGGTGTGTTTTACAGCTGTATAGCTGTATCCCCCAAAATATCTGATTTCGGGGGATATTTTGTGAGCAAGGGAACTTAATCCCTTAAGGCCTACACTCTTGGAGACCTTTTTGGACTTACCATCCTTGCATGCATACATCTCTCTCTCTCTCCCTCAAGAGTTAGAACCCTTGCCTCAAGCTTACAAACACATATCCATCTCCATTTCTTTGATTCTTCTCAAGTTTGGTGCCATTTCTTCATCATCATCAAGCACCACCATCACCACTCCATTTCCAGCAGCAAGGAGAGGTTCTCAGAGGCTTAGAAGCAACATTCCTCAAGCCAAGAGGTAGAAAAGAAAAGGTCTACAAGGGTAAGTCTCCATTTCCCTCTTTTGTAGCATTTTCTTGCTTCATTTCTTAAGCCTATTTGCTTACTGTTTTAGGCTCTGACCCTAACTGAAAGGGTCACTTTTTTGAGCCATTCTTCATGTTTGTTCAAGGGCTCAACCCTGTTTGAGCCCTCCATTTGGCACTTGCTTCAATACCCCTTGGTATGTCACATTTTTGCATGAAATTTCTAGTCTATGTGTGATCTGTTTTCGAGCATAATGTAAACTGTGAGTGGGCCTATTTTGAGCCCCTCTTCAACATTGAAGAAGGGCTCAACCCTGTTTGGACCCCCTATCTTGCACTTACTTCATAATCTCTCCTATTTACCGTAAATTTGCATGATTTTTTTTGCCTATGTGTGATCTGTTTTGGAGCATTTCATGAACTGAGATTAGGCTTATTTTGTGTCCCTCTACAACATTGTAGAAGGGATCAACCTTGTTGGGGGCCTCCATGTTATACTTGTCATTATACCCCTCTTTGGCCCCCATTTTTGCATGCTTTTTTAGGCCTATCTAGCTTCTGTTTTCGGCCATGAGCAGTACTGAAAATATCCATATTTTGGCCTTCTTAACATGTTTTATTAAGGGTCTTTTCTTATTTGATGAATGTTTGGGATACCTCATGTTATAACCTTTGTTGGCTTCAATCTTGCATGGCATTTCTAGCATGTTTGCATACTGTTTTTGGGGTTGTCATCTACTGTAAATATGCATATTTTTGGCCCCTCTTCAGTGTTATAGAAGGGAATTTTTCTTTTTGGGCTTTTCATTTACCATCTGCTTCAATACCCCTCTCTTGGCCCCTATTTTTGCATACCATTGTTGCCCTATCTATGATTGCTGTTTGGCCTTGTTTTCTACTGAAAAAATGCTTGTCTTGGGGCTGCCTTGCTACTGTATTTTCATTCCATGTCCATATTGTGCATGCATTGCATAGCTATAGGCCATTTCGGGTGCCTAATTTCGCATTTCGGGGCCATTTCATGCATCGGGTGTACTTTCGCCTCATTTCGGGACTGTTTTCCCCCACATTTTAGTGCTGAAATCCATTGGCATGTTTGCATATCATTTTCCATGTCATTTCATGCCTTAATGCCATTGCCTCGGTTTGCGTGCCCGCGGGCACGCACTTCGAGGCATCTCTTTTTCATCTCACGGCCTCTTATGTGAGTGTGGCTGAGGCTCTCTCATGTTAGTGTAAGTCCATTTTGCATTCTTTATGTCATTTTAGCATCATTGCATTCCGTATGCCATTGCCTCGGTTTGCGTGCCCGTGTGCACGCATTTCGAGGCACTTCATTTTCATCCATCGGCCTCTTATGTGAGTGTGGCTGAGGCTCACTCATGTTAGTGTAAGTCCATTTTGCATTCTTTATGTCATTTTAGCATCATTGCATTCCGTATGCCATTGCCTCGGTTTGCGTGCCCGTGTGCACGCATTTCGAGGCACTTCACTTTTATCCGACGGCCTCTTATGTGAGTGTGGCCGAGGTCTACTCATGTCAGTGTAAGTCCACTTTGTATTCTGTATGCCATTTTAGTCTCATTGCATCGTATATGCCATTGCCTCGGTTTGCGTGCCCGTGTGCACGCGTTTCGAGACATCTCATTTTTCATCTCTCGGTCTCCTATGCGAGTGTGACTGAGGTTCACTCATGTTGGTGTAAGCCCATACGGCATTGCGTATGCCATTTCCTCGTTTTGCGTACCCGTGTGCACGCATTTCGAGGCATCTTTTTTTCATCTCACGGCTTCTTATGTGAGTGTGGCTAAGGCTCTCTCATGTTGGTATAAGTCCAACTTGCATTGCGTATGCCATTTCATGCCTTAGGATCATCTCCTCAGTTTTGCGTGCACGTGTGCACGTACTTCGAGGCATTTCATTTTCATAGCATTGTGTATGTTAGGATTGTATCTTAGTTGCATTTCATACATATCATGCATTTTGCATCGTGTTTGGGATAGGAGTTAGCCCGGGCACGAGAAACGAGGCACGTTTCGCTCCCCGAGTGACGGAACGGGTCTCAATTCCCCAGTCACCGACACTCCGGATTACCCATGATGGAGTTAGGTTTTGTTGTAGCATTCATATGCATTCATCCTTTATTGAGTTGTGCAATCCGACTCCTCGGCCATCATGCATCGAGATGCGTGATTGGTGGCACGAGGATCGAGGCATGCATATATTTGTGAAATACATTGCTATGCCCCTTTCCTGCTCTCTGTTGCAGCAAAATGAAGAATCAGTAACTTTTCGGAGCTTGGCACGCATTTCAAGAGCAGGTGCAAACAGAGGCTAATTGGGGCATCCTAGTGGATTTCAGCGCCAAAGCAGCCCGGCATGCATCATTCATCAGAATCAAGGCAGCCCCTGACTTGCATGCCAGTTTTACAGTTTTCTTAGTTAATTAGGAATCTGTATTATTTTGGACTGTAATATTCTTTTATTCGGACTGTATATTTATTTGGACCCTCTGCGCGAGGGCATAATTGTAATAAGTGTGGGTGAGTGTGATGTATGTCTTCCAACCCCACGTCTTTCTCCCTTTTATTTACCTGCTTACAATGGTTAGATATAGGGCATATTTCAATTAGCATACAGTATGACAGCATGTTTGCATCATTCATCTGTTTTGCATGCACCGGGCTCGGCGCATCATACAAACTGCATTTGTATTTCAATTCCAAATTGAATACGTGTTAGTTGTAGCATTCCATATGCCATGTTTAGAATAGCCGAGCCTGCTATAGTTGCATTTTGCATGTGTTGCATTAGGCATTTCAGCATATTTAGGATCATGCATGATTTCTAATGAGCTTCTGTTTTGGCTTGGAGTACTCGGTGAGTTTTATGCTTTAGCATCCTTGCATGCGTGTGAGTGACTGCCATGAATAGCATACTTGCCATGAGGCTATTTGCTTATGTGATATAACTGCCTTGAATGCCTGTGGGTGGAGGTTGAGTTATTTGGATTGGAACAATGCATTGACTGTTTGTTTTAAGCCCACTAGATAGTGGCAAAATCACTGTTTTCTAAGCCTACCTGAGGGTGGCAAATCCACGTCTTAGCCTACCTGCGGGTAGCACCATCAAACCATTTTCAAACAAACAAACATGAAATGTTTTGTTCCAATACAGACGACCCGGTCTATACTTGTATGCTGTGCGCATCACATAGTAACCTAGGCTAATAACCGGAATAAGAACACACAATGTTTTCAAAAACAGATATCATGGTTAGTAGAGGCCGGTCTTTGACCGGGCGAGCGGGGGTGCTCACGAAGTGACCTTTCCCAATCGTACCCAAGTTCCCGAGCCGAGGCAACTTTGGTGATGACGGACACGTGGCCTTTGGCACCGAGTCAGGATTTCCTAAATTTCCCATTAAAAAATATTTAGGTGGCGACTCTGTATCTGGCAAAGCAGTCCATGTTTGGCACTTCTTTCAAAAATCTGTTTTCAAAAACGATTTGCCGGATTTGGACTCTTTGGCTCAAGATTAAGAACCGTGACATTTGAGTCCTTCGAACTGTAGTAACCCAATATCGAACCAGAACGGGGGGGGACTCGCACTCCTTCCCCGGGATGCGTTCGGGGGACGTCTACGGATCCGAACTAATTACTGAAGACCGAATTCCCCACAACACATCCCTTAACCGAAGTAGAAATAAGCCTTATGGTATGGTTCACAAAATTTTTGCTTATATTATATAATTTGGATTACAAGTTTTAAATTTATTGATCTAATAATATTTTTATATCATAGTATAGATAGAAGTATTGATATAGATATAAATTTCATAATATAGTCATTGAAACTATAAATAGCAATTATATCATTGCATGGTTTGAAATCACAAAATTAAAGAAAATAATACTAATATATTATTGATAATGATTAAGAGAGTCTAAAAATTATAGTGGTGCTAATTGGTATACTAATTGGTGCGTATAGTTTTATTCTAAAAATTAACTGAATTTATGTAAATTAGATTTTAGATTAATCAAAAAATGACATGTGTATTTTAAATATTAAAAAATTCAAAAAATAGGAAAAAAATTATATTGAGATGAATCAGCAATCGCTCTGAGATTAGATCAAACGGGGCTGAAGAAGGTTGATTCGATCGGTTGAGAGAGATTAGGGTTTAGAGAGGGCTGAGAGAGAGAGAGAGAGAGAGACCCAGAGAATGAGTGACAGAGTAACGGGGGCAATGTTATGAGTAAGTTTTTAAATATTTTAAATAAATTTTTTTTTTTACTTTTTTTAACTTCAAATAATTTACATATACTTAAAAGAAAAATATTTTTTAATTTTTTAAAAAAATCACTAAATTCAAAAAATATATATATAATTTAATACATTTTATATATATTATATTTTATTTTATTTTTTAATTGTATTTAGATTAGGCACATCTAAAAAGTAAAAAATAAATAAATTATTAAAAGAACGAAAAATATCAAATCAAGGTAATTTTAAAAAAAATAATTACAAATTAATGAGAAATCATATAAATATTAATTATTAAAATTATAAACTTTTTCATGAATATGTAATTTTTTTTCTCAAAATCCCACTGGGTGCAATTATCCCTTAACAGAGACTAAATTATAAAATAACGTTTTTTACGTTGTCCTCAATTAGGAAAATGTAAGGTGAGAAGCTTGGTTGAAAATTGTTAGTTTTTTTAAATCAAAAAAAAAAAAAATCGGATTGAAATTTTTTTTAATAAAAGTTTTTACGACATGCTAATACATGCCGTATAAAGTTATAATATTTTATGACATGAAATGTATGTCGTCTTAAGTACAAATATTTTATAATATATTTTTATATGCCATGAAAATATACATTTTTTACGGCATGCTTTTGCATACCATAAAAAAATTTTGAATTGATTTTTTTTTTTTTTTTACAAAAGTTTTCACGACATGTTAATGCATGCCGTGTAAAGTTATAATATTTTATAGCATGAAATGTATGTCGTCTTAAGTGCAAGTATTTTACGACATATTTTTGTAAATCGTAAAAACATACATTTTTTACGGCATACTTTTGCATGCTATAAATATATGAATCAACGACTTACATAGTATGTATGCTGTTATTGACAAAACATTAATAGCTTGCAAAAAAAAATGTCGTAGAATGTACTAACTACGACATGCATTTATGCATATCGTAAATATGATGCCGTGAATAGTTAGTTTTGTTGTAGTGAAACCAACGAAGAATTGTGTACACGGAATTGGCCACAGGAAGTGGATGCCATGCCCTGACCGTCTTTCAATTTCTCTCTCTACATATTTATATCTATATTATTGTTTAAAATATACAATTTTGTCATAACCATCTAAAAAAAAAACTATTTTGTCATACAACTTTAATTCTCAAAAACCCCAAAACAATAGTATATTTTTGACAACTATTTATTTGCCTGAAAATTACTGTAATAATGTCTAAAGGGTAAAATCGATAAATTAATAACTATTATTCATTACACATGATTTGGTATTCACTCTCACTTGCATAACTATTCCTAAAATGTTTAAAAAATGAAATCACTATTCTAATGATTGCTATTCACTATACGGGTTGCAAATGAATTAAATTGTTTGTGAGTTGACTCAGCTCGATTTGTTAACGACTCGGCTCGGCTAATGAGTTTGAGCTCGAATATTAAGCTCATTTAGTAAACGAACTGAACTTGAGTTTGAATAAATTCACCTGGTTTATCTTTATTTAAATTCTATAATAAATATAGTATTTATATATTAAATAATATATAAATAATATAAATAATAAAGAAAAATTTTATCGAGTCAAATTTGAGTTTCATAAATATTATTGAGCCGAGCCGAGCTAAAGCACAATTATTTATCGAGCCGAGCTTAAGTTCAATAAATGAGCTCGACAAGTAAATGAGCGAGTTTGAGCTCAACAAAATTTGACTCGACTCATTTGTAACCCCATACATAACTTTGTCTTCACTCTTACCCGCTTAGTCGTTCCTTTAATGTCTAAAATGGAAAATTACTAAACTAATAATTGCTATTCACTACACATGTCTTTGCCTCTACTCACCCTGCTTAGCGGTAATTATAATGTCTAAAATGTAAAATCACTAAAAATTAATGTGAAGATTATAATACACACCCCTCAAAGAGTGTGTACTATATATATTTTATAAATAAAGAAAAAAAAAAGTATAAGTTCAGACTTTCTGAGTAATAACTAAAAAAAAAAAAATAATCATAACCAAACATCACATAAAATATTATAAAAAATCTCATGAATCGTCACTAAAATATTATCATAATTAAAAAATAATAATTATAACTAATAAATATGTATATGATACTCTCCTTTTAAAAAAAGTGTATTGTAAAATTTGCTAAAAATTAAATATAACAGCTATTCACTGCACATGACTTTGTCTTTCCCGTATTTTTCTGTACGCGTTATTGTTAACTTCTTCACTCTATCTTTCTATAAATTATATATTCCTCACATACAAGTTGGACAGATAACTGAAGTTTAATCTGAAAAGTCAAAGTTTGTGATTTCTTTTTTGCTGTACCACATTTTTTTGTTGTTGTTATTTATGATGCACACATAACCAAATGAGAAACATCAAAATTCAGTCACCATGCACATATACTCTGTATAGCCCTTCCTCATCATCTCTGCAATTACTTTCCAATCTGTGAATTGGGTATCTCTCTCTCTCTCTCTCTCTCTCTCTCTCTGTGTTTTTCAAAATGGAAAAGTCCTATGTTGTTTTTCTTGTTTTCTCTGTTTTCTTCTGTCTTCCATTCTTTCATGGAGGATTAGAATTAGCCATGGCTAAAACAACCCAAGATGGATCTGAACAGTGGGGTTATGTTCAAGTCAGACCCAGTAAGCCAAATCCTAAACTAGTATTATTTTTTATTGCATATTGTCATTAATTTTGATATTTAGACATGGAAATTCTCCAAATAATTTACTGATCATGGCTTCTTTTATTGTGTGTTTGGGTTGTACCCAAAAAAAAACAAACAAAAAAAAACAGAAGCCCACATGTTCTGGTGGTATTACAGGAGTCCATACAGAGTTGAAGATCCAGAAAAGCCTTGGCCAATAATTCTCTGGTTACAGGGGGGACCAGTAATACTGTGTTCGATTGGGGGATTTGAGGAGGGATTTGGAAAGGGAAATGGAAAAGGTAGGTGAAATGAGAATAAAATATGCCTAAATTTCACAAAGTTTCACTCACCTTTTCCCTTTTCCCTTTCCAAATCCCTTCCCAAATCCTCCAACCAAACACAGCATAAGGGGAATTATAAAGGGAATTGACTAGTAAATTCTGTTTTATAAACTTATAATTTTGTTGGCTTTTTGGCTTTCGAAGGGTATTTTTGTAAATGCGAGCGTGCCAGAAAGGATCAATCAGTCCTTACAGAAATGTTAATTGCCAACCAATTATCAGACGATTGTGTTTTAGTTCTTTCAGCCTCAATGAAGAGGACTTTTACTGGTGGCTTGACTTAGGAGAAATTAAGCAAAATAACAGTTAAATGAAGAGCAATTGAAATATTTTATTAGAATGAAAACTTACAATGATCCAAACTCAGCCTCGTAGAGGTTTACAGTAACGATCTACTTGAAACTACTCCTATGAATGAAGTGCAGTGCAGGAATTTAAAGTACAGGAATGTAAAGAGCAGGAATTTAAAGAACAGGAAATATAAAGACTGGAAATATAAAACTGGAAAAGAAAATATGTAAAGTAAGACTGGTTTGTATGATCTGAGTCTGGAGGTTTTTTCTGGGGTCTTCCCCGTTATTTATACTTCTCAAGGATGACCATCGAACTACACTTCAAACCGTCGAACTGCTCTTCCATGATCACTGATCATGCTGCCTTATAAGTAGTTCCACTACGCCATCACTTGCAGTTAGGCTTCCCTCCTATATTTGAATTTGAATCTGAGTAACCGTTGAAGCCACGTCACCTTACACCTCTTTATTGATCCAATGCTACTCAGATCACGTGAGAACCAATACTAACTGCCACATGTACGATCAGGATCGAAGACTTGAATAGTTTTCCTATATTACCCTTATTCTGCCACGTGTTGAATTGTAACTGGCTTGTACAAAATATGTAGCCAACATTACCCTCCGCACTAATATATCTAATACTTGGTGATATTAGTGGATCAAAGCCCTTTTCCCCGCGTTTTTTAGAACGTGCATGGGGTCTATATTCTGGAAACACAACCGTCACTTATTGATGATCATTTGTATTAATTCTCTTTCAATCTTTTGAACACCCCAATACCTTAGCACTCGTATAGACTGATACTTCTTCTATGGCCGAATCAACTTTCTCCTCCACTGATCGAGCACACGAAGAGTTATATGATGATGCTGTTCCTCCTCGAAAGAATTTTCATGCATTAATTAGCCACCTTTCCATATTCAGGTCATGGATGCCTTTGCAAATTATCGACCTTTGGATTACGAACACATTGCCCTTAATCTTTCGATTCAGAAACTTGCGAATATAGATACAAGAAGTTCTTTCTCTGACTCACCCTTATACTTCGAACAAATTGCTCTCAAACCTTTGATTCGGAAAGTTGCAAATATGGACTTGGGAAACTCTTTTTCACACACCTCTGCATGGGATAAAGTTGCAACTTCTTCCTCTTCTGGGGTTTCTGACTGGACAAGTTGGTCAATACCTGAGACCTGTGATTTGAGGGAACGAATCAACCATCATTTTGTTGAGTTCACCGACCCTTTGGAGTTTTCTTCCTACGCTCGAAGTTCAGTGGTCTACCCCTACGTGCCCATTGACCATCGACGTAGTTTGGAGGCGAATCTGCTCGTAGCATGGTACACATCTTCCATGCCTACAAGGATAGTGCACGCCGCCCAACACCCAGAAGAGGCACAAGGGTACAATCCATCATTCTTAGCCCAGAAGGCGAAGATTTGTTCTTCTGACTGGCTTGATTATATTAATGTCTTTGTTCCTTCTACCCCTGCTCCACTCCCTGAAATGGAAGCATCCACGTCTTCTCCTTTGCCAAATCCTTGCTGGATAGAGAGACTAAGGTTTGCCCTCTCTATGGACAAGGTCTTTCCACCTTACAAGCCTCCGCCTTTCCCCACTCCAGCTGAACGGAAGCAAGCTCAACTTCTGCTTGCGGCTTTCTCTCACTTGCCCTTCAATATCCTCGAGGATGAAGTCTCTCTCAAGAACCTTCAATGGGCTTGTGACATTTTGACTCGAGGTCATGTCCTCAATCCCCTTGCCCAAGCAGAGCTTCACATGTTTTTGGACCAACTTCCGTTGCTCCTCCACTGGCATCGAACCTCCAGGGCCACCACACAATCTTTAGACCAACTCTCGTCCCTTCGAATTCATGCTCAGTACGAAGCAGAGAACTTCATTGAAGAATTTGATGATTTCAAGAATAAAGATTCTGCGTACTAGGATGACTTGGATATAGACGAATTGGAACAAAGAATGAGAGAAGTGGCTTTCAAAATAAAGGTTGAAGAGCTCTACTACGAAGTGAGAGCACATCAACTCATGCAGCCAATGTTAGAAGAAATAGAGAATAGAATAAAGAAAGAACAGAAATTCATTGATCATAGTTGGACTAAATTTCATGTTCTTGTTATTTATTCCATTCCCTATTTTTATGAGCTTGAGTTTGTACCCAAATAGGGCCATTCGATGTAATTCCTTTTGCTTTAATACAACTAAAACTTTTCCTTTGTTTGGCATTGTCTCCGTTTGTCTTTAAAAGCAAATTCAGGACTTCGAACTGAACAATCTCATCCTTCGAACCTGGACTCAATTGTCTTAAATGAAACATTACAAAGAACCAATTATGAACTTTTCCAATTTATGGACTAAAGTTGACAATTTTGGTTGTTTTTCAATTATAATTAGTGTTTCGAATCTAGCAATCTCATACTTAAAGCTTGTCTCAACCATAACCAACATCTGATCATGGTTAGTATGAGCAATTAGTTTTAAATTGACCATCTTTTGCTTCGAACAATAGTTCATGCTGTTTTAATTCAAAAGACAACCCTTTTTTTTTATAAACCAACTATTGGTTTTGATGTTTCGAACTCCAATTCCCATCCTTAAGGAGTCTCGAGTTTTGCCTCGAAGGACATTACTTTCGTTAAGAAACCTAGAACAGGTCTTTAAAACCTTTGAAGTAAAACAAATACGTGAGTATTCTTACATTTTTAAGTACGGAAATGTGCTTCGAAGCCGACTTTTTGTTTCGAAGCCGTTGTTTTTTTGCTTTTGGCGCCAAAATCTGGCTTCGAAGCCAAATATTTTACTTCGAAGCTAGCCTCAGCATCTGGGCTGTGTTTTTCCCTCCAAATACTATCAATATTTGAAGGAAACTCTTCATGTTCGTACTTTTAGTGCTTAACAAACCAAGCGTTTATATATCCCCCAAATACAAAGGCTTTTGAAACCCTTTTATTTCGTGTTCTGAAATCATTTGCTCACTCAACACACAAACCCTTCTACCTCTGCCGATCTTCCACTTCTCTCTACTTCCTTTCTCAGCTTCACCTTCTGGAAACGCGTACTATCAATGGCTTCTTCTTCGGTGCCAGTCGTAGAGCATGCGAGCCCATCTGTAACCCTGAAGAGGATCATTGATGCAGAATGTGAGAAGTACAAAGCTGGGGAGAAAAGCGCTATTGATGGACGAATCTTCATCCCTCGTCGCCATGTGCAGTAAGACTACGTGCTTGGGTCCATATTCAAGGAGATCCTTACTGAGCTCCCAGCCCTATATCCTCGTTTAGAAAACCAATGTCTTTTTTACGAAGGTGGTCTTGACTGGAGGAACTGGAGAATAAACCGCCCCCACCGATGCTGGCCCACGGTGAGACCGGAGTGGCAAGAATGGTATGACTGGGTTGTCCCTGCTAGAACTCTGGACCTTCAAGAGCTCTGCCTTCTCGATGCTCTTCGACTATTCGGGGTAACTATCTCAGAGGACCCTTTCCTAATTCCTGCTGCCTTGTGTTTTTGGAATCCTGTCTTTAATTTCTTTCAATTTAGATGTGGGATGATGGCCCCTACTGTTCTTGACATTTGCCATCTACTAGGATTATCCCCCATTGGTACCCCCTTTAGACCAGATTACCCTGACTCAGCAGTCCCTTTCTCCCTCCCCTCTCTTAACTCATCCTATAGTGATTTCACTAAGGCTGAGAATAAAAGAGAGGGCTTTGTGACTGATAGGGAATTTTTTTTCTTTCTTATTGTATTGGCTTTGCAAATTCCTCTTCTGTACCTCCTTTCAGAGAATCATGCCGGAATTTGCCCCTCTTGCCAAAGCCTTCGTTTTACAGAAAAGGGTGGCCTTAGCCCCATATGTTCTAGGCCATGTATATAGAGTCTGTTCCCTCTTTTGTGAGAAATCCTTAGATGCTAACCAAGGGGGGCCATTCTGGATCATTCAGCTTTGGCTTTTTGCCTATTTCACCGAGTTACAATCCAAATGCCTTAAATTTTCTGAGCCAAACCCTCTTACTCATGGCATAAGGCTGGCCAATGCTTCACTTTATCCCTCCACTTTTGCTTTTTACTTCTCTTTCTTCCACCAACTTCCAGCCTCCCTTCCTACTTTCCGTTTCCGTCCCTTCAAACCCCCCATTGGTCCATCTTGGTTGAGGAATTTCCTAAGTGACAGGTCCTGCGCCTCACCTGCTCACAAAGATATATGGGCTTCCATTCTGATCCCTAGAGAGTTATTTATTGGGACCTTGAACCCTAGAGCCTACAAATGCATAGCTGAGCGTATTGTCCTGCTCAATTTGCTAGACAATTTGGCTTCACACAAGGAGTCCCAATACCTCTCTGCAGCAATACCAATCTAAGTCTCACTAAGAGGGATCTGAAGGTTCAGAGGTCCAGGCTAGAAAAAACAACTTCCAAATTTATAGATGACTTGGTCAATTTCGAGTATACCCCTTTCCTTCCTTAGGGTACCTTGTTGAAGAGGTACCAGAACTGGTGGGTGACCAACATGGAAGTATATTTGGCCACTCCTCCTCAGAACCTGCTAATGGTATTGGATCTGCCCAAGCCCAAAGAAGCTGGAACTGTTACTTCTTCCACTGTTTCAGTTGCAGTGCCTGCGTCCACTCCTGCTGCCTCAACTCCTCCTAGAGTCACTCGGGCTGCTTCGAAGAAAGGTATACACCTTTGTTTCTTTTCCTTTGGCCTTCTCTATAATGGTTGTAGTCTTATCCTTAGTTCTTCTTTTGTGAAGGTAGCCCACAACAAAAGAAAAGGAGACTGCTTGAGCTTGAAAAGAAAACAGCTGAGGTGAAAGCAAAAGAAGAAGAAGAAGAAACAGATCAAGAGCATGAGTCGCCCTTAATAAGAAAGAAAAGAGTGATCGTCCCTACTTCTGACTTAGTCCAAGATGAGACAACTGCCAGAGAGGTAGAAGAGAAGCTCATCTCTACAAAATCTAGATCCCAGATTGAAGAAGTTGAGAAGGAAATTGAGAAGGAGCAGACAATACCAATACAAAGAAGAAAGAAAAGAAAGATGACTATCTCTCCTTCTGATTTCACAGAAGACTCCGATTCCGAGACAATTGCCCAGGCAATAGAAAAGAGAAAAAAAGTGACTACTTCTGCTACTTACTTGGTTGAAGATACCATCCATGAGGCAGCTGCCAAGGTAGTAGAACAAGAACATTCTAAGGCCATAATTGTCTTCGAGAGGGCTGAGAAGAGACGGCAACAACAATTTCTGAGAGATGAAGCTGCTGCTGCTGATGCATTACAAAGGGAAACTGCAAGAAGGCAACAAACTGCCAAACATTACTCCCTTCGTAGCTCTCCCATCACTGCCAACATTTCTGAAACAAGTAATTTCTTTCATGCTTCTACTGTTTTTCCTTATCAAATTTTGACATTGAAGCTTGACATTACGTTTCTTCCTTTTTGCAGCAACAACTACTGAGGCTATACTTCCAATGAGGACCCCCTCAATTTCAGTTGAAGTTGATCAGATGCAGAATGTGAAAGCCATTCAGATAATATTCCCACTTCCCAGGCCTACATTCCATATACCCTCTTTGAGTCCTAGCATTCCTATAACTCTTTCTTCTGGTCTGACTCCATATCTTCCATATCTGACCTTTGACCTATCTCAATTTACTTCTTATTCGGGCCCTGCTCTTCCTTCTCATTCTAAGGAAATTTCAACCATCACCTCTTCTTCGAAGGTATCTGATTCCCCAATTGAGGGTGCTGGTAGTTCTCCAACTCATAGTTCGTTACCTTTGCCTACTTCCAGCCCCTCTTCACTTGATTCATTGGTGGCTAAGACCATAGAGACTGCCAAAGATACTCCATCCATTTCTCCTATCCCTATGCAGCCCTTTATGCCTTCCACCACAACTCTCTCTGCACCCCTCATGTCTACGAATGAGGTAGACATCTTCGAAGCCAGGCTAGCCAGTCTCTTCGATGTGCCCTCTACCTCTCCAATGACTAATTTTGAAACTGAGCCATTAGTTTTGGCCGACTCCTTGCTACAAATTCTTGAAAGCTCTCCTTCTTCCAGTAGCAAGCCTTCTGCACCTCTGATAGATTTAGACACCTGCCTGGAACTGTTAATCTCCTTTTCGAGGCTCCCCTTCGAGGCTTTGCAAAGGCCTACAATAAGAGATGGGTTCCTCCAGTGCTGCAAAGTTGCTGAATAGTCAGGCATGGATGTCTCAAGTCACTTATCCCAGGCAGCAGCTAATATCGACTTCTACATCAACATTTGCCATGCTGCCAAAACTGCGGAGGAGAAATTGGCTAGAGACCAGAGTTTTGTTTCCCAAGTACATACTGAAGTCTCAGAGCTCAAGGAACAACACTCCTCTGCCTCTCACTTTCGAGTTCAGCTGCTGGAGAAGAAAGCTCAACTTGAAGAGGAGCTATCTGCAGTGAACCAGGCCTTAGTCCGAACTGATACCAAACTGCAAATCACCAACCAAGGACTGGCCGATCGGAAAGAAGAAATGACTGCAGCTATTCAACTATTTTCATCACTTAGCAATAGGAAATCTATTGTAAAAGAACAATTAAGACATTGTAATGATTTTTGGGCCAATTTTGTGACAAAATGTACTTAACTCTTTATGAAAAACAAATCCTTGTCTATCATCTGAGTAGTCTTGTATTCTTATACTTGGTGTTTATTTTATTCCTTGTGTTTCCCAAATGATTGGAAAATAAGGTTTCAAATATCTGCCATTAATCTTTTTGGGATGTATGTATCCATTCAAATTTCTCAAATGGTATGCCCCAAAAGGCAGGACTCTATGAATTTGATATGGTCCTTCCCAGTTAGGTGACCATTTACCAAACTTATGGCTTTTAATTCCTATTGGGAGTATTATCTTCCATACTAAATCACCTTCATCAAAGCCAATGTATTTGACCTTCTTATTGTAATTTTTGGTTGCTTTCTTCTTTTGCAAGAGAATGCTGTTTAATGCCAGAATTCTGGCTTCATCTATGCCTTCTAATTTCAAGCACATACTCTGATGGTATTGCTCAGGATTTAGCTGGTCTTGGCACCTTACCCTCAACGATTTAACATTAATTTCCACAGGTAACACTGCGTCATGCCCATATACTAAGGCATAAGGAGTAACTCCTGTGCTTGACCTTGGGGAAGTTCTGTTAGCCCACAACACATCCAACAATAAGTTATGCCAATCCCTGGGATTGTCCTCCACAACCTTTTGTATTCCTTTTTTCAAGGACTTATTGGATGATTCAGCTTGACCATTGGCTTGTGCATAATATGGGGTGGAATTAACGAGACTAATTCCAAATTCTGCCACAAAGGACTTCACTATCTTCCCATCGAACACAGTCCCATTATCTACAGTTATAGTCTGTGGGATGCCAAATCTATGGATTAGATCCTTAATAAATCCAATAACCTCAGTCTGGTCTACAGCCTTGTATGGCTTAGCTTCGACCCACTTAGTGATGTTGTAATGACCCGGAATCGTATGTCGTAATTATCAATGATTAATTATGCTTAAATGTGATTTAATTAAAGAATATCTGTTGAATTTAGGGAAATATCTGTTGGAATGACAACTTCGGGACTGAAATTGATGACTGTAATGGGTTCAGAAAATGAAATTGAACACGTCTAAGCGATACCGGGAATTCTTAGAACTATCTGAAACGATAAATTGAAGACCGAATTTCGTCTGATTCGTTAAGTTCCGTTTGGCTTGAGTTTATGGCATAAATCTATTTATTGGACATATATATGCTTATAGATAAGGCTTGACCCTTTATTGACTCAAAAAGGAGAAAAGAAAATATCTAGAAAAGAGAGAGAAGAGAGAATTCGGGGAGAGAGAGAGACCAAGGAGGAAGAAGAGAGAAAAAGGGGATTAAGCTCAATCTTCTCCAATTCAAGAACCAAAGGTAAGAATCTTCTTTGAATGTTGAGAATTAAGGTTGAATCATCATGTTTTCATGGTTAATAAGAAGGATGAAAGAGGAATTATGGTTAAATTGAGCATTTATGGCATAATTTAAGTTATGATTGGCTAGCTTGAGGAAGAATCTCCATGGATTTAGAAAAGTGAAGCTTGAATGTATATGTTCATGTTCAATTCATGGTTTGGCTTTGTATCTGATGCATGGGGGTTTTATTTGTCAACGATGAAGCTTAAATCAAGTTATTTTCAAGTGTTTGGGCCTTGTTTTTCATGATTTGGGAGTTGATTTTTGTAAAAGGAAAGCCACGGTTTTGACAGAAAATGAGCTGGTTTTTCACCCAGAAATTTGCACTGTCCGCTCGAGCGAAGATTTCGCCCATCCAGAATCTCGGTTCAGGTTGCAGTCCGCTCGAGCGGAGGTATTGGCGCTCGAGCGGAGAGGCTATTTTCAGGAAAGTTTGGCAAGTTGTTCTACATGATTTTCACGTATTGATTACATCTTTTAGCATCTTATGAGCATGAAATGAATATGAAAGGATGTAAAGAGAATGGTATGAATGATGTGAATTATTGATGATGAATGCTAAGGCAATGTATTATACGGTTGATGTTTGCAGGTCAGATTGAGAAGACCGTGCCATCGGTATCGGAAACCCACTGTAAGTAACATTTCTGTAAAGATATGTTAGTATGAATTATGTTCAAAGTGATTATTATGTTATGATTTTGAAATGATAAGTGTTTTCTGTGAACGAAGATCCTAGTTTGCAAATCTAGTATGGCATCCATAGATAGTCCTAAATGGACCAGTTTACGAGATCTCGTCAGTCGATTAATCGGTGTACGGACCGGTTACTCTAGTCGTAAGACAACACATGTTAAGTCCCTGTGGAGTATGCCATTACGTATGTTTATATGATGATTGATACATGTTTATGATTGATTTATTATGGATTTATGAAATGAAATGTTGGACTTCGTTCATTAACCTCTTTACTGTTATGTTACTTGCTGAGCTCTAGCTCATTGTTTGTATTTATGTATTTATAGGTGAGCATTCAGGGAGTCAAGCCTAGGCGGAGTTCTAGTCGAGCCACCGTTTTGAAAGCCTAACCAGAGATGTGGTTGCCTCGAGTTGGGGCCAGGCCTGGAAGGCCGTTTTGTGGGTTGTCTGGTTGTATTAGTGTCTGAGTTTTGTATATGTCCTTTTGATGCATGTTACATGTTATGTTAGTATTGGGTAATCAACATTATTTTTGGCATGTAAATACCTGTTCATATAAATGCACAGCTCTTTGGACTATTTAGTTTCTTTATTTCGCTTCCGCGAGCCCCGTTTATTTATGTTTTGTACAGTAAGGCCTGTGGTAATCTAGGATTACTGGCCGGTCTCGTTACCAAACCTCTAGGGGCGGGTTTGGGGCGTGACAGATGTAATCAGTGACCACTAGAATGAAACAATGATGCTTCGAAGAAGGTGGGTGTATTTTCCCCATCATATCCATAGCCCATCCTCTGAATGGCCAAAGCTTCACTACTGCATGTAGGTCAGTTATGGGCACATGCCTTATTGTGCCATGCTTTTGGCATGCCTGGCAACCCTTTGCATACTCTATGTAGTCTTTAAGGATAGTTGGCCAATAGTAGGAATGCCTTCGAAGCAACCATCTCATCTTCACACCAGGCTGATGAGCACCACAGATGCCTTCATGAACCTCAGCTATAACTGCTAATGCTTCTTTTGGGCCTAAACATTCCAGCAATAAACCGTCTTCCCCCCTTTTGTAGAGAGCATTACCATATATCATATATTGCATAGACTGCAATTTAATTTTCCTGCTGACCTTTGAAGATGGACCAGCCAAGTACTGCATTATTGGATGCCTCCAATTTTGTTCTTGTAAGTCATTATGATTGACTTCCAAGACCACATTCCTTTTATTCAAAGGTGGTATCAATTTCTGATATGTTGTTTGGCTTATGTTCCTTTGGCATTATCCCTTCTCTTGAAGTTCGAAACTTTCTGAACCACATCATTAGCTCTATTATTCAAGAATCTTGGAACATGAGTTACATTTGCTATTTGAAATTGAGAAAGCAGATGTAATGCAACAACATAGTATGGTAAAATGCTTATGCTTTGACACTTGAAAATCCTTTTCACTTGGTTAACCACCAATTGAGAATCTCCAAATATGTCAACTGCATGAACTTGTAATCCAATAAGAATTTCTAGTCCCACTATTAAGGCTTCATATTCAGCTTGGTTATTAGAACAGGTAGCTTCATCCACTCTGAAACCATGTGTGGTCTCTACCCCTTGTGGAGACCTAATCACAATACCAATTCCAGTTAAGCCATTGGCTTTTGACCCATCGAACCACATCTGCCATGGCTCAACACTAGCCATACCAAATTCCATTATCTCTTGGCTCTCTGTTTGAGATGGATGGTCTGCCAGAAAATTGGCTAAAACTTGCCCTTTTACTACCCTTTGAGGGACATATTCTAGATGAAATTCTGATAAGGCTAGTATCCACTTGCCAATTCTTCCCCTCAACATAGGTCTAGATAACATGCACTTAACCAAATCTCTGGTTGCAATTACCAAGACAGTTGTAGGTAAAAGATAATATCTTAATTTCATTGCAGCAAAATACAAAGCAAGACACAGCTTTTCAACAGCTGAATATTTACATTCACAAGAACTTAAAAGCCTACTAAGGTAATAAACAGCTTGCTCCTTGCCTTCTTCATTGTCTTGGGCCAACAAAGCTCCCAATGAATCTTCTGCTGCAGTTATGTACAACTTCAAGGGCTTATCACCCTTTGGTGGCATCAACACTGGAGGGTTGGCCAAGTAGGCTTTAATACCTTCGAAAGCAATTTGATGCTCTGCTGTCCACACAAATTCCTCTTCATCTTTCAGCCTTAACAAGGAAGAAAATACTTTAGTTTTCCTTGCAGTATTAGAAATGAACCTTCGAAAAAAGTTAACCTGTCCAAGGAACCTTTGTAATTCTTTCTTACTTGATGGAGGCCTGGCTTCAATGATGGCTTTAGCTTTATTCTGATCAATCTGTATTCCTTTCTTGTGCACTACATAACCCAAGAAGTTTCCAGATGACACACCAAAAGCACACTTGAGGGGATTGAGTTTTAACTTGAACCTCCTCATTCTTTCAAAAGCCGCTTCTAAATGAAACAGATGCTCCTCCATGGACCGGGATTTCACTACAATGTCATCAATATAACACTCTAAATACCCTCCACTGAGGTCATGAAAGATAGTGTTCATAGCCCTCTGATATGTAGCTCCAGCATTCTTCAAGCCAAATGGCATTTTAACCCATTCGAAAGTGCCAATATTTCCAGAACATCTGAATGCTGTCTTGTGGACATCCTCCTCTACAATGCAGATCTGGTTATAACCAGAGTGCCCATCCATCATTGATAAAACTTGATGCCCTACTGAACTGTCTACCAACAGATCCACTATAGGCATAGGGTACTCATCTTTTGGAGTTGCTAAATTCAAGTTTCTGAAATCAATGCATACCCTCATTTTACCATTCTTCTTTACCACAGGCCCAATATTAGATAGCCATTTCACATACCTGGCTGTCCTAATAAAGCCTGCTTTGAGTAGTCTAAGAATCTCCTCCTTGACTTTCTGAATTACTTCGGGACTCATTCTTCTTGGTTTTTGCTTGTATGGCTTGAAGTTAAGTTTCATAGGGAGCCTATGTTCCACTAATGACCTATCCAATCCTGGTAGTTCATTATAAGACCATCCAAAGCAATCTTTATATTTCTTTAGAACAATCAACAACTGGACCCTGTCCAGAACGTTCAGACAAGCACTTATGTAGGTGGGCTGCTGTATAGAATCTTCCCCTAAATTTACTTCTTCTAAGGGGTCTTGTGTCTGAGAACTTACTGAAGCTTCTTTGTTGATTTCTTCTATCTTCGAAGCAAAATCCCTGCTTTGTTCTGCTCCCAGATTCTTTAATTCAACATCTTTGCCCTCCTCCTCATAGACAAAGTCTGTCCACAAGGCTTCCTCTTCCTGTATCTCCTGGACTTTTGTTTCAATGTCCAATGCACAGTATTTATCAAGGGTCAAAACTTTGACCTGTTGCTGCTTCTGCTTGCAGCCAATTATCATGGCTTCTCTCTCTTGCTCCTGTACTTTTTGGACTATTGATTTTACATCCAATGTTGAGAATTTAATTAGAGCCAAAGACTTGGCTTCTTGTGTTTCATTTCTTTGCCTACAACCAGGCATCATTGTCATCCTTAACGACAACCTCCTCATCAGCACTCTCCTGGACTAAGTGCTTCAGGTGTGTCACTTCCTCATCAGCCGTCACTTCGGTTGAGCCATCAGGTTTCCTCAGTATACTGAGTGGTGTCACTCCCTCAATATACAGTTTGGCCTTTACGAAGTCTGCACAGGCTATGAAAGGTTGAGGATCTGCATCAATTTCCTCTATCTCTCCATTGCGTAAGGCCATCATAATTTTCTAATGCAAAGAGGAAGGCACACATTTGTTAGTGTGAATCCAATCTCTCCCAAGTAAAGCATTGTATTTAGCATTACTGTCGATTACGAAGAATGCTGTTATACAGTCCCTGGTTCCCACACTCAGGTTGATGGGTAGAATTCCCTGAGCCATCTGTTTGTCTCCAGCAAAGCCAACGATGGTTGTACTAGTTGGGATCAACCTAGGATTCTTTTTCCCTAGTTTCTTCAAAGAAGATTTCGGTAGTAAATTCACTGTTGTCCCATTATCTATCAGGACTTGGTTCAATTGTATCCCATCGAAGAAAGCCTTGATGTACAAAGGCTTGACATGTTGTGTCATAGAATTCGAGGGATACTCAAAAGGATATGAGAGGTTAATGCTCACCTCTTCTTCACTCTCATATTCAGTTTCCATTGGGGTAGCCATTCCAGAATCATCTTGTACCATACTCACTTGTGAGTCTTCACTAGAGACAGGAATAGGATCAATTTCTTGACCATCTTGGTCCTCATCTCCAGCCTGGAACTCATAAGGCAGTATGTGTACCATATTGACTGATACTGGAGGAAATGAGCCAAATTGGATGGCTGGCTGTACCTGTTTCCCCTCTTGGCCACCTTGTTCAGTTACTTCAGAAGCATCCTCCATGCTGCACTCTAGCACTTCGTTATTAACTGATTCCTTTGAAGGATCTTTCTCAACTGGTTTTTCAACCAAAAATGTTTGCTCAGCCATGAAGGCTTCGAACATTTCTTCCTCCACCATTTCTTTCTTTTGGCTTATGCCAATTTCTTCTTCTGTCTCGCTATCACTCTCTATCAGAGCTTTCTCCAATCCTGCTAAGCTAGATTTCTCTCTGGCTTTTAGTTCAGAATGAACCTTGGCCAGCTGTTCTCTGTTGTAACCCACCTTGCTTTGTAGAGTTGTCTTTGGAGCATGGTCTGACTTTGGAGTCTCCTTTCCTTCTGTCTGGACCAATGAAGAGCTCTCTCCATTTTCTTTCATACCTTTCTGGTACTGAGTGTACCTGCGCTGAATCTTTCTTCTTTGTGATCTCGAAATGACTGGGACCATATCTGGTTCCTTCGTCTTTGGGTGTTTAAGCAATACCTAATTGTTTGGAGCCACCAAAGGAGGTTTAACGATCCTTCCTTGGTTTCCAACATCTCTCTGAGTAGGCACTTCCCTAGGTTTGTTCTGCATCACAAACCAATCTGGAACTCCAGGTAGCCACGAACTTACTGACTCAGATGTTGAACTGTTTCTTTCTACCTTCGAAGCCATCTTCGAAGCTGGCTGTGAGAGCAATTGCTTGGTCCTGACCTTATGTTTCGAGCCTGATTCAGGCCTTCGATGAAGGTGGCCACTTTCTGTCCTGCGTGAGGTTGGTTTAGGGGGCCAATCTCTGGCTTTGATCCCATAACATGAACTCTTCTCCAGTCTTCTTTCAAAATGACTGCTCTCCATTCTGTAATAGTTAGGTGGCCTGGACTCATACAAGGGCCTTTTGCCTTTAGCATGCATTCTATCGACTGCTGGTTCAACTACCAATGGCTGTTGCCTAACACTAGCCGGATACGACCTTTTGTTATAAGCATTGGTTGGTTTAGGGCGTCTCTGCACATCTTTGTAGTATTACTTCCCATCAATTGGAAGCCCCTTCAACCATTTATAACTCAATCTGCACCTGGGACACATCCTTTGCATTACTGCTGCCTCTAAGGAATCATCATCCAGTGATTCTTCATCAGAGTGTTCCCTCTGGTGTGAGAAACCTTGTCCAATAACTGGCAAATTTCTGGTGTCCTTTTTTATGGTTGTCTGGCTAGTAGGGGTGTTCGCGGATCGGTTTTGTGCGGTTTGCGGTTCGGTTTTGACCCGCCCGCATCTATGCGGTTTAGGAAAAGTCAACCCGCAACCGCCCGCAGTGCGGTTTGCGGTTTGTGCGAATAGGGTTTGTAGATGTACGGGCGGTTGCGGACGGTTTGCAGTTTACACTTTTTTCTTTAAAAATTAATTTTAAATTTTTTTTTCCCATCTAATTTGGGCATTAGATTCGTTTTATATATTTGTGATCATTTGACAACAATTTTCTAATGTGTTTATAAATAAAAATTAAATATCAATGCATTAAATGAAAGTACCCAAAACAAAGAGACCTTACACTAGCATTTTTGCCATAAAAAAAATGTATATCAATGCATTAAAGGTTGTACTCAATTAGAACTGTCAGTTCAGTAATCAATAATCAAACTAGAAGCTTCATCGACCACCAGAAGGAAAATTTTATTAGGAAAAAGTTGATGAGTCATCGATGAAAATCATATAAGAAACCAAGTTTAGGACTTGATAATTCTAGGATATTAAGAAAGTTGAGAAATACTTAAAAATAAGAATCCTAGTGTCATAAAGAACATAATGGTGCTCCTATTAAAGTTACAAAGTTGGTATATAAAAAATAATAATAATAATAATTAAAGTGCGGGCCGTTTTTGCGGGTTGCGGGTTTAACCCGCGACCCGCCCGCAACCCGCAAATTTGTCATATTTCAAACTGCATCCGCCCGCATTATATTTGCGAAACCGCCCATTTATATGCGGGTTGGGCTGGTTGGGCGGTTTGAGCGGTTCGGATAAACCGTTGCCCACCCCTACTGGTTAGCAACATGCATCTGCACATTGACTTCTTCCAATTCTGTCAACGACAAGTTCTGGAAGTCTGACATAATGACATTGGCTGCCACCTCTTCAACTTCTGGAAATGGATTACTGTCGATCCCCATGGCCTTTTCTGCTTTGACTGGGAATTTCAAACTTCCTGTCCGAATTTGTTCTTGGATCCTGTCTCGAAAAACAATGCAGTTTTTAGTCGAGTGAGACCAAGAGTTATGCCATTTACAATATACTTTTCCCTTAAGTTCATTTGGAGATGGCAGTTTTACTCCTTTAAGTAACTTAAGGAAGTTGGCCGCAAGTAAATGATCAAAAATGTCATCTGCCTTTGTTAAATCGAAAGAGTACTTTATGTGAAGGTCTTTCTTTTTAAACTGCTGGTCAATTGTTGTATCCTTATGAATTAACACCTCATAGATCACAGGTTCTTTGCCCACAATCTCTGCTGCATCGATCTCATAATTAGGATCTCTATAATATGTCTTGTACGATGCATTATTTCGATCTTGTTCCTCCTCTAGTAATGCTTCATACCTAGACACCTTATAGGTTAGTTCCACCAAATCTCTGAATTCAGTTGAGTCAAACTTCTTTCGAAGCCTGAACTCTAAGCCATTTTGAGCCAATCTTACAAATTCTGGCTCTGGCAGGATGACTCTACATTTATTTCGAGCCCTTTTAAATCTAACAATAAACTGAGTAGCCTTTTCTTCAGGCCTTTGACTCAATCTTGCCAGGTTTGCTATAGAAACCTCTGGCTCCGATTGGAAGAATTGGGGATGAAATGCCTCTTCCATTTGTTGCCAAGTTTGAATGGAGCCAGGTGTAAGGTTGATGTATTATACAAATGCTCCCCCAGTTAGAGAATTTGGGAATAATCTTAGTTTCATATAGTCATGATTAGTGAATTCACCGCATTGAGCAGCAAACCTAGCAATATGCTCTACTGTTGATTGGTTTCTACTCCCATAGAAAAGGGTAAAATCTGGTATCCTGAACCCCCTTGGGTATTCATGTACCCTATCTACCCATTCTGGGTATGGTTTTCTGTATACAGGAGTCTGGACCCCCCGAGCCATCGGTCCACACATCTCTCTAACAATATCAGCAATTTGGTCCTTAGGGACCATATTTTGTGCCTGCTGAACCACTACTGGAGGGACAAACACAGGATTTGGTGGACAAACTTGTGCTTGTGGTCCTCTTGGTCCATAAGGTAGTACATTTGGGACTGGTTGTCCCTGTGGTGCAGGTTGCTGTTGGGGGTGTGGGTAACCCCATTGAGCCTGTCCTGCGAAAGGACCTGCGAAAGGTGCTGGAACAGGTATTGTGTCTCTTCCATTTGCAGGCAAACCTTCCAACCCCCCAGGCATAAATTCGAATAAGGGATTAATGAACCCCCTTATACCAGGTATGGCTTCAAACATGGGATTTGTGACCATTCGTATGCCAGTTTCTTGTACTGGGCCAGATCCACCAATTTGTATGGCTTCATTGTTGAGTACTGAGGTATTTTGACCTGCTATAGGCCTCGAAATGGGTTCATACCAAGACTGAGGTGATGGTCTTTCACAGTTCTGATTACTAGTTTGACCATTAGAATGTCCATTAATTTGCATAGGCTGTTTATCTCTAGCCAATCTTTGTTAAGGGACATTTAAAACTTCCTCGATGTGTCTTGTGTTTGTTGGTTGGTGGTTATTCATTCGATCCAAAAGGATGTTGCCCACCTTTCCATTGTGTTCATTAATTGCTGTCCCATGGCATCTATTAGGCCATCCCATGGATTTATTGGATGAGTAGATGAAACAGTGGATGGTCCAATTCCTTGGTTTCGTCCAATACTATGAACATGTGGTTCTTGTCCTGAAGTACTGGTCTGTTCGACCATAGGTTCTGATAATATGGGAATTTCCACAGGATGTGTTACCACATTATCCTCTGGATTAGGTATTTTTACCTCTCCTTCTACGCCTTCTTCCAAGCGTTCATTTTCTCGTTGTCTTCTTCGTCTAGCCATTTCAATTTGTCCCACCGGGCGTGCCAAAAATATATGTTGGCTTTTTGGCTTTCGAAGGGTATTTTTGTAAATGCGAGCGTGCCAGCAAGGATCAATCAGTCCTTACAGAAATGTTAATTGCCAACCAATTATCAGATGATTGTGTTTTAGTTCTTTCAGTCTCAATGAAGAGGACTTTTACTGGTGGCTTGACTTAGGAGAAATTAAGCAAAATAACAGTTAAATGAAGAGCAATTGAAGTATTTCATTAGAATGAAAACTTACAATGATCCAAACTCAGCCTCGTAGA
>JAXFYN010000333.1:0-106189 GCA_036172215.1 Camellia granthamiana | reverse complement strand
TCTAAAAATTTAGAGAGAGGAAAATCTATGAAAGATGTGAAGTAATTGATATATTTTAGTGGTACAAAAATTTAAATTTTAAGACTAGTTAGTTAACTTTCCTTTTCAATTTTTAAATAAATTAATTAACTTTCCTTTTAAAATGTATAAATTAATGTATAAATGCTCTTTAAATTTTTAAATAGATAAATTAACTTTCCTTTTAAATAGATTAGTTATTATTTTTTTTAAATGATTCAATAAATGCTAGCCAATATAAGATTTTTTAATTATTTAATAATAAGAATTCTAGGAAAATAATATGAGGGTTTTAAGTTTCACAAGAGTTTTCTCATTAAAACTCTCATTTTCCTCTAAATATGTAGTATAGATTCCATTTAGTATTTCATGGTATAACCTATTTCCCATAATCGTATATATTTTCAATACCTAAATTTTTGGATCAATTTTATATAAGAGTAATTTCACTTTTATCTCTTAAACTATTCCCATTTTTTCTTTTTGTTATCCTAAAATATCAATCTCGCCTACTTAATTTGTAAAGTTTATATTTTTTGTTTATATAGTCCAATTAAAGACGATTATACAAATAAATAATCGTTGAAGCCTATGTTAACGGAAAAAAAAAAAAAAAAAAAGAAGAAGAAGAAGTTATTTCTAAAAATTTAAACAATTTAAACTTTACAATAAAACACTCATTTTCCCTATAATTCTGAACAAACTACACTCCACAACTAATTTAATGTGTGTTTCTTTGTATGATTTAATTGTTTAAATTATATTAAAAATATAAAATTCAAATTATTTAAATTAAAACTATGAGAATGAAAATAAAATTTTGTTCAAATTACAGGATTTACGCTTACAAAATAAATAAATAACTCATTTCCCTTCTAAATGGTGCCAAAGTCATGACTTGTCGCATGATTCATTCCATTTGAGGCCATATAATTCAATACATTTTAAGGGTCAAGCAACAGACATGAAGTTCACACAATTGGACATGCATTTGTATTGGCCAGGGCTAAAAGGTTAGTTATATTTGTGTTGGCCGTATAATTTATAAAATCCAATCGCAAAGTAATACGTGGCACCTAAAAGGTAATTGAGGGAATTAATGCAAGTCTCCAATTAAAGACGAACACGTGACAGTTCGTATTGGTAGTATCGTATCTGCATGGCATCAGAATAGTCAAGAGGCGCGAGATGACGTAACCCAATGGTTACCTACAATTCAAATTCAAATTCAAAAGGGAAACTTAAGTGCAAAAGAGACGTAGTTGGAGCTAGTTGAGCAAAGCCATGACCAAAGATCGTGAAAGTGTATTTCGACGGTTATAAGGCCACTTCGACGGTTACCACTAACGAGTATAAATAGCAGAGAAAGCTAAACAGGAAGCCCCCGAACTCAGATCCAGAAGTCAGTCATTTACTTCATATTTTCTTTCCAGTTTTTTACATTTCCAGCACTTCAATTCCTGTACTACACTTCAATTCCTAGAAGTAGTTTTTCGGTAGTTTGTTGCTGTGAACCTCGTTGAGGCTGGGTCACTGTAACTTCATTGTAAGTTTCATTTGCTTAATGAAATTTGATTTCTGACTTATATTTACGTGTTACTATTCATAATTTTCTCCTAAAACAAGCCACCAGTAAAAGTCCTCTTCATTGATGCTGAAAGAACTTCAACACAATTACTTGATAATTGGTTGACAATTATAACTTCTGTAAGGACTAATTGATCTTTGCTGGCACGCTTAATTTACACTATTAACCCTCAAAAGCCAAAAAAGCCAACATATATTTTTGGCACGCCCAATAAGACTATTAAAAATGGCTAGACGTAGAGTAAGAAGAGAAAATGAACGTTGGAAGAGGGTGTAGAAGGAGAGGTAGAAATACCTAACCCAGAAGACAATGTGATGGATGCACCTATCCCATCAAATCCTCCGCAAATGGTCGAACAGACCAGTACTTCAAAATATACAACACATGTCCAACACACTGGACAGGGCTATGAGACTGGATCTTTGAATGTTCCTTCTACCCAACCACTGAATCCGTGGAGAGGTTTAGTAAATGGTATGGGACAACAACTAATGTCTACAATGGAAAGATGGGCAACATCCTTTTTGGATCAAATGAATTCTCATCAACCAACTGCTGTAAGACAAACTGAAGAAAATGTAAATAGTCCTCAGCAACGATTGGCTCGAGATAAACAACCTATGCAAAATAATGGACAAGTCAATGGTCAGATTAGTAGTCACAATCATGAGAGGCCAGCACCTGTGCCTTAGTCATGGTATCAAATTCTTTTGAGACCAATGGCCACTCAGAATGTATTGTTCTCTACCAGCGAAACCATACAATTTGTTGGATCTGGGCCAGCCCAAGGTAATGGCATAAGGGCATTTCCAAATCCTATGTTTGAGAACATGCCTAGTACAAGGGGTTTCACCAACCTTGTGTTTGAGCTTGCATTCAGGGGGTTGGAAGGATTTCCTGCAATTGGAAGAGAAGCAACATCTACTTCTCCTCTAGTGGTACCTTTCACAGGACCTTTCGCAGGGTAGGCCCCAAGAGGCTAGCCATACCTTCAACAGCAGCCAATACAGTAGGGACAACCAGTCCTAAATGTACCCGTATATGGACCAAGAGGTCCACAAGCACATGGTGTTCTTCCAAACCCTGTGTTTGTCCCTCCAGTAGTAGTTCAATCAACACAAAATATGGTTCCAAGGGACCAAATTGCTAATATAGTTAGAGAAATGTGTGAACCTATGGCTCAAGGGGTCTAGACACCAATATATAGAAAACCTTACCCAGAGTGGGTAGATAGGGTATAAGAGTATCCTAAAGGGTTTAGAATACCAGACTTTACCCTATTTTATGGTAATGGAAATCAGTCAACAGTGAAACATATTGCTAGGTTTATAAGCCAGTGTTGTCACGACCCAAACCCGCCCCTAAAAATTTGGTCCATGACCAGCCTGCACTTAGGCCTCAAAACAAAATTTCAAACAATACTTATCCAAATACGGGGCCTTAAGCGGAAGCAATATCAACATAGATAAAATGCCCATTGAGCTCGTGCATACATGAAAATTTAGAGTAATGTAATTCTTTAATTACGTTTCCATATTTATAATAATCACAGAATTATACAGATCTCACACACACACTTATATAAGACTCTATAAACTATATAACTCCCAGTAATCAAAATTAAGGCCTCAACACGGAGGCATACCCCAGGCGGTTTGACAGACAGGAGGATTTCAATACCATTCTAGTGTCGGTTCCCGATGGCCCACCTACATAATATACATAAAAACGGAGTGAGCAAGGCTTAGTGAATAATAGCAATGTAAGGAGGTTAGTTAAACGAGCATAGTCTTAGAGAATGTAAATATGCATGTCAAACGATACACAGCTCTTATTCATAATCATATTTTAAAACGGCCTCAGGCCCACATGCAATACAGAACGGCCTCGGGCCCACATATGATACGAAACGGCCTTAGGCCCACATGTAATACGGAACGGTCTCAGGCCCACATGCAATATAGAACGGCCTCGAGCCCACATCTAATACAAAACGGCCTTAGGCCCAACATAACGACAGCTGTCCAGAGCAAAATAAGGAAGATGGAACATCAACATGTCTCCATCTCCCTTGGCGTATAGCCATTCGTCATATACAATTCATATTATTATAGGGTAGACGGAACATCGGCATGTCTCCATCTCCCTCGGCCTTAGGGCCATGAGACATAAACAATTCACATCGTAACGGCGTCAGGCCCACTTTTATCAATAGAGACAAATCGACCTTAGGTCCATATCAAGGCCATCATTCAATCATGTCCATTAATTCAATTAAAGTATAATATCCATAGTATGTGCCATTCACAAGCCACAATATATAAATCATAACCACAAGAAGTAAATAAAACATATCGTTACACTACTATTACTCACAGTGATGGGCTTCCAGTAGTAATGGAACGATGTCCTCATCTTGGCCTACAAACACAATGTTCAAAACATAATATGAGTTTATAACTGATCTCTTACTTATTCTCTTTGATCAATTAGTTATGTTGGTTCTAAACTCATAGGTCTTCAATGGATTATAATTCATATCAAGGAAAATAGGAAGAAATGGAAAGGAATTGGGTTAGGTGAGAAAATGGCATGAAATGGTTGGACCGAAAGTGAACAATCTTCACTAATTTGGGAATATCTACTTGTGTACTAAGAATTTGGGAGTGAGACCACCACCATTGGAAACTAGACTTTCGAGGCTTGAATTTAGGCTCAAGAATCACTTAAAACAGAGTCCGAATGCAAGAGATATGCTTATTTGAAGTTGGCTGAATAGAGCTGTCCCGCACGTGCGGGGCCACATGCTTTTTTAGCAAAATCTGAAAATGGATTGCCGCACGTGCGAGAAGACCCGCCGCATGTGCGACTCTGGGTCAGTTTTGCTGTCCGAAAATGTTGTTTGCTCTAACTCTTGCTCTTTTCATTTCTAAGCTTGGTTTCCAACTCAGATCACCCAAAAACATGTAAAATTGTCCCACAACATAATAAACTATCATTATTCAAGTGTAATTCCATTTTAAAACAAATTATTTTTGCCTCAAGTTCAAGATCAATGTTTTACCTTTCATAATTTGCAAGTTCCCAAATCATAACTCACAACACACTTGATCCTTACATAACCTTATTCTATGGACAATCTAGGGTTCATTCATATGGTATTTATAAAGTTGAGTTCCAATCACAACCAAAATCATAGAACCCAAGGTCTCACTTCTTAATTGAGTTCAATTAAATACATACTTAGAACACTAACTCAAACGGGTTTCAAATCTTCCAATATCACTATAACTTCATGAAATTAATGCATTAAACATAAGAATTCAAGGTAAACTTCCATACCTTTGCCCAATCTTTGTCTTTCTCTTAGCTCTCTTCAATTTCCCAAGCTTCCATGGATGATCTTCTTCCTCTCTCTTTAATCTCTTCCATTTAGCTTCAAACACTCATGAATGGTGGACTCTCTCTTAGAGAAGCTTTGTCTCCCTTCTCTCTCTCTCACGGTTCTCTTCTTTCTCCCTTAGATATTTTTGGAGTCCACTTGATGAGTTCAACAACTCATATGACATATATATATATATATATATAAAAGCGTTCCACAAGTAGGGAGGGCCAAACACGCCCTTACGAATCGCACAAAATTAAATTTCAATTAAACTTTCCAGATGACTCTAAAAATTATGCTAATCATAAATATGTCCTCTGTTCTGGTTTCTGAAGCCTCTAAGGCCTTCAATTTGCAGTGCAAAGTTAACCACCCAAACATGTATTAACGAATCAAATGAATTAAATTTCCAATTAATTTTCCCAAGTAGCTCTAAAAATTCTCATTATCATAAGCAAGTACTCAATTTTGATTTCTGAAACCATAAAGGTCAGTAATTCCAATTTTAAAGTTGTAACTCAACAGATAATGTTTCAATTCAAAAGATATAATCACATTAAAGCACATTAACTCATAGGTAAATAAAGATAATTCCTTATGCGCATTTTGGGGTCGTTACAAGTGTGGTCAGTTTGCTAATAATGATTACATCAAACTGACCAAGTTCTCTAACTGAAGCAGCCTTCGTATGGTACATAAACCTTACACCTGGCTCTATCCAAACTTGGCAGCAAATAAATGAAGTTTTTCATGCCCAATTTTTCCAAACAGAACCTAAAGTTTCTATGGTAGACTTGGCAAAATTAAGCCAAAGGCCTGATGAGAAAGCTACTCAGTTTATTGCAAGATTAAAAAGGGTACGAAACAAATGCAGAGTCATGCTACTAGAGCCTGAATTTCTAAGATTGCCTCAGAATGGCTTGGAATTTAGGCTTCGAAAGAAGTTTGATTCAACTGAGTTTCGAGACTTAGTAGAGTTAACCTATAAGGTATCTAGATATGAAACTTTACTCGAGGTAGAACAAGATCGAAGTAATGTATCATATAAGACCTACTATAAGGACCCTAATTATGAAATTGATGCAACAGAAATAGTAGGAAAAGAACCTATGACTTGTGAGGCATTAATTCAAAAAGACAGTACCATAGACCAGCTGTTTAAAAAGAAAAACCTGCATAGGAAGTATTCTTTTGACTTAACAAAAGTAAATGACATTTTTGATCCTTTGCTTGCAATAAATTTCCTAAAGTTACCAAAGGGAATCAAGATTCCTACCCTGGAAGAAATTAAAGGAAAACTATACTGTAAATGACACAATTCTTGATCTCATTCAACTAAAAACTGTATTGTTTTCTGAGACAGGATCCACGAACAGATTCGGAAGGGAAGGCCAAAGTTTCCAACCAAGTTTGAGAAAGCTATGGGAATTGACACCAACCTGTTTCCAAAAATTGGAGAGGCTGCAGCCAATGTTGGCATGCCAGATTTCCAAAACCTATTTGTAACATGCCCGGGGGGTACTCCTGCGCGTTAAACAATTCGGATCCTCAGTCTCTTTGATTTAGTCTCATGAGTGCAATGTGAAACATCGATGAAAGTCCAGATTTTGCAACTTTTAGTGAAAATCCATTTTATTGCAATTTTGTCAAAAATGGACTGCGTCATCAGATCTCAGAGTTACCACCTAATATTTTGGGAAATTAGGAAACTCATGACTCGTGCCAAGGCCACTGTTTGTCATAATCAAAGTTGTCTCGGTTCGGAACCTTAGGTATGAGAGGGGAAGATCATTAATTGAGCACCCCCGTTCACTTGATCAAAAGATCGGCCTTTACAAACCATGATATGAATTTTATTTTCTTTATATGTTCACGTTCTAATTATTTAATAAATCCTAAAATTTACTGTGTAAAACATACAAGTATAGACTATGTCACCTACTTTGGAACAACTTGATTTCATGTAGTTTTGAAAGAGTTTTGAAGATGTATAACCCAAATAAATTGAGCTTACAAACATGAAAATCAACATCATTCTAAATTAAGCAACACAACCTCCATCCACTAACATTCATAGAGTTATATCACATAAGTAAATAGCCTCATGGTAGAATGCTAAACATAGTAAAAAAAACACACACATATAGGATGTTAAAGCATAAAAACTTACATGTTTGATGACCCGCGAATAAGCTACAACACAAAGTTAGTAAAATATACATGATCTTATATACAAAATCCTCATGCAATTCACTCATGAGATGCAACTAAAGATTTGGCTTCTCAGATATGACATGTGAATCATCTCAAGAACATGAGGTAGCGCACATAATCACGTAGGAATTGATTAAATCCACAAATGCAAAATTAGCCGAATCAAGATGCATAAAACGTGGATGCAAAGCATGGATATAATGAAAGATGAAATATGATGCATATTCACAGATAAAGAAAGCAAGTAAAAGAACAGGATAAAAAGAAGCGGGGCGAGGAATTATTACAACACTTTGAATAAATTATTACAAACCAAATAAGAGAGAGAGAAGGAAATATTACAACAAAATAAAAATCTCACAAACTCTCAAAATAAAAACAATAATAATAAAAATAAAGAAACTTCATGTGCTTTGGGGATTGCTGGAAAATATACTGCTTGACGCGAGAAGACTGCTCCGTTCCACCTGGGGAAACTTATTTTGCGAGAGCATTATTCATCCCGGGGCACTATTCATTGCCGACAGTACTATTCACCACGATAATTACTATTTACCCTTTTTGATCGTTATTCATCTTATCGGGTATTTTTCGTTCACAGGTACTATTCATCGCCGGAGGTACTATTCATCGTCAGGGTTACTATTCACCGCTAGAGACACTATTTACCGCTGGAGGTTACTATTCATCCGGTGGGGTAAATTATTTGAAATAATAAATTACAACAGCTTAGATACAATATTTAAATTACAGTAGATATATGGGTGGTGCAACCTTCCCGTTACAGCAGTAAAACAGTTACATAAAATAATAATAATAATAAATTACAACAGATATGTGGGTGGTGCAGCCATCCCATTATAATGGTAAAACAATTATATATATATATAAAAGTAATTTACAACAAATATGTGGGTAGTGCAGCCTTCCCATTAAAGCGATAAAAAAAACAGTTATGAAAAGCAGTAAATGAAGTATTTAAAAAAATTATATCACATTTTAAATTAAATAAAAGTTTGCAAAAACTCACCTTTTGGGGAAATGATGAATTTTCTGAGTCACAAACTTTCTTTTGATTATCCTCAAGTCTGTGGAATGTGTTCTTAATTCTTAGTCCAAAATTTAGAATTACAACTTTAGTGGTTGGTTTTTGAATGGTGTATTGATGAAATGAAAATAAAAATATCAAAGAAAATATTTTATTTTCCCTATCTCTCTCAAAAAATAATTTTCCTTCTTTCTGATTCTTTTCTCTCAAACTCTCTCGCACCAATTCTTTTTTTCCTCTATGATTCTCTAATCTAATTCTCTCAGACTTTTCAGATTAGCCCCCTCCCTCAGCCTCTCCCTTTGATTGCTTTATATAAGCAGAAACTAGGAAGAAACAAACAAACAAACAAAATATAATATAATAATATAAATATTATATAATATATATCTATATGCAATTGAATCTAGCAGGCCAGCCAAACTCTCTCCACAAACAAACTATATACATATAACATAATAAATATCTAATATAATATATATATATATGCATTATGTGCTTGGATTTAGATGTCGGCAGCCAAGGGCTGACCGACATAAATTTTTGTATTATTTTTATTTTATAATATATATAATATAGTATATAATAACAAAAATATATAATTTATACCAATTTATATAAAAACACCAAAAATATGAACAAACACATAAAATCATGCAAAATTACAAAATACTAAACTAATAAAATATTTAGTAGTTTAAAACAATTTGGCCATAATAGTGAAGGTTGGGATTAAAGTTCAAATTTTATCTCTCTTATTAAGGATTCTGTGAGAAACACATTCTAATTGTCATCATCGGGTAATGAAAAGAAAGTGCCTAAGTCTTAGGACCGGTCAAAATTGGGGTGTCTACACTATCCCTGAAAGAACTGGAGGAAGTCACTGTGCAGATGCATGTGCCTAGCCAGGCTGCTCTCAAGAAGAACATAAGAAGCTCACCAACTGATGGACAAAGCTCTACAGGCCTAAAAGAAAGCTCTAGTGAAAACATGTTGGATGATGACTCTCTCGAAGTTGCTATAGTGCAAAAAATGTGCCCCAGGTGCAGAATGTGTTACAAGTGGTTGAAGAGGCTCCCAGTTGATGGGAAACAGCATTACAAAAAGGTGCAGAGGGACCGAGTAACTAGCACTCATAACAAGAGGCCATAGCCAACTGGCCCCAAACAGCATTCGTCCTTGGTAACCCCACTTGACACTAGGATGCAGTCAAAGGAAAAGAGGCCTCTGTATAAAACTAGGTCACCCAATTATTACAGAGTAGGCAACCAGCTTGAAAGGAAGCATGGATTCAGTATAAGGCATGGGACCAGGACTGATAATTGGCCTCTAAAGACTGCTTCGAAGACTACTTCAAAGAGTGGGGCAGCAGATCCAACAGCCAGACTAGTGGGCTCATGGGTCCCAGGAGTTCCAAATTAGTTTGTCATGCAGAATAAACCTAAGGAGATGTCATGTCACGACCCAAACCCGCCCCTAGAAGGTTGGCATCGTAACTGGCCAGTAATTCTAGATTACCATAGGCCTTTCTGTACAAAACATAAATATTCGGGGCTCGCGAAAGCGAACACAAAACACTAATAGTCCAAAGAGCTGTGCATTTATATGAACAAGTATTTACATGCCAAAAATGTTAATTTACCCACTTACTGTACATCACATATAACAAAAGATCATATACATCACATAGGCAAAAGCCACAGATACAATAAGACAAAGCTCACAAAACGGCCTTCCAGGCCTAGCCCCGACTCGGAGGCACACAAAACTGGTTGGCTTCAAAACGGCGGCTCGAACAAGACCCCGCCTAGGCTTGACTCCCTGAGGGCTCACCTATAAATACATAAATACAAACAATGAGCTAAAGCTCAGCAAGTAACATTAAAGTAAAGGGTTAGTGAACGAATTCCAACATTTCATATAAATCCGTAATAAAACAATCATAATCATAATCATCATAGAACATACATAATGGCATACTCCATAGAACATAACACATGTGGTCCAACAACTAGAGTAACCGGTCCCGGACACCGATTAAACACATACCGAGATCTCGTAACTGGTCATGGGCTTGTCCTTCCATGCCGTCCCCCATGACTCAAGCGCATGGGCCTGCATGTTCTCGCCCCCATGACTTCAATTAACTATGGATGCCATACTAGATTGCAAATTAGGACATTCGTTCACAGTTCAAAATCGCATTTTAAAACATATCATATAGCATTCACATAATATTTCAAATATATTGCTTATCAACATAACTTTACAGAAATGTTACTCACAGTGGGTTTCCAAAACCGGTTGCACGGTCTTCGAGGTTTGTCCTGCAATTAGCATTATAAAACATTTCTTAACATTCATTACCATCATACATTAAATCATTCTTGCCTCTCTTTCTTTCCTTCACTTTAATTCATGCCATAACATTCATTCTTTACTTCATTTCATATTCATTTCATGCTCATAAGATGCTAAATAATGCAATTAACATGATAAAATTAAGTATACAACTTCCCCAAAAAGTTCCTAAAATAAGCCTTCCCGCTCGAGCGCCACTTTGTCCACTCGAGCGGACTGTAAAATGTCCAAAACTGCTGGGAGGTCGATATCTACGCTCGAGCGGGATTCCCTCCGCTCGAGCGGACCATGCAAAAATCCAAAACTCTGGTTCTTCTTCAAGCTTCCATTCTCTACTTTACAAAATCAATTTCCATTACATGAATTCCATAACCCAAAATACTTGAATTCATCTTAAATCAACATCAAAAACTTCAATTCAAAACTCACATGCATCTTTTACAAGATCAAACCCATGAACATGTATATAAAAGCTTCATTTTCAACTTCCATGGAGGTTTTGAGGAAGAACCTCCTTTAAGCCAAATAAACATGAATCAAACCATCTTAAACCATGATCTTAAGTTCAACATGCAAGAATCAATAATCTACTTCAAGAATTTAACGAGAATCCTTACCTTAATCACTTAAGAAGCTTGATTTTCCCCCTTTTCCTTTCTCTTGTTCTCCCTTTTTCTTCTCTTTCCCCGAACTCTCTCTCTCTCTCTTAGATTTTTCTCCTTTTAGTTTGAGTCAAATGAGTCAAAAAGCAAAGCATCCTTATCTATTAATATATATATACATCAAATAACCCATATTGCCCACAACACTTGAGTCAAACAAGGCCCTTGTTCTTATAAATAGAATTGTGCCATAACACTTGAGCCAAACGGGACCTAGCGAATCAGACGAAATTCAGTCTTCAATTTATTTTCTCAAAAGCCTCTAAAAATTCCCGGTATCACATAGGCGTGTTCAATTTCATTTTCTGAACTCATTACAGTCGTCAATTTCAGTCCCGAAGTTGTAATTCCAACAGACATTTTTCTAATTCAACCAGATAATTTCCAATTAATTCATATAAATACGTAATTAATTACAGATAATTATGATATGCATGTCGGGGTCATTACATGTCAACTCAAAGAAAGGTTTTTAGAGACTAGGAAAGAATGATCGAACCTCCATTGTTGGCTCCAAACAACTGGGTGTTATTAAAGAATCCAAAAACAAGGAAGCCAGATGTGGTTCTTCTAATTTCCAGGTCTCAAAGAAGGAAGATCCAACGAAGATACACCCAGTATCAGAAGGATCTGAAAGAAAGTGGAGAGAGCACTTCTATGGCACAAGCAAAGGATCAGACAGACAGGGGGATAGGTTCAAAGCCTGTTCCCAAGATCAAGAGGAGTGTCAGCATGGAGAAGTTGGCTAAAGTTCATGCTGAACTAAGGGCCAAAGAAAAATCTAGTTTTGTAGGCCTCGAGAAGGCTTTAATGGAAAGCGACGATGAAACAGATGAAAGGACTGAACTAGGCCAAGAGAGAACATTGGCTGAAGATGGAGTATATGAGGCTTTCATAGCTAACCAAACCTTTTTGGTTGACAAACCAATGGAGGCAGATCACCAACAGGCTATTTCAAAGGAACCTGCTAGCATAGAGGTACCAGAGTACAGCATGGAAAATGCTTCCGAAATAACAGAACAAGCTAGTTTAGAAGGGAAACAAGTACAGCCAGCAGTTCAGTTTGGCTCATTTCCTCTAGTGTTAGTAAACATGGTATATATACTACCACAAGAGTTCCAGGCTGAAGAAGGAAACCAAGAAGGTCAGGAAGATGACCCTATTCCAGTTCCTAGTGAAGATTTACAGGTCAGCATGATTCAAGATGAGTCTAAAGTGGCCATATCAATGGAAACTGAAGAAGAAAGTGAGGAGGCGAGTATTAACCTCTCGTATCCCTTCGAGTACCCTACAACATCTATGACTTAGCACGTTAAGCCCTTGTATATCAAGGCTTATTTCAATGGGATACAAATGAACAAGGTGTTAGTGGACAATGAAGCAACAGTGAACCTGCTTCCAAAGTCCTCTTTGACGAAATTGGGAAAAAGAAACCCCACATTAATCCCAACCAGCACAACCATTGTTGGTTTTGCTGGTGATAAGCAGATGGCTCAGGATATTCTGCCCATCAACCTGAGTATGGGAACTAAAGATTGCATGACAGCATTCTTTGTTATAAACAGTAATGCCAAGTATAATGCTTTTCTTGGCAAGGATTGGATCCATACCAACAAATGTGTGTCTTCTTCTCTACATTAGAAAATAATGATGGCCCTATGCAATGGAGAGACAGAGGAGATTGGAGCAGGCCCTCAACCCTTTATCCCTTGTGCTGACTTTGTAGAGGCCAAGTTATATACTGAAGGAGTGACACCACTCAGTCTATTGAGGAAACCTGATGGAACAGCCGAAGTAACGATTGACGAGGAAGTAGCACATCTGAAGCACTTAGTGCAAGAGAGTGCTAATGAAGAGTTTGTCACCAAAGATGATAATGATGCCTGGTTGTAGGTAAGAAGATGAGACCCAAGAAGCCAGACCCTTGGCCTTAGTTAAGTTTTCAGCATTGGACATAAAGTCAATAGTCCAGAAGGTTCAGGAACAAGAGAGGGAAGCCATGGTGGTTAGCTGTAATCAGGAGCAACAAAAGGCCAAGCCTTTGGCCCTTGATAAGTACTGTGCATTGGACATCGAGACAAAAGTCCATGAAATACAGGAAGAAGAAGCCTTATGGACAAATTTTGTCTATGAGGAAGAAGGTAAAGATATTAAACTAGAGAAGGTGGGAGTAGAACAAAATGAAGAAGTTGCTTCGAAGGCAGAAGAAGTTAAAGGAGAAGCATTAGTAAGTGCTCAAGTATAAGACTCCTTGGAAGAAGTCAATTTAGAGGAAGGTTCTACACAGCAACCCACTTATATCAGTGCTTGGTTAAGTCCTATTGACAAGAACCAGTTATTGGTAGTCCTAAAGCAATATAAAGATTATTTTGCGTGGTCTTATAATGAACTGTCAGGATTGGATAGGTCATTAGTGGAACATAGGCTCCCTATGAAGCCTAACTTCAAACCACACAAACAAAAACCAAGACGGATGAGCCCTAAAGTGGTTCAGAAAGTAAAGGAGGAAATTCTCAGACTCCTTAAAGCAGGTTTCATTAAAACAACCAGGTATGTTGAATGGTTGTCTAACATTGTGCTTGTGGTTAAAAAGAATGGCAAGATGAGGGTATGCATCGATTTTAGAAATCTGAATTTGGCAACTCCAAAAGATGAATACCCCATGCCTATAGTGGGTCTATTGGTAGACAGTTCAGCAGTGCATAGGATTTTGTCTATGATGAATGGGCATTCTGGTTACAACCAAATCTGCATTGCAAAGGAGGATGTCCACAAGACAACATTCAGGTGTCCTGGGAACATTGGCACCTTCGAATGGGTAAAAATGCCATTTGGTCTGAAGAATGTTGAGGCAACATATCAGAGGGCAATGAATACTGTCTTTCATGATCTTATTGGAGGATACCTAGAGTGTTACATTGACGATATTGTTGTAAAGTCCTAGTCTATGGAGGAACACTTGGTTCACTTGGTAGCAGCTTTCGAAAGAATGAGAAAGTTCAAGTTAAAGCTTAATCCTCTCAAATGTGCTTTTGGTGTATCATCTGGAAACTTCTTGGGGTATGTAGTGCACAAGAAGGGAATACAGATTGATCAGAATAAAGGCAAAGCCATCATTAAGGCCAAACCTCCATCAAGTAAGAAAGAAGTACAAAAGTTCCTTGGTCGAGTTAATTTTCTTCAAAAATTTATTTCTAACATTGCAGGGAAAACTAAAGTATTTTCTTCTTTGTTAAAGTTGAAAGATGAAGAGGAGTTTGTGTGGACAACAGAGCATCAAACTGTTTTTGAAGAAATTAAAGCCTACTTTGCCAAGCCTTCAGTGTTAATGCTGCGAAGGAGCGACAAGCCTTTGAAGTTATACATTGCTACAGCAAAAGATTCATTGGGAGTTTTCCTAACCCAGGACAATGAAGAAGATAAGGAGCAAACAGTTTATTACCTTAGTAGGTTTTTAAATTCTTGTAATTGTAAATACTCAGCTGTAGAAAAGTTTTGCCTTGCATTTTACTTTGCAGTAATGAAATTAAGATATTATCTTTTGCCTATTGTTGTCTCGGTAATTGCAACCACGGACTTGGTTAAGTACATATTATCTAGACCTATGCTGAAAGGAAGAATTGGCAAATGGATATTAGATTTATCAGAATTTCATCTAGAATATGTCCCTCAAAAGGCAGTAAAAGGACAAGTTTTGGCTAACTTCTTGGCAGATCATCCATGTCAAACAGAAAGCCAGGAGATAATGGACCTTGATATGATCAATGTTGAACCATGGTAAATGTGGTTCGATGGATCAAAAACTAGTGGTTTAGTTGGAATTGGTGTTATAATTAAATCACCACAGGGGGTAGAAACAACACATGGTTTCAGAGTTGATGAAACTACTTGTTCCAATAATCAAGCTGAATATGAAGCTTTAATAATGGAACTTGAGATACTTATTAGATTACAAGCTCATGTAGTTGATATATTTGGGGATTCCCAATTGGTAATCAACCAAGTAAAAGGAATCTTCAAGTGTCAAAGTGCAAGCATGTTACCATATTATGTTGCTGCACTGCATTTGTTTTCTCAGTTTCAAATAGCTAATGTGACTTATATCCCAAGATTCATGAACCATAAAGCCAATGATGTGGCCCAAAAGGCTTCGAATTTCAAAAGAAAGGGGAATACCCAAATGGACATAAGTCAAGCAACCTACCAGAAGTTAATGCCACATTTGGCTAAAAGGGGTATCATGGTAGAAGTTAACCAGAATAACTTAGAAGAGCATGATTGGAGATATCCAATCATTTAATATTTAATTGGCCCATCTTTGAAGGCCAGTAAGAAAATTAAACTACAGTCTATGCAATATATAGTGTATAACAATGCTCTTTACAAAAGGGGAGCAGATGGGCTGCTGTTGGAATGTTTAGGGCCACAGGAAGCATTAACTGCTATGGTTGAGGTGCATGAAGGTATTTGTGGTGCCTATCAGCCTGGTGTGAAGATGAAATGGTTGCTTCAAAGGCATTCCTACTATTGGCCAACCATCCTAAAGGATTATATAGAGTATGCAAAAGGATGTCAGGCATGCTAGAAGCATGGCGTGATAAAGCATGTTCCGATAGCTAATTTGCATAAAGTAGTGAAGCCATCACCATTTAGAGGATGGGCAATGGATATGATAGGAAAAATATATCCACCTTCTTTGAAGCAACATTGTTTCATTCTAGTGGCCACAAATTACTTCACTAAATGGGTCGAAGCTAAGCCTTATAAGGCTGTGGATCAGACTGAAGTTATTGGATTTATCAATAGGTTTGACATCTCACAGACCATAACTATAGATAATGGGACTGTATTTGATGGAAAGATGGTAAAATCTTTCGCAGCAGAGTTTGGAATTAGCCTTGTTAATTTCACCCCTTATTATGCACAAACAAATAGTCAAGCTGAATCATCTAATACATCCTTGAAAAAAGGAATACAAAGAGTTGTGAAAGACAATCCTAGAGATTGTCATAACTTATTGTTAGATGTGTTGTGGGCCTATAGAACTTCTCCAAGGTCAAGTACAGGAATCACTCCTTATACCTTAGTATATGGACATAATGCAGTGTTGCATGTGGAAATTAATATTAAATCCTTTAGGGTAAAATGCCAGGACTAGTTAACTTCTGAGCAGTACCATCAAAGCATGTTCTTGGAATTAGCAAGTATGGATGAAGTTAGAATTTTGGCATTAAATAGTATTTTTTTCCAAAAGAAAAAGGCAACCAAAAACTATAATAAGAAAGTCAGGCACATTAGCTTTAATGAAGGTGATTTGGTATGGAAGACAATTCTTCCAATAGGAATTAAAGCCATAAGTTTGGCAAATGGTCACCTAATTGGAAAGAACCATATCAAATTCGTAGAGTCTCGCCTGGGGGGAGCATACCATCTAAGAAATCTGAATGGATATGTGCATTCTAAGAAAATTAATGGCAGGTACTTGAAGCCTTATTATCCAACTGTGTGGGAGACACAAGGAGTGTAGAAAGTGCTAAATAATAGAATGATAGAGCAGGATACACCCACATAGATAATAAAAGGTTTTTCATTTTATAAAGAATTAAATACATGTAGCCACAAATTGGCCCAGAAATCAGTATAGTGTTTCAATTGTTCCCTTACAATTGATTCTCTACTTCTAAGGGATAGGAACAACTGAGTGGCTGCAGCCATGTCTTGTTTTCTGTCAACCAGCTCTTGGTTAGTAATTTGTAACTTCTTGGGATTTCGATCTAAGGCTAGGTTGACTGCTGCTAGCTCCTCTTCCAGTTGAGCATTCTTCTCCAACAGTTGGGATCAAAATTGGGATGTATAGGAGTATTGTCCCTTCAATTCAAACACTTCAGCATGGATGTGGGATACAAACTCCTTATCCTTCATCAGTTTTTCTTTTGCAGCCTTAGCCATTTGACAGTTATTGATGTAAAAGTCTATGATGGCTGCTGCTTGAGATAGGTGGCTTGAAAAGGCCAAATCAGATTGCTCGAAGGCCTGGCAACATTTAAGGAAACCATTCTTGATGATAGGTCTCTGCAAAGCTTCAAATGGAATCCTCGAAAATGTTTGCAGTAAATCAAAGCAAGTCCCCAAGTCCGCTCGAGATAAAGAGGCTTCAGCAGCAGTAGAGGAGCTTTCAAAAATCTCTAGCAAGGAATCAGCAAGGGTCAATGGCTCAGTCTCATTGCTTGGTACCCGAGCTGGTGAAGAGATGCCAAACAAGCTGGCTAGCTGAGCTTCGAAGATGTCTATCTCCTCCTTTGGCATTATTAGTGTAGAGGGATTGCTAGTTGAAGAAAGAGATAGAAGCATGGGAATAGGTGAAGGGTAGAAGTTCCCCTCATAGAGTCAATAGTCCTAGTTACTTGGAAGTCTAAAGAAGAGAGACTGGAGCTGGATGGTTGAAAGGAAATTGGTGAGCCACCAGTCTCGTCCTTGCGAGTACCAGTTATCACTAAAGATGAAGTGACCACTGGAATTCTCTTAGGTGATACAAAAGCAGCCATGATTATGAAAGAAGTAAAATGAGAGGAGAGGAAAGATAGATGGGGCAGGTATGGTGTTAAGCCTGGGCATAAGGAAGGTGGAATGCTTTGCTTTAAAAAGGAAGGCATGGAGGATATAGAGCTAAGAAGTGGAAGTACCATCTGATAGGCTTTATAATCATTGGCACTTCAGTATAAGCTTTCCTTGTTCATTTTGAGACCAAAGAGGCCAATGTTGGAGGAGGAATGATTGTTGTTGCATAAACAAAAAATAGAAAGAAAATGTTAATTCTTTTTGTTAAGTCTTGAGAGGGAATCAAAAAGAGTTAAGGGAGAAATTACTAGCCTCAGAGGTTGTAGTGGTAATGATTGGAGAGCTGCGAAAGGCATAGAGCTCAACAGTCTGTTTTTTTCTTACAGCCTCCCTTTGTAGCGCATCAGCAATAGCAGCTTCATCTTTTAGTATTTGTTGCTGCCTCCTCTTTTCAGATCTCTGAAATACTATAATTTCTTTGGAATGTTCTTCTTCCACAGCCTTAGCAACTACCTCGTGAATAGGATCACCAAGAAGGTCAGAAGGAGAAACTGTTATTTTCTTCCTTCTCTTCAATGGTGTTTCTTTCTCTTTCTCTGCTTCTCCCTCTTCCATGGGAGCTCCAGGTGTCTCCTCTTCATGATCAAGCAGAAGTTTTCTCTTTTTCTGTTGTTGCTGCTTATCTTTGAGGATATTCAAAGCTTGAACTCTCTAAGCCATATATCTTTGTGTTGAGGCCTAGAGCAGGACTTGTCATCCAAAAAGGCTCTCAGCCAGGCTGGTCCAATGTTGGCTTCGAAGGGACAAAAAAAGAGGCTAGAAAGGGAAGCTGGAAGTTGATGGGAAAAAAAAAGTAGAAGGCAAAATTGGAAGGGTAAAGAGAGACTCTGGCAAACTTCATGTCATAAGAGGTAGGGTCTGGTGATAGAAATCTAAGACATTTAAAGTGCAAGTCAGTGAAGTATGCAAAAAACCAGAGTTGGAGTACCCAAAATAGGCCTCCTTGATTGGCATCCATGGGTTTTTCACAAAATTAGGAGCAAGTTTTGTGGACATGACCCAAAACATATAGAGCTAAAGCTACCTTTTTATGCAAAACAAAAGCTTTGGTGAGAGGAGCAAACTCAAGCATAATCCTCTGAGAAGAGGAACAGAAGAGGAATTTACAAAGCCAATACAATAAAAAAGAAAATAATTCCCTATTAGTTACAGGGCCTTCCCTTTTGTTCTCAAATTTGACAAAGTCACTATAGGATGAGTTCAGAGGAGGACTAGAAAAAAAGACGTTAAGGTCAAGATAGTCTGGACCAAAAGGAATGCCAAATAGGGAAAGAAAACCCCTAGTTTTATTGATATATACGTAATTACATTAGAACTGCCTACTTGGCTACGAATTCGATTTCATAATAATAGGGAATAGAAAAAGTAACAAGTTCATTAAATTTAACCCAGCAGTGTTCAATGAACTTATGTTCTTTCTTTATTCTATTTTCTATCCTATCAAATCTAGGTTGTTGTAGCTGGTATGCTCTTATTTGGTGAAAAAGTTGTTCAGCTTTCACCTCGAACTCTGTCTCTTTCAAGCCTTGCTCTATTTAGTCCATATTTAAATCATCCCAGTACGCTGAATCCTTATTCTTGAAGTCATCATATTTTTCAATAAGGTTCTCTGCTTCGTACTGAGTCTGAATTTGATCGGCTATGATTTCGTCCAAAGAGTCACTGGTAGCCAAAGAAATTTTGTACCAATGAAGAGGGAGTGGAAGTTGATCCGAAAAAACTTGAAGCTCTATTTGGGCAATAAGGTTGAGAACATGACCCCGAGTCATAACATCACAGGCCCATTGGAAGTTCTTGAGAGGAATCTCGTCTCCAAGAGCATTGAAAGGCAAGTGAGAGAAGGCAGCAGGCAGAAGCTGAGCTTTGTATCGCGCAAATGCAGTTGGAAGAACTGAAGGTAGGTAGGTAGGAAGGAAAAAATTGATTCTCGAAAAGAGTAAGTTTCAATTCCTCCATCCAATGAGGAATTTGAGGGAGAGGAGGTGCAAAAGGATCCATCCCGAAGGAAGAGGGGAACTAGGGGTCATTCACTCATTCGAGCTAGTCAGAAGAGCAAAGTTTTGCCTTTTGAGCCAAGAATGACGGATTATATCCCTGTGCTTCGTCTAGATGAGAAGTTTCTCGCACTATCCTCTAGACGTGTGCTTCGGCTGGATTATATCCCTGGGAAAGTTAGCCAAGGCATGGAAGACGTGTACCACGCCACAAACAAGTTATCCTCCAGACTGCGTTGGTGATCAATGGGTACATAGGGGTGAACCACTAAGCTCCGAGCAGAAGGAGGAACAGAAAGGGGATCATCAAATTCAACAAATCGATGATGAATCCACTCCCTTAATTGGGGTTCATCAGGTTTTGACCAACTTTCCCAGCCAGTGGACTTGAAGGAAAAAGAAATAGTTTTGTCCTATGCGGAAAGTGGTGGGGCAGAAGAGGAGCTTCCAAGATCCATTTCTGCAAATGCTTGGTCCAAAGGTTTGTAGTTGGCAGATTCTTGGTCTAAATGTTAGTAATTTGCAAAAGCTTCTGTGACTTGTATATATGGAGGCGGATAGGTGTAGCCAATAAATGCATTAAGGTTCTTTCGAAGCCTGTAATCATCTTCCAAAGACTCCTCATATGCTCGATCAATGTAAGAGAAGTTGTGATTGGCCATTGGGGATGTACCAGTCTTTTCGTCTACTCAGAGAATAGAAGTACAAAGCAAGGATTTAATGAAGTTCACTGCTACATTGTTCGAAAAGCGGTTACACTTCCAGAATATAGAGAGTCCATGCACGTCCTAGAACATAGGTAGAATGCACTAGTCCACTAATATCACCAAGTATTGGGTATATTAGTGCAGGGGGTAATGTTGGTTGTATAATTTGTAAAAGCCAATCGCAGAGTGACATGTGGCACCTAAAGGGCAATGAGGGGAATTAATGCAAGTTTCCAATCAAAGATGGGCACATGGCAGTTCGTATTGGTAGTATCGGATCTGCATGGCATCAGAATAGTCAAGAGGCGCGAGATGACGTAACCCAACGATTACCTACAATTCAAATTCAAATTCAAAAGGGAAACTTAACTACAAAAGAGGCATAGTGGAAGCTAGTTAAGCAAAGCCATGACTAGAGATCGTGGAAGTGTATTTCGACGGTTATAAAGCCACTTCGACGGTTACCACTAACGAGTATAAATAGGAGAGAAGGCTAAACAGGAAGCCCCCAGACTCAGATCCAGAAGCCAGTCATTTATTTCATATTTTTTTTCCAGTTTTTTACATTTCCAGTTCTTTACATTTCTAGTACTTCAATTTCTATACTGCACTTCAATTCCTAGGAGTAGTTTTTCAGTAGTTTGTTGCTGTGAACCTCGTTGAGGCTGGATCATTGTAACTTCATTGTAAGTTTTCATTTGCTTAATGAAATTCGATTTCTGAATTATATTTATGTATTACTATAGCTCGACTTTTTCGCGCCCCCTTTCAAAAGATGAATAAGCCTTTACAGTATCGGACTCTACCTGTGGTTCTAAGTCTGATTTCACAAGTGCAATGTGAAATAGTGAAAACACAAAAAGAGTCCAAATCCGACAATTCTTTTTGGAAAATCGATGTTTGAATCAAATGCCAAAAATGGACTGCTTTGCCAGATTTACAGAGTCGCCACCTGAATATTTTGTTTTGGAAAATTTAGGAAACCCATGACTCGTGCCGAAGGCCACTTATCTGTCATCACCAAGATTGTCTCGGTTCAGAAACTTAGGTACGAGAGGGGAAGGTCATGAATGCATTTGAGCACCCCCGGTTGCCCAATCGAAGGTCAGCCTTTACTAATCATGATGCAATTCTTATTTACATTATATGCTCTTTTTCCGATTATTAGGCTAACTTTACTATGTGATGCATACAAGTATAGACTAATTTTGCAAATATTGGAATACTTGATTCATGTTTGTTTTGAAAAACAAAAGTGCTTTGAATATGTACCACTTAAAAAAGTGATCGCATATGAACATTATTCAAATTATTCCAATTTAAGCAAATAGCCTTCATCCACAGGTATTCAAGCAATTTATCAATTAAGCATTTAGCCTCATGGCAAGCATGCTAGACATAGCAACAATCACACTTATGCAATGTGCTAAAGCATAAAAACTTACCTCATACTCCAAGCCAAAAGAGAAACTAGTTAGAAAAATGCATGATCCTCACAATGCAATATGGCTAACGCAACACATACGATATGCAATTAAATATGCTCGGCTACTAATATGGCATATGAATCAATTTGATAGTATGCAGTTTAACATGTATTCGAAGAAGTATGTAAACAAGCAATTTAAAATGATGAACCAAGCCCCGGTGCATGCAAGAGAAGAGTAATGTAAAAGAAAGAGGTTACAAAGTGGTGGCTGAGAAAGTTTGTAGGCTTTTGCTCTGCCTCTCTCTCCCATCTGGGATAAAGTTTCACGTATCCCAAGAGCAAACAAACCCAAGGCTGTGTCCTGAGATAAAAGAAGAACCGATCGGAATCATATTTCACACGTCCCGAGATAAAATCCGCCCAAGACTGCATTTCATGTGTCGTGAGAAACAAAAACAGCTCGGGGTCGTGTTTCACACATCCCGAGATAAAACCTGCCCAGGGCCACATTTCACGCACCCTGAGAAACAACAAAGAGGATTGTGATAGATGCACAAAGTGAACGAGTGTAATAGATGCACAAAGTGATCATATTTTACCCCTCTTTGACAAAGCTCGAAGTCATTTTATGACGCGAGTGAATGTCAAAGTCCGAAGACAACCCATTTGATAAGGTTGTAAGACTTGGGCAAACAAACAAATGTGCAAACAAACAAATGTGCAAACAATTGGTTGAACCAGAGGGTTACATACATATCCTTTTGAGGACTCAAACATGTGTAGTTCAATGGCAAAATGCAAATATGCATGATGCAACTTTGAAAAATGGACTGACACACTTCGCGAAGCTGGGTATTTTTGAAAATGATCATGCAAGATAATGCAATAAGCAATAATAAATACAATACGCAAGATAGTGAACAATATATGAACTAACAACACTCTACCTACGCCAAAACACAGAACGAGGAAAGAAAGCATCACTCAGGACTGCATTTCCCGCATCCTAAGAAACAAGAAAACGAAAATCGCTCAGGGTCGTGTTTCACACGTCCCGCGGTGAAAGCAAAACAGCTTAGGGCCACACTTCCAGCGTCTGAAGATAGAAACAAAACCGTTTGGGATAAAGTTTCACGTATCCCAAGAGCAAACAAACCCAAGGCCGCGTTTTATGCGTCCTGAGATAAAAGAAAAACCGATCGGGATCATATTTCACACGTCCCGAGATAAAATTCGTCCAGGAATGCATTTCACGCGTCTTGAGAAACAAAAATCACTCAGGGTCGTCTTTTACACGTCCCGAGATAAAACTCGCCCAGGGATGCATTTCACGTGCCCTGAGAAACAATAGAGAGGTGTGTGATAGATACACAAAGTGAACGAGTGCGATAGATGCACAAAGTGATCGAGTGCAATAGATGCACAAAGTGAACGAGTGCGATAGATACACAAAGTGATCAAGTGCGATATATGCACAAAGTAAACGAATGCGATAGATGCACAAAGTGAACGAGTGCGATAGATGCACAAAGTGATCGAGTGCGATAGATGCACAAAGTGAACGAGTGCGATAGATACACAAAGTGATCGAGTGTGATAGATGCACAAAGTGATCACAATTACAAAGCCGTGCAGGTTCTCCTACCGAGACACGAGACACGAATAACTTATTCGAAACTCCTCTGAATGAACCGTACATACAATATCTTTTGATTACAACATAACCAACAGACGTACCTAACCGTATGTCATACGGAGAGAGGGGGTTTTTAACCAGGTAAACATCACATCCTAATAGGTTTCACGTGGAAGGAACAAAGGTGGTATAACCAACAAGCATACCTAACTGTATCTCATATGAAGAGGGGAAACATTTTAATCAGGTAAATATCACATCCTAACACATTTCACGTGAAAAGAACAAAGGTGAATTCGAAGTCCAAGTGCGTCTCACACGAGTGGAAGAAGGTATACTAGAATGATTTTTTTTTTTTTTCTTGGCTTGTTTTTTTTTTTTTAAACAAAGTCAAAAAGAAACAATTTTTTTTATTATTATAAATACCAAATACCGTATACATATTTAGACAAAATACCATACAAAATACGCACAGCATATACGGTATACATATATAGATTCTGGAAATACTCTATTTGTGAGAATATTATGTTTGCGACCGTCAACGGGAAGATGCCGTTACGGAGAAGGCATATTCCATTTGTTGACGTCAGCATGCATACATAAAACACGCAAAAAGAAAAGAAAAACACAAATGCATGGATACGGGGTTCGAAGCTCTAACTTCAGGCTTCTCCGAGTCCTCAACCACTGAGCCAAACCACTGAACCAAGCCACTCTTGTGACAAAATATTCAGATAAACATATATATAGGTATACGAGACATATATACATAAAACCAAAACAAAACAAAACAAACACTCGTTGCTATGGGGGTTCGAACCTCTGACCTCAAGCTTCTCTGAGCCCTCAATCACTGAGCCAAAGCACCGAACCAAGCCACTCCTGTGACAAAATATTCAGACAAATATGTATACATTACATAAATATACACAATATATGTACATATATGTATACAACTCTCTCGCATCTCTCTCTGTTTTTGCCTCACTCTCTCTTCCTTCATCTTCTTCGAGCATCATGTCTGGCGCGTGATTTCAACAATCGCGGCGCCTGACCGACAGGCTATCCAATCCTGCCTTGATTGTCAATGATCATCTCAACCTTTCTCCCTCTTTGTCTTCTTCTTCGCTCTTTTCTTAAGTTGAGGCCTGCGAGAGAGAGAGGCAGAGCAAAAGCCTGCAAACTTTCTCTGCTACCACTTTGCAACCTCTTTCTTTTGCATTACTCTCCTCTGCCATGGCTTCTTCACACGGTTCTCTCACTCTTTTTCCAGACCTGAACGAGTCCACGATAGAGATGACCGATTCTGACTCCCTTGAACCTCAACCACGGGCTCCTCAACTTTCCAGCGATGTCAATTGAACAAATAATGGCGGCACAGTCTGACATAGAAGCAAAACTCGTATACGCTGAGGTCATGTGTGGAGACCGTGACTGCGGTGTCTAACTTGTCCCGTCGACTGCAGAACAGAACGTATGAGGTACATTAGTTAAATGCACAACTCTCCCTCCTTCAACGTATGTACAAAGACGCTCGAGTAGAAATTAGTGCGTTGAAAAAGCAGAACAAAGAGCTAAAACAACAGGCCACCTCCGTGGCTCGATTCGGAGTTTCAACGCACAACCAATTTGATGGTCGTCGAGGAATAATCTCCTTCGGAAGCTCTGCCAAGGTTGAGGCAGAGTCTTCAAGAGTTTCGAAGGAGTAAAGATGAAGCGAGGCAGCTGATGGTAAAGTCAGGTAGTGAAGCTGTGTGTAAATGAAGCTGGTTGTAATCTTCGCCGCCAGGCTGCTGCCAGAGAAAAAAGAAGAAAAAGATCCCTCTCTCTCTTTTTTTTTTTTTTGGTTTTATTATTTTATTCCTTCATAGTTTAAACACTAGCTTCAGATAGACTCGCTGTATTTTATTGCTTTGTAAAACAATAATCGCGGTTGGACCCACCAGTTTGAATGATCTCCTCGCATAATGTGTGATGAATGGTAGCATTGTACAGGACTTAAAACTATGAATACCTGCTCTTGCATTCGTTCTTGAATCGGATAACGACCCACAACCGGACAAAATATGTAAAATGCAACTCAATAACAGGAAAACGAAATGAAAATAACTCAAAAATACTAAAAGACACTTGGTATAAACAATACTCAAAACATAGCCGCGACATGCCAGGACGAAGGGCCAGCTTTTGCTGCATCTGCACTGGTCTGGGCCACCACCTAGACCTGGCTGGGCTTCAAAGCCCGAAGACGACCCTTTTGAGAAGGCCGTAAGATTTGGGCAAACAAACAAGATGCAATGCAATGGTTGAGCTACAAGGTTACCTACGTATCCCTTTGCAAGGAATCAAACCAGCGTAGTTCAGGGGCAAGATGCAAAATGACATGCAGGTAGATTTTGGGAACTGGACTTATACGCTAAGCGAAGCCGAGCAAATCAACAACCTAATGTGTCTCACGTGAAAAGAGGAAAGATGGCGTGAACATCAAGCGCACCTGATGTTTTTTAAATAAGGAAATCAACAACCTATGCGTCTCACACAAAAGGAGGAAAGATGGTGTGAACACCAGGTGTAGCTGATGTTTTTTAATCGAGGAAATCAACAACCTACGTGTCTCACGCGAAAGGAGGAAATATAGTGTGAACACCAGGCGCACCTGATGTTTTTAACAGATTTACAATCCTAACGCGTCACACGCGAGAGGAGGAGGGATGGTGTAAACAGACAGGCTCACCTACTGCTTTAACCGATTGGCAATCCTAATGCGTCACACGCGAGAAGAGGAGAGGTGGTGTAAATAGACAGGTTCACCTGCTGTTTTTAACCGATTTGCAATCCTAAAGCGTCGCACACAAGAGGAGGAGGTGTGGTGTAAACAGACAGGCTCGCCTGTTGTTTTTAATCGATTTGTAATCCTAACGCATCGCATGCGAGAGGATGAGGGGTGGTGTAAACAGACAGAACTCACCTGCTGTTTTTAACCGATTTGCAATCCTAATACGTCACACGCGAGAGGAGAAAATGTGCATACCGCACAAATGCAAGGGGGGCTACATCGCATACAAATGTGCATACCGCACAAATGAACGAGGGGGTGCATCGCATACAAATGTGCATACCGCACAAATGAAAGAGGGGGTGCATCGCATACAAATGTGCATACAGCACAAATGCAAGAGGGGGTGAACTCGAGATCCAAACGCGTTTCACGGGAGAGGAGGAAAGTGAACTTGAGATCCAAACGTGTTTCACGCGAGTGGAGGAATAGTGAACTTAAGATCCAAACGCGTCTCACACGAGTGGAGGAATAGTGAACTTGAGATCCAAACGCGTCTCACGTGAGAGGAGTGGTGAACTTGAGATCCAAAGCGCATCTCACGCGAGAGGAGTAGTGAACTTGAGATCCAAACGCGTCTCATGCGAGTGGAGGAATAGTGAACTTGGGATCTAAACGCGTTTCACGCAAGTGGAGGAAAGTGAACTTGAGATCCAAACGCGTTTCACGCGAGTGAAGAAAAGTGAACTTGAGATCCAAACGCGTTTCACGTGAGAGGAGGAATGTGAACTTGAGATCCAAATGCGTTTCACGAGAGTGCAGGAAAGTAAACTTGAGATCCAAACGCGTTTCACGCAAGTAGAGGAATAGTGAACTTAAAATCCAAGAGCGTCTCACGCGAGTGAAGGAATAGTGGTGTAAACAACAGATGTTCCTACCCATATCTCATACGGAGAGGGGAAAGGTTTTAACCAAGTAGAAAAATAATGGTGTAACCAACAGATGTATCTCAACGTATTTCATACAGAGAGAGGGAAGGTTTTAACCGGGGAGAATAACAATGGTGTAACCAACAGACATATCTCAACAATTTCATACGGAGAGAGGGAAGGTTTTAATTGGGTAAATATCACATCCTAACACATTTCATATGAAAAGCACAAAGGTGAATTCGAAGTCCAAGTGCGTCTCACGCGAGTGGAAGAAGGTATAATAGAATGATTTCTTTTTCTTTTTCTTTTTCTTTTTTCTTGTTTTCAAAAAAATGCCAAAAAGAATTTTTTTTTTTATAAATACCAAATACTGTACACAAAATACACACAAATATATACATATACATATTCGGGAATAATCTATTTGCTTGAATATTCTATTTATGGCCGTCAGTGGGAAGATGTCGTTACTGAGAAGGCATATTCCGTTTGCTGACGTCAGCGTGCGTACGCAAAACACGCAAAAAGAAAGGAAAAACACAAATGCATGGATACGGGGGTCGAACCTCTGACCTCAGGCTTCTCCGAGTCCTCAACCACTTAGCCAAACCACTGAACCAAGCCACTTTTGTGACAAAATATTCAGATAAACATATATATAGGTATACGAGACATATATACATAAAACCAAAACAAAACAAAAAAACACTCATTGTTATGGGGGTTCGAACCTCTGACCTCAGGCTTCCCCGAGCCCTCAATCATTGAGCCAAAGCACTGAAACAAGCCACTCTTGTGACAAAATATTCAGACAAATATGTATATATTACATAAATATACACAACATATGTACATATATTTATACAACTCTCCCGCCTCTCTCTCTGTTTTTGTCTCACTCTCTCTTCCTTCATCTTCTTCGAGCGTCGTGTCTGGTGCGCGATTTCAACAATCGCGGCACCTGACCGACAGGCTATCCAATCCTGCCTTGATTGTCAATGATCGTCTCGGCCTTTCTCCATCTTTGTCTTCTTCTTCGCTCTCTTCTTAAGTTGAGGCCTGCGAGAGAGAGAGAGGCAGAGCAAAAGCCTGCAAACTTTCTCTGCCACCACTTTGCAGCCTTTTTCTTTTGCATTACTCCCCTCTGCCATGGCTTCTTCACATGGTTCTCTCACTCTTTTTTCAGACCTGAATGAGTCCACGGTAGAGATGATCGATTTTGACTCCCTTAAATCTCAACCACGGGCTCCTCCTCCTTCCCCTATTTTCAACTTTCTAGCGATATCCGTTGACCAAATAATGGCGGCACAGTATGACATCGAAGCAAACTTGTATACGCTGAGGTCATGTGTGGAGACCGTCACTGTGATGTCCAACTTGTCCCGTCGACTGCAGAACAGGACGTGTGAGGTACATCAGTTAAATGCACAACTCTCCCACCTTCAACGTATGTACAAAGATGCTCGAGTAGAAATTAGTGCGCTGAAAAAGCAAAACAAAGAGCTGAAATGACAGGCCACCTCTGTGGCTCGATTTAGAGTTTCATTGCACAACCAATTTGATGGCCGGCGAGGAATAAGCTCCTTCGGAAGCTCTGTCAAGGCTGAGGTAGAGTCTTCAAGAGTTTCGAATGAGTAAAGATGAAGCGAGACAGCTGATGGTAAAGTCAGACAGCAAAGTTGTGTGCAAATGAAGCTGGTTGTAATCTTCGCCGCCGGGTGTAGACCGCCCAAACTTCCTCTCCGCGCGCGAGGGCGCGAATTGTAGTTCTAGCAACTACAGTTCGGACTCCTGTCACGGTTCTGTACCTAATCTCACAAAGTGCAATGTAAGACTGATAAATCACCAAAGAGTCCAAATTCGGCAATTGGTTTTGAAAAATCAATTTTGATCAAGAAGTCCCGAACATGGACTGCTTTGCCAGATTTCAGAGTCGCCACCTAAATATTTTGTTTTGGGAAATTTAGGAAACCCTGACTCGTGCCAAAGGCCACGTGTCCGTCATCACCAAAGTTGCCTCGGCTCGGGAACTTGGGTACGAGAGGGAAAGGTCCTGAAATGAGCACCCCCGCTCGCCCGATCAAAGATCGACCTCTACTAACATGATATGTTGCTTCTTAAAACACATGTGTTCTTATTCCGGTTATTAGCTAGCGTACTATGTGATGCGCACAGCATACAAGTATAGACTCAATCGCAAGAATTGGAATAAAACATCTCATGTTTGTTTTTCGAAAATGGTTTGAAAGTGCTACTCGCAAGTAGGCTAAGACGCGGATTTGCCACTTTCAAGTGGGCTTAAAATATGATGATTTGCCACTCCGCAAAGTGGGCTTAAAACTCACATTTGATTAATTGTTCCAATTCAAGTAATCAAGCCTTCATCTACAGGCATTCATGCAGTTAAACACATAAGCACATAGCCTCATGGTAAGCATGCTATCATGGCAATCGCTTACACACATGCAAAGATGCTAAAGCATAAACACTCCCCGAGTACTCCGAGCCAAAACAAAAGCTAGCTAGAAATCATGCATGATCATAGCTATGTTAAGATGCAAAAATGCAAAAATGCAACACATGCAAAAATGCAACTAAAATAGGCTCGGCTATCTAGAATGGCATATGAATGCAACACTTGATAACATGCTTTGAAACACGTATTCAAGAAAGTGTATTGAAATACAATGCAGTTTGAATGATGTGCCGAGCCCGGTGCATGCAATACGAATGAATGATGCACGCATGCAAACACGAGTATGCTAATTGAAACATGCCTTAAAACTAACCATCAAAAGCTGGTAAATAAAAGGGAGAAAGACGTGGGGTTGGAAGACATGCATCACACACACGCACGCTTATTACAACATTTGCCCTCTCGATGGAGGGTCCGAATGAATTTAGCCAACTAGCTACGCTAATTAAACTAATTATTACAAACCAACTAATTAATCAAATTAGTTAAGTTACAAAACCGACTAAGTTAAGTATGAAAAGTATCTAAATTAGGCTGCCACAGCTCCGCCTTGAACAATGAAGGATGCATGCTCGGTTGCGTCCTCCCGGAAATCCACCACCTTGCCTCAAGATGCCTCTGTTTGCACACTTCTGTATTTTTGAAAATTGTGCCAACTTCCAGGTTACTTTTGACCCACTTTAGGAACATGCTGAAGGATGGTCGGCCAAGAGGGATGGCCATCGGCCAGAATTGATGGCCATCGGCCACTTTTGATAGCCGATCGGCAGCCTTGGTGGCCGATCGGCAGCTTTGATGGCCGATCAGCCACTACTTCCTGCAATTTCTCCTTTTGCTGCAACAGAGCACAAACAAAGACATGGCAATGTATTTGCAAGGGAATATGTGTGCAACCACGCTCCTTATCATGTCTTAAGCTCAACGGAGTATAGTGCTCGGCTCTCAAGCCACCAATCGCGTATTTCGATGCATGATGGCCCAAGAGTCAAGCTTGCACAATGTCGATGAATGTACAAATAACACATAGGACTCGAGAGGCCCCCACCCTATCATGCACAATCAAGGGGGGACGGCGACAAAGAAATGAGGCGTGTTTCATCACTTCAAGTATGAAACGCCCCTTGTTTCTCGTGTTTTGATTAACATCCAATCCAAACACAATGCAATGCAACAACATTCCAAACACGATGCAATGCAACAACATGCAAACACAATGCAATGCAACAACATGCAAACAACATGTGAATCTATCAATGTTAGTGTGGCATGCACAAGGTTCCACATATGCACAATGCATGCATGGCATGTTTGGAGGCCAAGAACACAAAAGCTAGTAAAGAGCATCTCACAAGAGGCATGCAATACCAAGTTTAAATGGCTAAACCAACCATGGACAAACCTAAACCATGCCAAAACAAAGGCCAAAACATGCTGAAAAGGGAGTCCAAAAGCTTATACAAGCATGCATACACATTGGCTCACACACAAACAAGGTATGAAGACACAACTCTCAAACACATTGAAGGAGTGGAAAATGTGAGAGTGTGCCAATGAAATATGCTCTGAAATTACATTCCAAATGATGCCATATCATGCACACATCACAAATGAGGCATTCTAGGAGGCTCAAAGCTTAAAGCTAGCAAAGGTACTTGCACCATAGCCATATCAAGCAAGCCCCAAAGGGCCAAGATGATTCAAAACAGTCCCAAGGCAGGTCAAAATAATGCCAAAACATGCATGGAATAGAGCTAACACATGTTAGAATGGGAGGCATAAAACATGACGCATGCAAGGCCAATGAGCATGGTTACATTACAAGTGTAAGAAGCAAATGAGGGATGCTCTAACCAACCAAAAACAGAGTTGTAACATGGAAAAATAACACCAAAAACATGCTGAGATGGCAGCCCAAAAAGCTTAGGCAAGCATGCATGCCAATTGGCTCATAATTGAGGCATAAAGCATAACCCTTCAAAAGCATTGAATGTATGAAACATGAGGGAGTATGACTATACTACACACACTAAAATCATGTTAGAAATGAGGCCAAAGCATGCAAACAACTCAAGTAAAGCATGCTAGATACTTTGAAACTCAAAACTAGTGAGCAAGATTGAACTATGGCTATACAAAGCAAAGTCCAAATGATCAAGACCATCCAAAACAGAGCTTAATCATGGAAAAACATAAGTAAAATCTTGCTGGAGTGGAGCCAAAAACATGCTAGAATGATGGTCCAAAGCATAATACATGTTAAGGCTATAAGGAGGATTGCACTACAAGGGTATGAAGCATGCAAGAGGCAATCAAACCAACCTAAAACGGAGATATAGCATGCTAAAATAACACCAAAAACATGTTGAGATAGAACCAAAATAGGCTAGCATGATGGATCAAAGCATTGAGCACACAAGGCTAAATGGCAAGATTACACTACAAGTGTAAAAAGCATGCATGAGGTAACCAAACCAAGCCAAAACAGAGCTATATCATGGGAAAAAAAGGCCTGAAACATGCTAAGATAGGGGCTCAAGAAGGTAGAAAAACATGCTAACTTGGTAAGCCAATAACACATACAAACAAGGTACAAAAGGGAGGGACCACCCCCACCTATTTGGGGCCTCAAAAACACACTTTCCACCATTGAAATTCCTTTGGAATTCATTGGTTAAAAGGCCAAGAGAAGGTGATCTCAAAGGCCTAAAGAGATGGCTCAAAACAAGGCAAAATAAGGCACAAAAGGGGGGGTAGACCACCCCCAACACCAAAGAGGCCTCAAACAAACACTTTAAGCACTTGAAAATGAAGCTTTTTGCAGTTTAAAGTTAGGCCTAAAACATCATGCAAATAGGGCCAAATAAGCAGTGAAAACAAAGCTTTAAAGAGGCTAAAGACTCACCCTTGAAGCACAACTTCAAAACAGCAGCTTCAGAGGCAAAAACCAAGCTAAAACCACTCAAATACAACCTCAAGAACCTCAGCTCAATAGTGAAGGTGTTTCGCTAGGTGTTTGTGTGCAAAAGTGTGAAGAAATGGTACTTTTGAGCACAAAATAACACAAATATAGAGAGAGAGGGGGAGAAAACAAGAGAGAGAGAGATATATGTATAACCCTAAGCAAATTTTTTGAACCTCTGCAATGAGGGAGGCAACTCCGCCTTATATAGAACAAATCAAGCCAAAGCTTCCTTGAGAAGCTAGAAGCTTGTTTCCATCCATCCATACATACACGTGTATGGATGATGGCTTCAGTGCCCCACAGTTGGCACAGCTGGCACACAAAATATCTGAAAAAGCAGAAAAAAGGGCTTTCGGCCAACACAAGTGGCTGACTGGCCATTAAGGAGGCTGACCGGGCCATCAGTGTAGCCGACCGGCCACCACTGATGGCCGATGGACACAAGCCCTGGCCGATGGGTTGTATAGCTGACCGACAGGCCATCCTCTTCCCCCCAGAAGCAAAGACACAAGCCCTGGGTCCACAACCAAGTACAAAACAGACAAGTTAAGAGGCTCCAAGGCAAGGCGCACGGCCGAGACCTTCAGAAACTCAAAACGAACACAAACATGGATAATCATTGAGTATTCAAACGATGATGTCCAAGTCTTGAGGAAGGTTAAAAATGGGGTGTCTACACCGGGCTGCTGCCGAGAAGAAAGAAGAAAAAGAACCCCTCTCTTTCTTTTCTTTTTCTTTTTTTTTCTATTTTTTGTTGCTTTTGTTTTTCGTTTTTCTTTTATTTTTGTATATATGTTTGTACAAATTTGATCGGGGCTAATCCCTATTAATAAAATGAGTTTTTTTTTTTTTTCTTTCTCTTTTTGCAAATCCGAATGACAATTAGTTCCGAACTAAAAATTAAGCCTCTCACTGATATAACACAAATCAAAACTTAATGAAATGACAAAACTTGATAAAATAGACACAAAATGGACGCAAGACAGAGCAATACCAGCCAATCACCTAGTCAGTCACTCATCGAAAACACATTCCGGCGATAAAAACTTGATAGTACAGGTATAGGACAAAATACCAGCACACAATATAATAGAACATCTTACGAATTATCGGAACAAAACCAAAAAAAAAAAAAACAAAGTTCCTCCTCTTTTTTTTTTTTTGGTTTTATTATTTTTTTTCCTTTGTAGTTTAAACACTAACTTCAAATAGATTCGTTGTATTAGAAGACTTTTTTTTTTGTTTTATTGCTTTGTAAAACAATAATTAGGGTTGGACCCACCAGTTTGAATGATCTCCTCGCATAATGTGTGATGAATGGCATGTGATGAATGGTAGCATTGTACAGGACTTAAAATTGTATATACCTGCTCTTACATTCGTTCTTGAATTGGATAACGACCCACAACAGGACAAATATGTAAAATGCAACTTGATAACAGGAAAACAAAATAAAAACAACTCGAAAATACTAAAAGACACTTGGTACAAACAGTACTCAAAATATAGCCGCGACATGCCAAGACGAAGGGCCAGCTTTTGCTGCATCTACACTAGTCTGAGCCACCACCTAGACCCAGCTAGGCTTCAAAAAGATATCGGTCAATGCTGTCTAGCTATCATGCACTGCTCCTTCTATGCCACTAGTTTATTGCTTCGACCTTTCTTTTCAAGTTTTTTTTTTTTTTTTGTAATAAAAGCAACTTTGATTTGTATCAAAGATTTAGAGAACTTAAAGTTTGAAATCAATGAAATTAAAGTTGTGAGCGCTGAAAATTTTCCTTTTGGTCCAAAAATGGTCTAAGTTGGAAAAGGTAAAATTTGAACAAAATCAACTTTTATCAAAACTTCTCAAAAATCATTTTCGAAAAGGATCACCACTTGACACGCACAGAATCAATCCTGAAGATATATAATGCCGGATCAAAAGATCATAACTGCCCCTTGATTGAACACCACTGTTCTGCATTGTACCCAGCTCTTCTCCCAAAGTAAAGATCACAACCGAACCCTCAGGTAAAGAACAGACAAAGATGACTTGATCAACAAAATGGGCAGGACAATTGAGCTGGAATTGATTACAACTGAACTTCAGGATGAAGTTGCCTACGTATCCCGAAGATGGGATTCAGGCCTTACGTAGTTTGGTTCAGGTTCACTCGAGTATTAACTCTCTCTTTTTGCGCTCTAACTTTTGCCAAGGTCGCCCTTTAGGGTTTTCAACCTTACGAGCTCAGTTTTTCCTTCATTTATACTTTTTTATGCACTAACTTTTGCCTAGGTCGCCCTTCCAGGTTTTCGGCCTAGCGAGCCTCTCAGGGATAGTATTTCTTTAACTTGTTCATGTTGATCGATTGGGAAAATTCCAGACCATCTAAGTCCAGGAGAATGACTGCTCCTCCTGACCAGATAGACTTGATGATGTAAGGGCTGCAAATGAACAAAGCTGTTCGTGAACAGGCTCGAACTCGGCTCGGTAAAAGCTCGTTCGAACTCGGTTCGTTAATTTTTTTTTTGCGTTGGAGCTCGAGCTCAAGCTCGTTAAATTTTTAATAAACAAGCCCAAACATTCCAAAGCTCGGCTCGTTAGCTAGCTTGTTTAATATTTATTATTTATATATTAAATAATATAAAAATATGTATAAAAAATAAGAGAAATATGCTATTTATATATTTAAAAATATAAATGTAAATAATAGTTAACTATAAATAGTACATTTATATAATAGTGGTAGTAGATATTATTATTTTAGTAAAATATGAATTTTTTTTAGTATGTTTATTCATATTGTATATATAATTGTATAATTAAAGTTTTAATTGTAACTTTAGTCTCACATGCAAGTATGAATTTATAAATTTTTTGGCTCGTTAAGGCTCGTGAACAGGCTCGAGCTCGAGTCAAGCCTAAGCCAACTCGGCTCGAGCTCGGTTCGTTAAATTTTTATTCAGCTCGAGCTCGAGCTCGTTAAAATCTTAATAAATAAGCCCAAACATACTAAAGCTCGGCTCGGCTCGGCTCGTTTGCAGCCTTAAAGGGCCAGTTCAATTGGGTCTGAACTTGCCTCTAAGGTCATGGATGGGAGCTTGGTTGTCTTTGAGCACTAGATCTCCTTTCTTGAGATTCCTAGACTTAACCTTCTTGTTAAAAGCCTTAGCAATTCTGCGTTGGTAGCCCTGTACATGATACAATGCCTTCAGCCTTCTTTCATCAAACAGCATTAACTCCTCAAATCTACTCTGTTGCCAGTTAGCCTCTGCTACTTGACACTCATCCATAACCTGCAATGATGGTACTTCAATTTCAATTGGCAGAACAGCTTCCATACCATAAACAAGAGAATAAAGAGTTGCCCCTGTAAACGTTCGGATTGAAGTTCTATAGCCCCAAAGTGCGAATGGAAATTTATGTAGCCAATCTCTATAGGTCTGAACCATCTTCTGCAAAATATGTTTGATGTTCTTATTGGTGGCCTCAACAGCTCCATTGGTTTGCGGTCGATATGTAGATAACTTATGAAAAGCCACATTGTATTTCTCCAATAAGTCTATCACCTCCTTCTTGAAGTGGGAGCCATTATCTGATATAATCTCGTTTGGGACTCCATATCGACAAGTGATGTTGTTTCTGATGAACTTAGCCGCATGCGCTGCTTTCAACACTGCATAGAACTAGGCTTCCGCCCACTTTGTAAAGTAATCAATTGCCACTAGAATGTATTCATGCCCATTCGACCCTTTCGGTGTGACCGCACCGATGACATCGATTCCCCAGACTGAGAAAGGCCATTGCAAAGTCATGTTATATAGTTTTGACGGCGTGATATTCATGCGATTAGCATGAATTTGGCATTTGTGGCATCGCCGAACAAAACCAATGCAATCCTCCTCCATGGTGGACCAGTAGTAACCTTGCTTGAGAATCTTTCGGGCTAACATTACTCCGTTCATGTGCGCTCCACACTCTCTCTCATGGATGGCCTCTATTAGGCGCTTCGATTCCTCTTTCTCAACACACAACTTGTGCATTCCCAGATGACCTCTTTTATACAGTTTACCTCCGCAGATGATAAATTGGATGGCCATCCGCCGTATTTCCCATTTGTCCTTGGCATTTGCCCCCGGTGAATACGCCTCATTTTCCAAGAAGTTCCGGATATCGAAGCACCAAGGATTTTTGTCTTGTGCTTCATTTATTACGGCGATGGTTTCATAGGCCGGCATGCATTTCTGCTCAATGAGGATTGGACGCATCCGAACTCTAAGCGAGATGTCTATCATAGAGGATAGAGTTGCTAAAGCATCAGTAAACCTGTTGTTCTCTCTCAGTAGATGTGTGAAAGTCAGCTTTTCAAACCTAGGAATTAGAACGTCCAAGGTCTGGTGATAGACCTTCATCTTTTCTTCCTTGACTTTCCAGTCTCCATTTGCTTAAGAAACAACTAAATTCGAGTCCCCGATAACATCTAACCTTTTTGCCCCTAGTTCCAGGGCAGCTTCTAAACCAGCGATACACGCTTCATATTCTGCTTTGTTATTAGACACTTTGAACCGGAGTTTGAAGGCTAAAGGTATGTAGAAGTCATCGGGTGCTATGAGCAATACACCTATTCCATAACCATATTGATTGGACGCTCCGTTGAAGTACATTGTCCAAGCCTCCTCCTCAACTTGCAGAATGGCTTCATCTGGGAAGAGGTATTCTATCGCTTCGTCCCCTTCTACCGGGTGATCTGCCAAGAACTCTGCTACCGCTCTCCCTTTGACCGACTTGTTAGTAACATACTTCAGATCAAATTCGAAGAGACAAAGCAACCAACGAGCTAGCCTACTCGTAAGCGTTGATTTCTCAAAGAGATATTTGATAGGATCTAATCTCGAAACCAGAATTACAGAGTGAGCTAACAAGTAGTGCCTCAATTTCCTGGTAGCCAATACCAAGGCTAGGTAAGCTTTCTCTAACGGGGTGTAGCGAGTTTCGTAATCCAACATTTTCTTACTCAAGTAATAGATGGCTTTTTCTACCCTATCCTCGTATTCCTGAGCAAGCATGCATCCTATTGTGGTGTCTGTTACTGATAGATACAAAAGCAAAGGCTTCCCAGGCTCTAGCGACAACAACACAGGCGGATTCTAGAGGTACTGTTTGACTTGTTCAAAAGCGAATTGACATCAATCATCCCATTGGAATTTCTTCCCTTTCTTCAGGAGACCAAATAGTGGTTCACAAGTCAAAGTTAATTTGGAGATAAACTGTCTTATGAATTGCACTTTACCCAGAAAGCCTCGCACTTCCTTTTCAGTTCTTGGTGGTGGCATTTCTAGGATAGCCGTGATTTTGGAAGGATCTACCTCGATGCCTCTCTGTGTGATCAAAAAGCCAAGCATTTTCGCTGCCGTTACACCGAAGGTGCACTTCTGCAGGTTTAACCTCAATCTGTATTCCCTGATCCGTTGAAAGAATTTTTCTAGAATGATGTAGTGGCCCTCTCGGTCTTTGGACTTGACTATCATGTCGTCCACGTACACTTCAACCTCTTTGTAGATCATATCATGCAGAATGGTGGTTGCAGCCCTTTGATAAGTAGCCCCAGCATTTTTCAAGCCAAATGGCATGACTCGGTAGCAATACGTTTCCCACGGTGTAGTAAATGCAATTTTCTCTCTGTCTTCGGGAGCCATTAGAATCTGATTATACCCGAAAAACCTATCCATAAAGGAAAACAATGCATGGCCTGCGGTGAAGTCTACCAACTCATCAATATGCGGTAGAGGAAAACCATCCTTCAGACTGGCTTTGTTTTAAAGATTAGGCATATATTATTATATATTATTATATTCTATGTTTTGGTTTATATAAAGAGGGAAAGGCTCAGCAAAACAAAGAGAGGTTTTTGATGAAGGAGAATTAAGAGAGTTAGAAGAGAAAATAGAGTAATTTTGTCTACATTTCAAACTTGAGCCAAAACACTTCCAAGCTTCCATAGCTACTGAGGATTTAAGAACACACTTCCTACACTTGAGGGTGATCAAGAGGGAGTTCGTAAACTAAGAAGTTCATCCTTTCCTTGGAAAGTGAATTTCACAAACCTTTCATTTTCTTGAATTTCTTACTTATTTTGCTCTTTTATTTTGATTTATTATTATATTGCATATTGTTGTAATCTAATTGAAAATGGTGAATTGAAGTCTCATATACATTGTTTTTAGCATGAGAAAGAGACCTTCCGTGCTAAATGGTTTAATCTCTTCGGAGGTTCATTACCAGGGCATTGCATCTCTCTCATGCTAAAAACAACTTCCTATTTCGGACAAATGGACTAAAAAATGGAAATGACTAAGAAAATCGATTTAAAAGCAATCAACATACAAAAGAAAATTAGTCATATTGCTTGGGTTTGGCCAGACATGATGCCAAGTTTATTGTGTCAAGGCTTGTCTAAACACCAATTCATGATGTTTTAGACGAATCTTGAAGAGTCACCTATTATCCATTTCTTTAAATTGACAGTGATTTCAAATGGTTGATGATTATTCAAAATATGAGCTAGAGATCTATGCTTAATGGCTTAATCTCTACGGAGGTTCATTAATCTCTACGGAGGTTCATCGCCAACGGTATAATCTCTTTTTCATATTAAGAATTACTTCCTATTTGGCGCACTTCTCATTTAGTGGACATAATCGTCACCTTGGACTTAATGAATTAAAGAATGGAAAGGACTAACAAAAATTGCTAAAATGAATCAACCCACATAAAGAAAATAAAGTATATTGCTTGGATTCAGCCGGACGTTATGCCGAGTCTATTGTGTCAAGGATTGCCTAAATGTCAATTCATGATGATGTTTTAGATAAACTTTGAAGCTTCTCCACCTCCCTCTTTGACTTCAATCTATGATAGGAAAGAGGGGTGGTTCCATTCATTTATTAATTTTTGTCCAAATTGTACTCGGAATCATCAAGCAATCAACTTGCTCATTAATGATTTTAGAAACAATTCCACCATTCTCTCGAGGCTTTCCAATGAGAGAGAAGTGTGAAAGGGACAAACAGAATTCGGAACACCCTGTCTGCACTATTTTCACCTCAGGCACGAATAAACATTGTCAGATTTATTGAGTTCAAATCGATTACGGGTCAGCCATACCCCAATATATGGCAAACCATACACTTTTGGTTAGCAGTAGTGACTGCAATAATGACTGAGGGTGAAACAGAATAGTTTCCAACAAGACAAGGTAGATAGAATGGCTTCCGAGGAGCATTACACGAGCATTGCATATGTATTGTTGTTATAATAAATTAGACAGCCCTTTTAATTATTTATTCATTTGGATTTGTAATAAATAGTTAATTTGGACACTTAGACATTCGAACCCTCCTGTGTGAGGGCGCAATTCGACAAACCGTTCAGGAATAGCAGATGGCAAACACAATGACTTCGGCGTACCAATGCAAATGCAATGCAAAGAAACATATAAATGTAGATAAAACTTCATATCATGAATTTCAAGTCAAGTTCTCTATTTTCCCCAGCAGAGTCGCCAGGAACTGTAGCTCGACTTTTTCGTGCCCCCTTTCGGAAAATAAATAAGCCTTTATAGTATCGGACTCTACCTGTGGTTCTGAATCTGATTTCACAAGTGCAATGTAAAATAGTGAAAACACAAAAAGAGTCTAAATCTGACAATTCTTTTTGGAAAATCGATGTTTGAATCAAATGCCAAAAATGGACTGCTTTGCCAGATCTATAGAGTCACCACTTGAATATTTTGTTTTAGGAAATTTAGGAAACCCATGACTCATGCCGAAGGCTACTTATCCGTCATCACCAAGATTGTCTCGGTTCAGGAACTTAGGTACGAGAGGGAAAGATCATGAATGCATTTGAGCACCCCCGGTCGCCCGTCGAAGATCAGCCTTTACTAATCATGATGCAATTCTTATTTACATTTTATGCTCTTTTTCCGATTATTAGGCTAACTTTACTATGTGATGCATACAAGTATAGACTACTTTTGCAAATATTAGAATACTTGATTCATGTTTGTTTTGAAAAACAAAAGTACTTTGAATATGTACCACTTAAAAAAGTGATCGCATATGAACATTATTCAAATTATTCCAATTTAAGCAAATAGCCTTCATCCACAGGCATTCAAGCAGTTTATCAATTAAGCATTTAGCCTCATGGCAAGCATGCTAGACATAGCAACAATCACACTTATGCAACGTGCTAAAGCAAAAAAACTTACCTTGTACTCTAAGCCAAAAGAGAAACTAGTTAGAAAAATGCATTATCCTAACTATGTAATATGGCTAACGCAACACATACGATATGCAATTAAATAGGCTCGACTACTAATGTGACATATGAATCAATTTGATAGTATGCAGTTTAACATGTATTCGAAGAAGTATGTAAACAAACAATGATAAACCTAGCCCCAATGCATGCAAGACAAGTGGATGCAAACATGAATAATGCTAAATAAAACATGATGTCCCCAATCTAACCATCATAAGCGATTAAATAAAAGGGAGAAAGATGCAGGGTTGGAAGACATACATATTATTACAAAATTGCGCCCTCACACAAGAGGGTTCGAATGTTTGAGTGTCCAAATTAACTATTTATTACAAATCTAAATGAATAAACAATTAAAAGGGCTGTCTAATTTATTATAACAACAATACATATGCATTGCTCGCGTAATGCTCCTCGGAAGCCACTTTGCCTGCCTTACCTTGTTGGGAACTGTTCTGTTTTACCCTCAGTCACTATTGCAGTCACTACTGCTAACCAAAAGTGTACGGTTTGCCATATATTGGGGTCTGGCTAACCTGCAATCGATTTGAGCTCAAATAAATCCGACAATGTTTATTCGTGCCTGAGGTGAAAACAGTGCAGACAAGGTGTTCCGAATTCTGTTTGTCCCTTTCACGCTTCTCTCTCATTGGAAAGCCTCAAGAGAATGGTGGAATTGTTTCTAAAATCATTAATGAGCAAGTTGATTGCTTGATGATTTCGAGTACAATTTGGATAAAAATTAATAAATGAATAGAACCACCCCTCCTTCCTATCATAGATTGAAGTCAAAGAGGGAGGTGGAGACGCTTCAAAGTTTATCTAAAACATCATCATGAATTGATGTTTAGGCAAGCCTTGACACAATAGACTCGGCATAACGTCCGACCGAATCCAAGCAATATACTTTATTTTCTTTATGTGGGTTGATTCATTTTAGCAATTTTTGTTAGTCATTTCCATTCTTTAATTCATTAAGTCCAAGGTGACGATTATGCCCACTAAATGAGAAGTGCGCCAAATAGGAAGTAATTCTTAATATGAAAGAGAGATTATACCGTTGGTGATGAACCTCTGTAGAGATTAATGAATCTCCGTAAAGATTAAGCCATTATACATAGATCTCTAGCTCACATTTTGAATAACCATCAACCATTTGAAATCACTCTCAATTTAAAGAAATGGATGATAGGTGACGCTTCAAGATTCGTCTAAAACATCATGAATTGGTGTTTAGACAAGCCTTGACACAATAAACTTGGCATCACGTCCGGCCAAGCCCAAGCAATATGACTAATTTTCTTATGTATGTTGATTGCTTTTAAATCAATTTTCTTAGTCATTTCCATTTTTTAGTCCATTTGTCCAAAATAGGAAGTTGTTCTTGACATGAGAAAGATGTAATACCCTGGTAATGAACCTCCAAAGAGATGAAACCATTTAACATGTAAGGTCTCTTTCTCATGCTAAAAACAACATATATGAGACTTCAATTCATCATTTTCAATTAGATTACAATAATATGCAATATAACAATAAATTAAAATAAAAGAGCAAAACAAGTAAGAAATGAAAGATTTGTGAAATTCACATTCCAAGGAAAGGATGAACTCTTTAGTTTATAAATTCCCTCTTGATCACCCTCAAGTGTAGGAAGTGTGTTCTCAAATCCTCAGTAGCTATAGAAGCTTGAAAGTGTTTTGGCTCAAGTTTGAAATGTAGACAAAATTACTCTCTTTTCTCTTCTAACTCTCTTAATTCTCCTTCATCAAAAACCTCTCCTTGTTTTGCTGATTCTTTCCCTCTTTATATAAGGCAAAACATATAATATAATATAATATAATATAATAATAATATAAACATAATCTAATAACATATATATATACATACATACCTGATGTTTGATGTCGGCAGCCGAAGGCTGATCCACATCAAACGATTTTTTATTATTTTATTTTATAATATATATAATATAATATAAAATATATAATTTATATAATTTATACCAAAATATTAAACATATAATCTAATAATATAACTATATATAAAATACTAAACATATAATATAATAATATAACTATATATAAAATACTAAACATAGAATATAATAATATTAAACATATAATATAATAATATAATTTTTTATTATTTTATTTTATATATATAAAATATATAATTTATACCAATTTATATAAAAACACCAAAAATATGAACAAACATATAAAATTATACAAAATTACAAAAAAACTAAACTAATGAAATATTTAGTAATTTAAAACAATTTGACCATAATGGTGAAGGTTGGGATTAAAGTTCAAATTTCATCTCTCTTATTGAGGATTCTGTGAGAAACACATTCTACTTGTCATCATCGGGTAATCAAAAGAAAGCATTCAAGTCTTAGGACAGGTCAAAATGGGATGTCTACAGTTACTATTTATAATTTTCTCCTAAAACAAGTCACCAGTAAAAGTGCTCTTCATTGAGGTTGAAAGAATTTCAACACAATCGCTTGATAATTGATTGGCAATTATAACTTCTGTAAGGACTAATTGATCTGCACGCTTAAATTTACACTATTAACTCTCAAAAGCTAAAAAAACCCAACAATTTGGCTTATTAAAATAAAATATAATAAAATAGAATGGATTTTACATTTTTATAGAATGATTATTCCCTTAATATAATGAAAGATTTCATTTATAAAAAATTTATTATTAATCTTCTAGTCTAATCAAATATAAAAATAATTATTTCAGTAAATCAAACCCCACCTAAAAGTTCCTTTCAGGGTTCATCTATTGCTTGCCTTTTTCTTGTTAATATTTTTTGGTCATGGAGCAATGGTTGAAGTTCGGGGTGGACATATGTCGGTTGCGGTCACGAAACTTCTAATTCGCCATCAGTTTGTCAGATTGGCGGATTAGAAAAAATTAATTCGCATCCGTCCGTCAATTCGGCGGATGTGGATTGAGCGGATTGATAGATTAACGAATGGATGCAAATCAGTTTGGTGGTTTAAAATTTTATAAATTTTTAACATAATTCAACTTGTGTACTTCCTCAACAAAAAAATAAAAAAAAAAATATTACATTCGATGACTTAAAAAAGTTTACAATTACTATATGACTCATCCACATATTACAATCATAGCATGCCTCCATATAAAGTATTACAATCTGTGATTCTTAAAATATAAAAACAATTTAAACCATCAAAACCATAAACAGAGCAGTAATTGAGATTGTATGTCTCTATATTATTACATCTATACCTGTTTTTTAAAACAAAAATCAACCAGCATATATCATCTTTTTTATTTATTATTTTTAGAGTTTGATTTAAAAACTAAAAAATATAAATAAATAATACATTTATTTTTTTCAATTCAAAAAATATATTCAAGTTGAAAACTCTTTTTTAATAGAATATATTCAACAAAATATTTAAACTCTTTTTCAATTGAAAATATAAACAAAATATCTAAACAAATTGAAAACACAATGTCTTACAAAGTATTAGGGTGCTCGCGATTTATCGGTTTAGTTGCGGCCAAAGAAACTCAAATCCGTCATCCGTCCAAAACTAGACGAATTGAAAAAAATCAATCCGTAACCGTCCGCTTGTTATCACGCATCCGTCCAAAATACAATAAATTGATTCAATTCGATTAATATGAATAGATCGATATATTCACTACCCACCCCTAATTAAAATTTGTGGGTAGAAAGTCACCAACCCTTGAAGACCTTGAATTTTACTATATTAACCCATAATATACTCAAATATAGTATACCCTTCTATCTTCTTGTTTTTTCCACTAACAACATATCACCATTTTTAAGATTTTAATAGGGAATGCGTGTCCCTACTTGCATAGGAGAAATTATTTGGTAGGTTTATACTATAAAACATAGTGTGTACGGTCAAATAATAGGGCATATGATTACCTTATCCCCTCCACTTCAAACAATGCACAGCACGGCCATGTAACAGACGAATCCGGATCCTCGGCCGCCCTCCCCTAATGCCCTTCCTGTTGCCCTCCAAAATGACGTCGTTTCGGAGGTTTTTTTTTTTTTTTTTTCTTTTCTTCTTTCTCTTCAGTCCATACTGAGGACCTTTCTTCTTCTTCTTTCTCTTCAGTCCATACTGAGGACGGTGACCTCACTGATAACTCTCTCTCTCTGTCTCTCTCTCTCTTCATTTCAGATTGCAATTTAAATTTGAATTGCCGAAGAGGAGGCTGGTGGAGATGTTTTGGGGGAAATTTCAATTTAAAAAAAAAAAAAAAAACAGAACAGAAACCAAAGGGGAAGGGAGGGGAAGAAGAGAGAAAGGAAGGGAGAATAAGGAAGAGGGCGCCACCGCAGTCGCTGGTGGCGCAGTGGCCTCGGAAGGTGGTGAGGTCGAGGGAGCAGCCACGAGCAGCCATGGCGGCTCCAGATCCGGCCGGAGTGGAGGAGAGAGGAGAGGTGGCAAGTGGGTAAGATTTTGGTCCGTCCTCTCCCTCTTCTGCAACGGCCTCGGCGGCTCCCCTCCCGCCACCCTTCTTCTTCTCCCTTCTTCTCCCTTCTTCTTCTCCCTTCCTCTCCCTCTTCTTCCCCTTCCCTCTGGTTTCTGTTCGGCAAGTTCTCCTCATAAACCCATAGAAAAAAGAAGAAAATGGAAAAAAAAAAAAAAAAAAAAACCTCCAAAACGACGTCGTTTTGGAGGGCGACAGGAGAGGGCGGCTGAGGATCCGAATTCTGTAACAGACAGGCTACCAAACAACTCTTTACATTATATCACCTTTATGTTTGTTGGGATCATAAATAAATAATTTATTATTATTAATAACTTGTAAGACATATGACACTCTCTTATTTATTTAAAAATTATGAAAGGTTATGAATTATTAAATATATGTGAAAAGATGATAGAGAATGTGGAGGATCATAGAGTATGAATTGGAGGTTAAAAGAAGTTATAGAGACATAAAAATGAAATGAAAGATTATGGAGTGTAAAGTGTGGGAAATTGAAGAATGTAGTAGTTATTATATAGATTTTTCCTACAAATGATTGCCTATACATAGCCATGCATGGCTGCATTGTAAAAGGATTCAACTCAAATGAAAGATAATTGATTTTTATTTTTTCTTGTCATTTATATTTCATGCACTTTATTTTTAACACTTCCTTTTTGAAGTATAGGAGTAGAGATAATTTTATGCACTTCTTTTTCGAAGCATAGGAGTAGAAATATTTAATTGTTACTTTAATTGTTCACTCAATCACCCCGATTATTCACTCAATCATCTTTCTCTGTCTCTCTCCTACTTTTAATTTTTTTTTTCTGTACACTTGCCAATTTTGAAATCCTCTTTATTGAGGCAAAAGAACCTTCAACACAATCACTTGATAATTTGTTTGAATTTAATTTGTAATGATTTTTCAATCCTTACTGGTACGCTCGCATTTATGGTATTTTCTTTTGTAGGAAAAATAAGCCAATAATGTTTCAACAATTCAAACTCACATGATTGCCCTGAGTACCAGTGTTCGCTCTGAGTTTTTCAAAACTCAAAGTGAATGATAAATATGAAATCTTTCATACATATTAAAAAAAATATGATGCTCATAAAGTTTAATAAATTTTACTTAAATATATAACAAAATTTATAATAATTTAATTTCCTAAAATTTTAATTGGCATATTTGATATAATTTATCAAAAATTACTAATATCATTGTTATCATAATGCTAACAGTTAACTTGATCTTCAATCATAACAAATCCAATAATCAATAAACAGGGCCGGCCCTGAGTTCGTCGGGGCCTAAGGTAAACTTCGGAAATGAGGGCCCTTTTGTATTGAAAAAAAAATTCATGAATAAAATGATACGTTACAACTTTTTTATTTGCTTGTAGCCATAAAAAAATTTACTTACACATATAATCATTAAAATTATAAACAAAACAATTTAATAAAACAAAATTAAAAGAAAAAAATTAGGAAAAAATTATTCAATTAAAATTGATAAAGACCTAGGTAAAAAAATTTGAACAAAATTATTTATTCCACTAAAATCTAATAGATAAAGAAGGTAAAAATAAAAAATAAAAAATAAAAAAAATAGGGCCCATATATTGTATGTATTATTTTTCTTGAGCCCAAACACTTCTTTTTTTTTAATATATATTTTCATTTTAATAAATATGGACCAAACTACACTTATAAATAAATATGGAGTAAATCATACATGAATCCAAAAAAATATTTTGGGGCCCTTTAAATTGATCCTAAAACCAAAAAAAAAAAACGTTGAGCCTATAATATTTTACCAAATTTAGGAGTTCTATTTTTGGGCCAAATTTAGGGGCCCTATGTTATATATGTTTATATGTTTTACCAAATTTAGGGGCCCTATTGGTTTTTTTTTTTATATATATATTTTTATTTTAATAAATATGGGCCAAACACATTTATAAATAAATATGGGCTAAATTATACATGGCCCAATAAAACATTTGGGACCCTTTAAATTGATCTTAAAATCAAAAAAAAAAAAAGTTAGACCTATAACAATTTTTTAAATTTGGGGCCCTATTTTTTGGCCAAAATATGGGGCCTAAGGCACAAGCCTTACCTGCCTTAGGGCAGAGCCGACCCTGTCAATAAACATAAAATAAAATAAAAAATCATGTAATTATAATAGTAAAAAAAAATTATAATCATCATCAAACAAATATTTCATTAAGAACAAACTTGAAACTTATTTTATATAACAAGAACGATATGAGACAAATAGTAAAATAACATTAAGAAGACATAAAATGTTCAGAAATATAATAGTTCTATATTAATTTCAAAAAATTTAGATGAATAGTTTCATAAAATCAATAAATAAATAAAGGAAAATGATTTGGAACCCTAAAACTGTCCCCCCTAATCCCCCTAATTTCCATTTTAGGCAACTGTTTCCTTTTTTTTTTTTTTTTTTTTTACTTGATATGGAAATTAGGGGGATTAGGGAGGGTTTTTTTAAGGAGATGTAGCAAGACCCATAAATAAAATAGAGAGGAAAAGAAAATATCTTCATTGTTTGTGATAGGTGAAAGTCGAAAGAAGATTAATAATGTTAGAGTGTGGCTTTCTTTGCTCTAGGGCTTAGAGCTAAATCTCTGTTTTTTGGTTTTTTTTTCTTTTCTTTTTCGATTCTGATTGCCAGGCAAGGAGGCAACGAACAACAAGAAGTATTATAGATTGGTTGGGATTCAAATTATTTACACTTAGGCCTTGTTTGAGAGTAAGCTATTTTAATAATTTTTTGAGAGTAAGCTATTAGAGAGTAAGCTATTTTAGTAAGTTATTTAAGAATAAGTTATTTTAGTAATTTTTTATTTTTTATGAAAGAATATACAGAAAAGTAGAGAGAGTGATGTGATAACTTATAATAATTTTTTGACTTCTTGATTAAAATGTATAGTTAACAAATAAAACATTAGTTTAAAGAGTTTTTAGAATATATATTGACGTGTCAAGTTTTTATATTTTAAATTTGGCCTTTAATTCATTTTTAGATTAAGCCTTTTATTCATTTAGTACTTTATAATATTGAATTTGGCCTTTTTTAAATAACAGTAATGATTCAAACGTCCACAAAACATCACCTCCACAACCCTCACTTACTTGTGATTGGTCCAAGTAAAAAAGAAAATAATAATAATAATAATAATAATACAAATATATCACTGGTCCACATCACTGTGGAGGTGATAGAGGTCTTCCCAAAAGAAAGTCGCAAACATTTTCTTTTTAATAAATACTTTTGGACCCTATTTTTAGCCCCTTTCTTTTTGGGCCTAAAACGACTTTTTTGTCGGCTTGCTTCCAAAACCGGGCCGGCTGTGTACTAACTTATTTTGAAAATTGAATGTTTTAGTTAATTTTTCAACATTTTATAAAAGAATGTGTAAAAAAAATAAAAAAAATAAAAAACACTTGACTTTTTTATATTAAGCTTTTTACTAAAATAGCCCAAAACATCAAATTCTTGATCCATAGAATTGACTACACAATCAAGTACGTTTATTGTGAGGGAAATCAATGCGTAGATGCACTTGGAAATATATGAGAGGGTCAACAAAAAGAGCTCTGATGATGTATGAAAGAGCTCCCAAATTCAATTAGACCTGTATTAGTAGTCGATATGATTGAAATTGTGTATGAAAAGATTACACTATTTTTTTGTTTTGGTTTGCCTATTTGTTTCCTTACCACCTTTAAAAAAATCGATATGAAAAATGAGTGAAAACACTGATTAGTGTCATCACTAATAATGTGGTAGTGAGTCTTATCCACTATCATAGTGTTGTTGTGTCTGTTTTTTTTTTTTTTTTAAAAGTGATTGCTTTAGAACACCACTTTTAGTGGTATCTATCATTGCCCCATGAATATATCACATCCATCAAATAATGAAAAGTGTATTATTATTATTATTTTTTATTTTTTTAAATATTTTTTTGGGCAATAATATTCTCCCCGTGAAAGGAACAGCTGGGAAAAGCACATGCGACAACCATGCAATTGCCAGGTTGTCCAAATAAGCTCCAAAAACAATCAATGCCAGATTGCCAATGACCCTAAAAAATTATTCAAATAATTAAAACAATAACAGAAGAGAATTTGAAAAATTCTTGGTAGCTCGAATCTGTGGCTCGAGTTTTGGCTCGAGACCCAAAACGACGTCGTTTTGGGTCTCGATTTTTTTTTTTTTCTTTTTCTTTCTCTGCCTTTTCTTTCTTTCTTTTCTTCTTCTTCTTCGTTGAACCAAGCAGCACGCCGCCGCCGATCGTCGAGAGAGAGAGAGGAGAGGAGAGGAGAGAAGGGCCGCAGCTCGTTGTTGAACCAGAATCGCCGATTGTCGTTGAACCAGAAGCTCCGATCGTCGCAGCTCGTCGCAGCCCCGCCTCCTCCGGCCCCGACTCCTCCTCCAGCCATTTTTATGGCCCCCTCCCCTCCCTCCTCCTTCCTCCTCCTCCTCCTCCTCCCTCCTCCCTCCTCCTCCTCCTCCTCCTCCTTCCTTCTTCTTCTTCTCTTCTTCCTCTGCACCGAATTCGAGCCGAATTCGAGCTACGAATCGGAGCTCAGAGAATTTCTAGAAAGCCAATAACAGAAGAGAATTTCTAGAAAGCCATCGAAAAGTAAGACCTTGTTTGGTTGCAATTCAAAAAAATATAAGAAAAAATAGTGTATTCATATATATATATTATTTTTGTGAAAAATTAGTTTTTGAAAGTTTAAAAATTAATTGAAAAAAGAAACAGTTTATCAGACAAAAATTTTCAAATTACAGCCTAACAAAGTCTTACTTCGAAAACAGACTATTTTAGTAATTTTTTGAAATTTTATGAAAAGATATGTAGAAAAGTAGAGAGAGTGATGTAATAATTTATAGTGATTTTTTGACTTTTTTACTAAAATAGTTACTCTCCAAACGAAGTTATAATTTAAAATTGCAACCAAACACTATTAATCAACTTATTTTAAATAAGCAAAAAAAAAAAAATACAAATTATAACTTAAGAAAAGTTCAAATTTTTTGGTGACATAAGTTATAATTTAAATTTATAACCAAACACCAATAATCAACTTTTTTTAAATAAGTTTTAAGGGACACTTTTGTCTTGTCAATTTATTTATTTATTTTTGGCTCCGCAAAATAAAAAGGAAAAATTATTTATAAGTCTTATTATGGGAACTTATTTAATGTGAAATTTTATGTAATTTCTTATAGAATTTCAAGTCCTATTTAGATAGAAATGTGTTCCATAAGGTCCTATAAGTTGTAAATAAATGGTATTAGTGTATTATTATACCGCTTATTTATTTTCATATTATAGGTTGAATGTTGCCTTGATCGCAGATTCTAATGGATTTTGAAAATGTTGCTTGTTTGGATGTGGATAAGACCAATATTGCTGTTATGGTTGGAGGTTGTGTTTTGTTTGCTTCTACTGATTTGGACTCCAAGTGGTTGAGGGAAGGAGGTATGGATTTTGCTTCTCCAATTGGTGAGATTTGTTATTGTGTGGTGCCGATTGTTCATGTTTCACTGTCATCTTATCTGATAGGACTTGAAACTTATGAAGTAATTGTTGTGTGATGCTGATTGTTCATGTGTGGTGCCGATTGTTCATGAATTTTTTTATGAAGTAATTGTACACACATGTTAGTGTGCTAACATGAAAATTATTCATATTTATTATCGATTTGGGAAAATTATTTATAAGTCCTATTATGGGAACTTATTTAATGTGAAATCCTATGTAATATTTTTATAGAGTTTCAAGTCTTATTTAGATAGAAATATGTTCCATAAGGTCTTATGAGTTGTAAATAAATTGTATTAGTGTACTATTATACCCCTTATTTATTTTTATATTATAGGTTATTGAATCATTCAGCATATTACGTTTTTTGAGGCTTTTAGGAAAGTGGATTGTGTAGGCTACATCCGTGGGCGTGAATGACACCTTGATCGCAACTTCCGATGGATTTTGAAAATGTTGCTTATTTGGATGAGGATATGGCCAATACTGTCATCGAGGTTGGAGGTTGTGTTTTGTTTGCTTCTGCTGATTTGGACTCCAAGTGGTTGCTTCTCCAATTTGTGAGATTTGTTGTTGTGTCGCGCCAATTGTTCATGTTTCACTGTCATCTTATCTGATATAGCTTTGACAATCTATTACAGCCATCTATTGGCACACTTGCATTAGCCTCCAATGACGTTACATTTAGGTTGTAATGTTAACTCACATCAACAACGTTGTTATGTCTTTTGTATGTTACGTTCGATTGTCTTTTGTATGTTACGTTCGATTGTAATTTGTCTTTGAATGTGTGTTGTGTCGTTGTTGTATTCAATGTTTACATACATGTCACATTACATTGCGCAAAATTACTAGGTTTTTAATTTTTTAATTGAATGTGAGTTGAACCCTGTCGTATGATGTCGAAGTTATGGTGGATTAGAGGTGATGGTGGTTCAATACATGGGTTGGGTTGGGATGTTATATGTTACATTTAGGAGGTTACATTATTCATAATTCAACGGTGGAATATTGGAATGTCACATTGGGTTTGGGATGAGAAGCATATGGGAATGTCACGGTGGGTTTGGGATGTTACATGTTACATGTTACATTTACATTAGGTTTGGGATGAGAAGCATATGAGAATATCACATTGAGTTTGGGATGTTACATATTACATTTATCTTTTGAATATCAAATTTCCAAACATATAGATATAATCACAATCTATGGTAACATTGGATTTCTTATATATGGTATTGCTATTAATCAAATTATTTTGAATTTCAAAAACATATGGGAATGTCACATTGGGTTTAGGATGATACATGTTACATTTACATTTTGAATTTTAAATTTCCAACCATATAGATATGATCACAATCTATGGTACCATTGAATTTCACATATATGGTATTGCCATTAATTAGGTTATTTTGAATTCCAAATTTCTAACCATTAGATCTGATCACAATCTATGATAACATTGAATTTCCATATATGGTATTATCATTAATCAGGTTATTAATTAATTAAAACTGGGATAGATGTATCAATAAGAAAATCACAAGACCTATTAGTTTATAAGTTTTTCTATAAGACCATATCTTGTATAAGTCTTCCAAATAGGACTTATAAATAATTTACCCAAATAAAAAGGCGACCGAGATCATAAATTGTACCAACTTCATGACATTTTTTATGGTGATATATTTGGTACAAGTCTTTTATGTGTTTCAAACTTATACAAACAAATATTACACCTCTAATACAATTATTTTATAACTATCTTACTTATTTATAACAAAAAAAAAAATTTAACAAAAATTCCCCCTAAAAAGTCAACAAATATTACACCTCTAATACAATTATTTTATTACGTATCTCACTTATTTAAACAAAATTTAACAAAAATTTCGCCTAAAAAGTCTCTTTTTCCTTCTTTTCTGCAGAAAAGCCCAACAAGATTTTTGATTGATTCCCAACTAAAGAGATAATTGTAACAAGATTTAAAAAAGTTGTATTTGTGCTAAGGCCTTGTTTGGGGAGTGGCTATAGTTAAAAAATCAAAAAATTATTATAATTTGTCATATCACTCTCTCTATTTTTTTACATAAAAAGTCAAAAAATTAGTTAAAATAATTAATTTCCAAAGAGGTCTAAGTAGGGTCATCATGTCACCTTGTTTGAATATATAATCACGCTTATCTGTGTGTTTTTAGGTAGCATATGAACAAAAAGAGAAGTTAGGTATTCGGGTTGCATTTTTGCTCCCTTTAATTTGATTTTTATGCAGTTAAAAACAAAAACAATAAAAAGTTTATAGGGGTCCAAAACCAACAATAATAACAATATCACTTAAAAAAGCGAAGTTATGTTAATGAATTAATGATTTGGGTTAATCAAAGAGTGAATAGTCAGGTGAAGGTAAAGCAAATGGTACAGGAGAAGGAAAATGGTAGTGAAGTCAAATGGACAGCGTATGTCCCCAATCCCCAAAACATTCTCTCTTGAATCTTGGGAATTAGGCCATATTTATAAGTTTTTCCTTGATACTAGAATATTGTGGCCAAACAGTGCAGTAACACGAGTCATGAGATATTCCCATGCTGAACCACCAGGCCTTGATAAACACATATCCCTTGACATGTACTACTTGTTTGGCATAAAACCTCAGCAAGTGTCACTGTACTATCTGTTTGGCACGAGTGTCAGCATATACCTTTTTGGTACAAACCTCAGCAGGTGTCCCAGTTGTCGCGGCACTTGCCTTCTAAGTTCGATTTCCCAAAACATGTTCTCTTAGAACTTATGACCTGCTATCTGCCATACTAGTGTCTACCTCAACGACTCTTCCACCCTTAGATACCTAACCACAAACTTCCCAGTTTTTTAAAGCGTGGGCCACAACAAAGGTTGTGCCTCGTACCAAGTCCAAGGGGGCTTATTTGGTCCTACCTGTGCAACCAAGGCAGATCCTTAACCTAGGTATATGGAAAGAAAATCCCTTGCTTTTCGGGCTATCTTGCTCCCATCTTCATGGGGTTGTCATGGTATACTAGCATCCTCGATACTTGCTATCAACTCCAACTAGTAAGCATTAGAACCTGCTATCAGCCCTTGGCTATTAATGCCTTAGTGCCTGTTGTCAGCGCCAAGTGTCTATGTGTTATCTTGTATGGAGGAGGCCTATCTCAAAGGATGTTGTGCCTCAGGAGATAGTTGCAGAGATTAGAGTTGACATGGCTCCTTTTCCCTTAGCAAGTGGACAAGGTGGTGCCATAACAAAAATAGCGACACTGAGATAAGGTCTGCCTCAGTAACTTGACCTCAGTAAGTAGTACCTTAGCAAGTTCTCTTGGACTTCACTCATGGCCCATTTGGCCCAAGAGGATCGGATCTAGTTTGATCCTCTAGTTGACCCATTTCTCTTAGGTTTTGACCCTTATCCATTTAATGATACTTATTCGCCCAATTGAGGCGACTTCCATAATTAAGTTTGCGTATTAATTTCTCCTCTTCTACAAAGTTTAATTTAGAACTTTTATCTTTTTCTTCTTATTTTTTCTATTGACTTTATGGTATTTCTTTAAAAATGAGTTATTTTCAAAAACACAAATGAGTGTTCTTTGTTTTATGAAAAAAACAAAAACAAAAAACAAACGAACAACCCTAATTTAAGACATATAGGGCATGTTTGATTGGGTGGATTAAAGCATGGGATTGGGATTATTAATCCGTGGGCCCAATTATTCTATGTTTGTTTTAACATTTTGGTTTAGGATTATTAATCCAATGGATAATTAATCCAACAAATTTGTAGGATTATTAGTAATGGGGTAGGGGTGGGATTATTAATCCAATTAGATAGTGAATACTACACTAATTTAATAGGATTATTAATACTTCACTATTAGTCTTGTGAATCAAATATGACCATAAATCACACCTAAACAAAAAACAAGTTACTTTTATTATTATTTGCACTTAGGTACAACTATCAATTGCACCTCATAAATTTACAATTATTTTTTGAAGTTGGCACAACGAGCTGTTATGAGGTTCATTGAGGGTATGTCTTGCAATTTTTTTTTTTTTTGATGACCTAAACTGTTAATATTGTAAGGTTCGTTGAGTAGATCATTCATGTAAAAAAAAATTAAGTTAATTGAACGTCTGTAGCTCCATAACAAGAGCGCATTTTTACAAAAAAATAAAAATAAACGGTTAACATAATTTTAATAACTTTTTTAAAAATAATTAATACTTGATCTTGGAGTTACATACGTCCAATTAACTTGATTTTTTATATGGATAATATATTCGACAAATCTTACAATTTTAACGGTTCAAATCATCAAAATAGGCTCAGAAAAAACCCAAAAGTGCCTCACAGTAGCAACCCTTAGTCCTTATTTTTCTATTTTTCCATTTATTTAAAGAATTAATTACACTTAGCATCTCTGTAATTTGGCTGTAAATTAATCTCATTTTAGTACCTGCACTTTTAATTATGACAATCGACTTTCTCCATTTTAAGTCAAGTTATAAATATCACCATTCTATCTATCTACTGCTAATAAGAATGACAGAACTTGTCATGTTAGTTTTTTTTTTTTTTTTTGTCTCATTGGTGCCCTTAGGGGTGTAATAATGGCACGACCTAGGCTTCAGCCAGCTTGTGGCAAGCCTTGCGGGCTCCTACCAAAATTCGGGTCGGGTCGGCCCACGACACAGCAAATTAGGCCCAAGTCCATGAGTATTCGGGCCTTGGATGGGGTAGGCTTGAGAGGGCCTGAACAAATTTAGTTATTTATTTTTCTCACTAAAATTTTATTTTTTTTCCACCAAAAATGACACTGGGCCTCAGACGGGTTAGGTCTTCGGTCAAATTTTGAGTGGGTCTTGAATTGGCCAATGGGTCGGGCCCTAGGCCAAGCTGACCAAGCTTCAAAATGACAGTCCAAACTTAGGCTCAAGATACAGGACCAGGCTCGAGGTCGGGCCCATTCCGACCCGCAAGTGAGCTTCAGGCCGTTCACAGGTCGCGGGCTATTTTTACACTTCTAGTGCTCTTATGCTTTCATAAAAAAATTCACCTTAATCCCTACGCTTTTAATTATAATAGTCAATTTCTTATACTTTAAATCAAATCAAATGAACCAAAATAAAATACAATAAAATGTAAAGGTCCTAAATATAAGGAAAATGAATGAAAGTACTAATTAGTGCTACCACTAATGATATGGCAGTGAGCCCCACTATAAATGATTTGATGTTTTGGTCTTGGTGTTGTATTTTTTTCTTTTTTTATTGACTGCCATGTCATTAGTGATCTTTTTAGAGTTCCAAAATTAGTGGTCACTATCATTGTTGTAAATCTAATTATGCATGGTTTGAGACTAAATATTTTAGTTAAAAAATTAAAAATTTATTATAAATTACCATATCATTCTTTTTATAGTATACATATTTTTTTTTTTTATAAAGAATTAATCCTTTATTGGAAGAAGTATAAGTGATGTCCCTTTCTAAACACAGGATGAAACTACATATAGCACGCAATCCCCTCATATCGTCCGGGGCCACCGATTACCATTTATACCCACCTCCCTTCAATTATTTCAGTACACTACAGGTAATTAAATCCTATTTTCCCTAAAAACTCTGCTGAATTCCTTCATTGTACAATCAGAACAGAACCCCCCAAAATTGCAACTATAGCCTATAGGCCTGTCTTTATCCTATAGAGTAATTATCATCATTACTCCCCAACATAATTAGTAGTATGGTATGAGTCTTAATCATTATAATCTCTTTACCATTTTCTTATGGAAAATGAGTGGGAGCACTAATTAGTGCTCCCACTAATTAGGTGGCAGTGGGTCCTACCAGTAATGATGTGATGTTTTGATTTTGGAGTTGTATTTTTATTTTTTTTTTACTTTTTTAATGCATTAGTGTTATTAGTGGTGGTGTTTTTAGTGGGATGAATCATTGTTGTTTTCTTATTCCACATCTAGCATTACGCCGCAAATAATTAAAAAATAATATTAATATTAAATAATAATTAAAAATATTTTAAAATGTGTAAAAAGAGTTAATTTGAGTCCATAAAATTAATTGGGTCTAATCATCCAAGATTAGTGGGCTCGAATTTATTGCAAGTTCAAAATTAGTGGATCCGGATTTATCGCCATCAAACGGGCCGAATCACTCTAAGCCTCAAAAGGGTTCGGAACTATGAACTTAGAAACTTACTCGGGATCGGACTCGAAAGGGTTCGAATCCACAAACTTAAAAATCTGAAGCACTTGGCTTCGAACGAATTTAGACGCAATCTAAAAGCCGCTCCATTAATGAGTCCCAGAACACTTGCGGACTCGGAACTTTCCGGGATCTACGTACAGAACCATGGGCGTAATGGAGTCCGAACAAATGATCCGATCCTGAGGACGATGAGTGGAGATAAATTCACTCTTCGATTAAACTAGCTTATACCTGGATCGAGGTAACACGATCCAAGGCGTTCCTAAGACTTGACAATATTTGCGGCAGGGCATTCTCTTGAACTACCCCTGACCCTTTTGCGGCAGGGCGTCCTCTGGGACTACCCCTGACTTTTTTGGATGATTGAGAATCATTGGTTAGGTGTGTCTAAGAAGAAGGTTTCGCCGAGAGGTTGATCTCTTCTTCGGGGTTTTCCTCATCCTCGGAGAGGTCACCTCCTCGGATAAGGTGGTTAGAGACAATATTCCCCATGTACCTTGCGCATGAGCTCCATCCTACATCATAAGGTGCCTATAAATAGCACCCACCCATAATTTTACAAGAGATGAATTTTGGAGAGATAACTCTTGAAAAAGAACTAATTTCCCTTCTTCATTATCAACCTTGAGAGTGAAAGTGGAGGATCCATGGGAGAGCCTTGCCATTATTCTCTCTCTAACTACTTTGCTTTCTTCTTTACCCAATCTCTTATCTCCATCATCTCTTTCCTTTTGTATTCTTAGTTGTGACCATTGAAGAATCAGGCTTGTTTGGTTTGTTTTTGGGAGAGTTGTTTTTGAAAAAAAAATTGGGGAGAGAGTTTAGAAAATTTTTTGGTTTGTTTGGTTGTATATTTTGGGAGAGTTATTTTTTTGGGAGTTTGAGATGATTTGATATTTTGGGAGAATTTGAGTAAATGTGTGTGAGAGAAAAAGTGATTGAGAAGGAGAGAAAAAGTGATTGATTGATGTGTAAGATAGAGAAAGTGATTTTGAAAATTTTTTGAAAAAAACTCAAACCAAACAATTTTTTAGAAATTTTTTTCTAAAACTCATCTCCCAAATGCAAACCAAACATAGCTCTCTCATCATTTCTAGAGAATTCGAATTTCCTTCAAAGATCTTCAAAAATCTTTGAATTTTCCAACGACGTTCTTAAACCCTATCATACAAAATGTAAAGAAAAAAGAAATTTAAAATCAAATAAATTTTAATTATTTCCATAATATTTACAATTATTATTGTTTTAGTCTTGTCATTAATAATGTGTTTTACATTACATATTAAAAATAAAAATGTGTTATAATATAAATAATAAAATATAAAGGTAAAAAATAGAATAAATTATAAACATTGCACTTATAGTAAAACATACATATATTATATGTTATGAAATTTTGTAATTGTGACTTATCTTATGTCCATCCAATAATATATCACATCAAATTTGTCAATTAACTTTTATCACTTATCTTCTTTGTGAAACTTAATAAAAATAGTTAACATTAAACTAATTTATAGAATAAAATAGCAAAGAAAACAAAGGGAGTAGTCATTTTTCTCAATTACCCCTCAAATTAAAATTCACCTTGTTAAAATAAATCATTAAAAATAAAAATTAAAGTTCAAACTTGAATTAGGCTAGTCTAACACTTAACCCACCCCAAAGTCATTCTTTTGATCTGACTATACCATTAAGACCAATATTTTTTTTTTAATTTTAAAATTTATGGATAAATTATAAATACACCTCCTAAGATTTGTTTAAAGTATAGATTGTCCCCTGTAATTTAAAAAATTATAAATACCCCCTTATTAAAAAAAATTATTTAACAAAATTAACTAAGAAAAGAAATTTATAATTGTTTTCCTATACAATAATAAAATTACATAAATTATTAATTGAAATATATTTGATAATGCAGTTCGTTCCCGGTGGATGGACTGGACCGATCCAAGCTTCTCAAGCTCACGTCCGAATGGGGAAGCCCACTAGGTGACCTGCAGGTAAGTTCAATGGGGAACGGGGTAGTCCTTCAGCAAACCCTCCGACGGGCAAGTTAGCAAGTAGAAAAGAGATGAAGTATGTAGAGAGAGATTGGAGATAGAAAAGCTTAACCTTCTTCTCGTCCTCAACGTTGGCTTATATTCTTTGGTCATCATTTCCCTGTCTCTTCCCACCTGCCTTTACCGCCGAAAGTCTGTGCTGTAGCTCACCTTGTTCAGGATAAAGGGGGTTGCTGTTCCGACGAGGAGGTGTTGTCGTAATAAATGCTGTGATGGGCTGCATTAATGGTGATGTGTTGTGGCAATAACTTTGCAGATCTTTGTCTGCTGATGTGGCCTGTCCTACACCTGCCATGTGTCCGAATGCCATTGGCCCTTCATGCCTAGTTGACCTCCAGTTGCCATGGGCTTTACCAACCGGGTTATGCACTGGGCTCCAAATGGTGGGTTTGGGTTTGTTCACTGTGGGTTGTGGTCTCTATGGGCCTATCCCTGTCAATATTTATAACATCATTAAAAACTGTTAATTAAATTGATGATTTATTAATAAAATGAGCAATTTGTTATGAAATTAGAAATCTCAGAGATAGAATGTAATTTCCATAACCACATGGAGTAATTTGTATTTTAATCAAATCTCAGGAGGTGTATTTTTAATTTACCCAAAATTTATATATATTTGGTTTTCACATTATAAAATTTTAATTATACCATACCCCTTCAGCTATTTACGAATCAACCTATCGTATAAAATAATTTTTTTAGTGTAAACCCACTAAAACAATTCTTATTTTTTGAATTATATGTCATTTTTAAAATTAATCTACTAAATAAATAAATAAAACATATTTACATATAAAATAATATAAATGAGTTAACCTACAAACTTAACTTTTCTAATTGAACCATTTTAGTGTTTAAAGCTTAACCTATTGATTTATTTTTAAATTTTTTTTGACCAAATTATTTAGACTATCAACCCTTCTTCCCAAATGGGTGTTGTAATCTATTATGATTTATCTTAATGATAGTTTTCACATTTCATATGAAGATTTTTAAAAGGAGTAATATTATGGGACCATATTTTGATATCAGATTTTGGTATTATGAATTATAATACCTCACATCATTCGATGAATATCACAGACACATGTAATTATTGTCTTTATGACATTATATCAAATACTACCAAATATGATCACTATAACATTACTAAATTTCATATTTTAAATTTTAAATATTCTAAATTTTCAAATTTCAAATGACATGTGGCTTATAAAATTTTGTTTAAATTTTGTTTTAGATTTTCCATTTAAAATTTAAAATTAGATATATTGCTTGATGTGCCAATAGTTTTATGCCAAATAAATTTCTTAGCTTTTAAAAAAAATTATAAAAAAAAAAAACTCTTTGTAAGATTTTTTTTTAAAATTAAATGTAAAATTTGAACCAAAAAACTAAAACTTTGCGTAATAAAATTTTAAAATTAACATTGATAGGTCATGATTAATATGTATTGCATGAATTCATGTTTACTATTATACCATAAACAAACTAAATTTGGTGAAGTAGTATTCCATTGTTATTATACTTTAAAATTTTGGTTTATTTTTCATACCAATATCATAAAAGAACCATACATATAACAATTTGAAAGATGATAATTATGAAATTTGAAATGTATTATCATAAGAATTTAAAATATCAATAATTATAATTAAAGTGAAATGACCAATGAATTTATGACACATGTATTTTTATATTTTATTATTTAAAAAATATAAAAAAAAATTGGATTTAAAGTTCTAAATTTAATGACCGAACAATATTTTTATATAATAGTATAGATATATATAGATTTCATACCATAACAATTGAAATTAGAAATAGTAATTATATCATTGTATATTTTGAAATCACAAAATTTAACAAAATAATATTAATGTATTATTGACTATGATTAATAAGATTTAAAAATTAACCAATAATATTTTTATATAATAGTATAGATATAAGTATAGATATAGATTGCATACTATAACTATTGAAATTAAAAATAATAATTACATCATTGAAAGTTTTGAAATTACAAAATTTAAGAAAATAATACTACTAATATATTATTGACAATGATTAAGAGTATTTAAAAATTAACTTAATTTATGTAAATTAGATTTTAGATTGATTAAAAAATAACATGTGTACTTTAAGTATTTAAAATTCAAAAAATATAAGAAAATTATATTGAGATTTTTAAACTGAAATAGGTCACAAAATTTTTGCTTATATTATATAATTTGGATTACAAGTTTTAAATTTATTGATCTAATAATATTTTTATATCATAGTATAGATAGAAGTATTGATATAGATATAAATTTCATAATATAGTCATTGAAACTAAAAATAGCAATTATATCATTGCATGTTTTGAAATCACAAAATTAAAGAAAATAATACTAATATATTATTGACAATGATTAAGAGGGTCTAAAAATTACAGTGGTGCTAATTGGTATACTAATTGGTGCGTATAGCTTTATTCTAAAAATTAACTTAATTTATGTAAATTAGATTTTAGATTAATCAAAAAATGACATGTGTATTTTAAATATTAAAAAATTCAAAAAATATGAAAAAAAATTATATTGAGATTTTCAAGCTGAAAGAGGCCACAAATTTTTTACTTATATTATATAATTTGGATTAGAAGTTTTAAATTTATTGACCCAATAATATTTTTATGAGTAAATTACGACAATAGTCTCTGTACTCTAGTCCTTATGTCAATTTTATCTTTATAATTTCAATTGACTTGATTTTGACCTCACATTTATGGCTTTGTCTCAATTTGGTCCAATTAATTACTACTCTTAGCCTTTTTCTATGAAAAAAAAAAACGTATATAAATAGCACGTGTCATAATTTTAAGGAAAAATATAAACTTACTCAACTAATTGAGTTAATTTCAACAAATTCAGTGATAATTTTTTGTCAAAAATTCTATTGACATTATCAATTGGATCAAATTGACACAATATTTAAAATTAAAAGTTAAATTTGAGTCAATTGAAAGTATATGGACAAAAATGATATAAGGAACAAAATGTAGAGACGATTAGAGTAATTGCCTTCTTTTTATATAATAGTATATATAAGTGTAGATATAGATATAAATTTTATACCATAACCATTGAAACTAAAAATAGTAATTACATTATTGAATGTTTTGAAATCACAAAATTTAAGGAAATCATACTAATATATTACTAGCAATGATTAAGAGGATTTAAAAATTAATCAATAATATTTTATATGATAGAATAAATATTGATATAGATTTCATATCATAACTATTGAAACTAAAATAATAATTACATCATTGCATGTTTTGAAACTATAAAATTTAAAGAAATAATACTAATATATTATAGTATAGATAAAAATATAGATATAGATATAGATATAGATTTCATATCATAACCATTGAAATTAAAAATAGTAATTACACAATAACATGTTTTGAAATCATAAAATTTAAAGAAATAATAATAATATATTATTAGCAATGATTAAGAGGATTTAAAAATTAACTTAATTTTTAAGTCCAGTAATATAATAATCAATTAAGATATTAAATGTAATTCAGTCTCTCATATCTTCTCTGATCATTAACTAATCACATCACTTACACTTTATTAGGTCTATAAAATGAATTTAAAAAGTAAACTTGTGTATAATTTCATTTTTTTTAAAATTGAAATTGTTAAATTTAAATAAAAAAATATTGACCAGCTTAAAAGTCAATTTTTTTAATTTTTTTTGATTTTTTAAAAAAAACATATAAAAAAAAGAGAAATAATATGATCTAAAAAAAAATTTAAAAACTAACTTTTAACCCAAATCACTTTTTAAAAAAGTTTGTGTATGATAAGAATGCTAAACCTTTCAATCATAGCCAGAGACATATATATACACTTGAGTTCAAAAGACGTAACACACACTTTACAGAAGTGTGTACGTACATCCCATCTGAAAAAAAAAAAAAAAAAAAAAAAAAAAAACAAACACACCCTCGGCTGTTTATTTAAATTATAAATTATTCATTGTGATTTTAGAAATTATATTATGCCCTTTAAAGTTTCTAATTTCATAACAAATAGGTTTTTTTATTAATAAATCATCAAGTTAATTAACAATTTTTAATAATATTAAAATTTTATTTCAATTAATAATTCAGATAATTTTATTATTGTACAGGTAAACAGTTATAAATTTTATTTTTTCAATTGATTCTATTAAATAAAAATTTTGATAGAGAGGAGGTATTTGTAATTTTTCAAATCACAAGAAACAATTTATATTTTAAATAAATCTTAAAAAGTATATTTATAATTCATAAAAAAAAATAAATAAATAAACAAACAAACGAACGAACGAAGAATTGTGTACACAGAACTGGCCACAGGAAGTAGATGCCATGCCCTGACCGTCTTTCAATTTCTCTCTCTACATATTTATATCTATATTATTGTTTAAAATATACAATTTTGTCATAACCATCTAAAAAAAAAAAACTATTTTGTCATACAACTTTAATTCTCAAAAACCCCAAAGCAATAGTATATTTTTGACAACTATTTATTTGCCTGGAAATTACTGTAATAATGTCTACAGGGTAAAATCGATAAATTAATAACTATTATTCATTACACATGATTTGGTATTCACTCTCACTTGCATAACTATTCCTATAATGTTTAAAAAATGAAATCACTAATCTAATGATTGCTATTCACTATACATGGTTAGGATTGCAAATGAATCAAACTGTTTGTGAGTTGACTCAGCTCGACTTGTTAACGAATCGGCTCGGCTAATGAGTTTGAGTTTGAGTTTGAGCTCAAATATTAAGTTCATTTAGTAAACGAACCGAACTCGAATTTGAATAAATTCGCCTCGTTTATCTTTATTTAAATTAAATAATATATAAATGATATAAATAATAAAGAAAAATCTTATCGAGTCAAATTCGAGTTTCATAAATATTATTGAGCCGAGCTGAGCTAAAGCACAATTATTTATCGAGCTGAGCTTAAGTTCAATAAATGAGCTCGACAAGCAAATGAGCGAGTTTGAGCTCAACAAAATTTGACTCGACTCATTTATTGCCTTATACATGACTTTGTCTTCACTCTCACCCGCTTAGCCGTTCCTTTAATGTCTAAAATGGAAAACTACTAAACTAATAACTGCTATTCACTACACATGTCTTTGCCTCTACTCACCCTGCTTAGCGTTAATTATAATGTCTAAAATGTAAAATCACTAAAAATTAAGGGGAAGATTATAATACACACCCCTCAAAGGGTGTGTACTATATACATTTTATAAATAAAGAAAAAAATGGTATAAATTCAGACTTTCTGAGTAATAATTAAAAAAAAAAAAAAATAGTCATAACCAAACATCACATGAAATATAATAAAAAATCTCATGAATTATAATTAAAATATTATCATAATTAAAAAAAATAATTATAACTAATAAAAATGTATATGATACTCTCCTTTTAAAAAAAGTGTATTGTAAAATTTGCTAAAAATTATATATAACAGCTATTCACTACACATGACTTTCTTACCCGTAATTTTCTGCACACGTTATTGTTAACTTCTTCCCTCTATCTTTCTATAAATATATATTCCTCACATACAAATTGGACAGATAACTGAAGTTTAATCTGAAAAGTCAAAGTTTGTGATTTCTTTTTTGCTGTACCACATGTTTTTGTTGTTGTCATTTATGTTGCACACATAACCAAATGAGAAACATCAAAATTCAGTCACTCACCATGCACATATACTCTATATAGCCCTTCCTCATCATCTCTGCAATTACTTTCCAATCTGTGAATTGGGTATCTCTCTCTCTCTCTCTCTCTCTCTCTCTCTCTCTCTCTCTCTCTCTCTCTCTCTGTTTTTCAAAATGGAAAAGTCCTATGTTGTTTTTCTTGTTTTCTCTGTTTTCTTCTGTCTTCCATTCTTTCATGGAGGATTAGAATTAGCCATGGCTAAAACAACCCAAGATGGATCTGAACAGTGGGGTTATGTTCAAGTCAGACCCAGTAAGCCAAATCCTAAACTAGTATTATTTTTTATTGCATATTGTCATTAATTTTGATATTTAGACATGGAAATTCTCCAAATAATTTACTGATCATGGCTTCTTTTATTGTGTGTTTGGGTTGTACCCAAAAAAAAAAACAAAAAAAAACAGAAGCCCACATGTTCTGGTGGTATTACAGGAGTCCATACAGAGTTGAAGATCCAGAAAAGCCTTGGCCAATAATTCTCTGGTTACAGGGTGGACCAGTAAGTATATGGGTTCATAATTATATCCCAACAACCCTGAATAGAACCCAATTTTGTGAATTTGTTTTTTGTGTTTTTGAAAACAATTTTCTAAGTTTTTTTCATTGTGTTTGGTTCAATACAAAATTATTAGGGTGCTTCAGGGGTTGGGATTGGAAATTTTGAAGAGGTTGGACCATTGGACACTGATTTGAAGCCTAGGAATTCAACATGGCTGAGAGAAGCTGATCTCTTGTTTGTGGTAAGCAATTTTCATTGAGCAATTATAGCAACACAGAATATAGATCACAGAATTTGTTTTTAGCATTAGTGATTTTGATTAAATTGAAATTGTTGGGTTTTTTTTTTTTTTATAATTAATTTAATTTTTAACATTTTAACCTATATAGGATAATCCAGTTGGGACTGGATTCAGTTTTGTGGAGGATACAAAGCTGTTTGTGAAAACTGATGAAGAGGCAGCAACTGATTTGACTATGTTGTTGATGGAGATCTTCAACAAGAATGAGTCTCTTCAAAAGAGTCCTCTATACATTGTAGCAGAGTCCTATGGAGGAAAATTTGCTGCGACTCTTGGATTGTCTGCTCTAAAGGCTATTGAATCTGGAAAATTGAAGCTTATTCTTGGAGGTGAGTGCTCAAGCAATTTTATCAAATGAAAAGATTATAGATTTTGAATTATAGCAGACAACTCAGATGATCTTTATATTGTTGGACTGGGACTTGGATGCAGTTCTATTTTCATCATCATTTTTTCTGACAGGGGCAGTGACATACAAAGAAAAATTATCACAGAAAATTAATACAGAATGGTTGGCAATCTTTGATTTTATCAATTTAAAGCGAAAAGTCCTTCAAGTTTGGTTTATATTTTCAAGAATGGCATTGATACATCATATACTGATCAAGAATTACGCATAAAAATTTCGTTAGAAAAAATCATTTTCCTTCAAATAGAAATCATTTGTCAACCAACACGGACTAGCTTAGTTGGCCACAACCCATGTGCCTCACTAGGAGTTCTCAACATTCTAGTATTGCTAGGCAAGACTTCCTCCTCCATAAGGCTATAGCCTTCAATGTAACCCAAAAAAAAAAAAACAGGGTTAATTATACTTTTTACCCCTGTATTTATTTTTAATTTCACTTTAATCCTTATACTTTTAAATTAAACAATTTGATTCATACTCTTTAAGTGTTGTATCAATTTGGTCATTCCGTCCAAATCGTAGTTTCAATTTTGTAAGGTGTACATGTAGACAAAATTAATAGAAATTTAGATAGAATGATCAAATTAAAACTGGACTTAAAGTGTAGAACCAAATTGTTTAAATTGAAACGATCGGGACTAAAGTAAAATTTGAGTCAAAATAGAGGGTTGAAGAGTTTACTAAACCCAAAAAACTATTTTGTCATTGAAGTACTACTAATTTCATCCCTACGTGACAATGTCTAACTCTGTGATTTTGAATTTTGAATATGTAGGAGTTGCATTGGGAGATAGTTGGATCTCACCAGAAGATTTTGTGGTGAGTAGTTTTGTTGAATTTGATTATTGGATTGTAATTGTTTTCATGCAATCATCGTAAAATGTTTTCCAAAAACAAAATGCAGTTCTCATGGGGTCCTCTTCTCAAAGATGTGTCAAGACTTGACAGCAATGGTGCCCAGAAATCAAACAGGTCTTTATTTCTAACTTCTTCAACTAAAAAACAATGAAGACTTCTATTGTCTAACAATCCCATTTCAGAAAACAGTTTAGCTCAGCAAATTAAGCAGCAAATCGACAATGGCCAATTCGAAGACGCCACAAACTCATGGAGTGCACTTGAGGATGTGATTAGCTCCAGCAGTAATTCTGTTGTACGTGTATTTCGCACCCCCAAAAAAATGAAATTAATTTCTTAAAATAATCTCAGAAGTGTTTGAACCGGTTAGCCTTTTGGGGACAATTTGCAGGATTTCTATAATTTTTTGTTGGATTCGGGGATGGACCCAGTGTCATTAACAGCTTCTGAGCTATCAATGGGAATTGCTATGAAGCGATACTCGAGATATCTTGATTCCTTGAAGTCTTCTTCTCCTGGTGGTGGTGTTAATCTTGATAGCCTCATGAATGGTGCCATCAAAAAGAAGCTAAAGATTCCAGAAAATGTGCAGTGGGTCTTCTTGTTTCTTTTAAAACAAAACAAAACAAAACAAAAAAGATAATTGAAGGATACTTATGTGCAACAGAGAATTAATTGGTTTTCATAATTTTATAGATGGGGAGGACAGTCAGATCTTGTTTTCACAGCACTTGCTGGTGATTTTATGAGGCCAAGGATCAGTGAGGTAACAAACTTAGCATATCATTATCCCTTTAACTAGAAGAATTGTCCAGTTTTTCTACTTATATAGAAATCAATTACAGCATTAGACACATTTCTTTTACTTGACTGTATGACCCACAAGAAAGAAAAGAAGAATTGTTCAGTTTTTCTACTTATACAAAAATCAATTACAGAATCAGACACATTTCTTTTTCCTAAATGTACGACCCACAAGAAAATGGGACTCACTTCATGTGAGAAAATTGTGTCTAATTTTGAAATTAATTTTTGTATTTTTGAATTTGAGCAAATTATATTGGTAATCCTTATATTTTATCACTTGTATCATTTTAGTTCTTATAATTTCAATTGACTTAATTTTGATTATTTATTTTAAATTTTGTGTCAAGTTAGTCCAATTGATAACACTTTTAGAATTTTTGATAGAAAATTTTTACTGAATTGGTTGAGATTGAGTCACTAAATTAATCAAAATTTATAATTTTGCTATTAAAAGTATGACACTTGTCATTTATGTGTGCATTTGCTATAAAAAAAAATGCTACCAATTGACATCAATATTGGACCAATTTGATACAGTTAAAAATTCATAGTGAAAATTAATCTAATTAAAATTATAAAAACCAAAATGATATAAAGATCAAAGTATAAAGAGTAGCAATCTAATTTTGCCTTTAAATTTTTACTTTCTCTATTCTTTCTTGCACCCATCCCTACCACTTGTTCAAAAAAAATATATTGTCTGTTTTTTTATTTTTTTTTATTTTCTTTTGGTACATTGTTTTTGAATGTCTTGGTCTCAAACGACCGTTGACCTCTTATCGAGGTCATAGTTAATTATATGAATAATGTTAGAGATGTTAAAATTTTTTTAAATTTTTTGGATGTCTTGGTCTCGAACGACTCTTGACCTCTATTCTTTCTTGCACCCATCCCTACCACTTGTTCAAAAAAATTATATTTTTGTTTTTTTTATTTTCTTTTGGGACATTATTTTTGAATGTCTTGGTCTCGGGCGACCCTTGACCTCTTATCGAGGTCATAGTTAATTTTATAAATAATGTTAGAGATGTGAAAAGTTTTTTAAATTTTTTGGATGTCTTGGTGTTGGACGACCCTTGACCTCTATTCTTTCTTGCACCCATCCCTACCACTCGTTCAAAAAAAATATATTTTCTGTCTTTTTTTTCTTTTTCTTTTTTTTAATTTTTGAATGTCTTGGTCTCGGATGACCCTTGACCTCTTATCGAGGTCATAGTCAATTTTATGAATAATGTTAGAGATGTTAAAAGTTTTTTAAATTTTTTATCGAATATCTCATATGAATGTGGGACTCATATGATGTTGATCCCACACCTATATGAGATATTTGATAAAAAAATTGACAAAATTTTTGAGATTTCTAATATTTTTCTAATTTTATTTTATACTTCATTTAATTGGTGAGAAATTGTGCAAAATAGATGGATGACCTAACATTTCTTGTCCCCACTTCTTTAAAAATCTTCTTTTGCTTTGTTTTCCTAATGGTTTCTTCCTCACAACCAAAAAAAAAAAAAAAAAAACAAACCCCATTATTAAAGGGATAGACAAAATTATTATAGAATATGAAACATTGTTTTGAGATTTATTTGATGCATTTATTATTGGTTTACAGGTTGATGAACTCTTAGCTAAAGGAGTCAATGTGACTGTATACAATGGGCAAGTAAGCTTCCTTTTTGGGCTTTTATTTCAACAATGTCTGACTATAAAACCCCATGAGATCAGACTTTTCTTGCATTGGAATGGCGTTTTCCATGTTTGACGACATAATTGTACCTTGCAACTCTGGCATTGATATCTAATGTTGACAAAATACATTATAGGTGAAATTGATGAATGGACACACTTACATATATATATATATATATGGGTGTTTTGGAAAGATGATTAAAAACTGTTTTTTGACTTTTTTTTGTGAGAAAGAGAAGTGGGTTAAAAGTTGGGAAGTCGTTTTTAACCTACTTTCCAAAATAGTCCATATATATTTATATTACTCAAACAAATCAAAAATACTTGAGAGCTCTAAACCAATAGCTCTAATAAGTGAAATCCATCCATTGATTTGATGTTTTGTTTTTATTTATTTTTTTATTTTTTACGTTGCTATCTCATTAGAACCCTTGATAGAATTCTAAATTTAAAGTTATGTATCATTACTCCAAACAAATACTAGTTATAGTTGTTCAATGATTGTTAATATGTTTTAGTTATTGTTTATGGGTGTTGTCATCAAGTGTGATAAGGTATTGGTTATTAATGTTTTAAATAATTATATATTTTTTATGATATATTTTTAATAAGTGCTCTTAGAGATTCTACTATAGTTTCATCTTGCTAGTCTTGTATTTAATGATTCGAAAGTCACACATTTGTATAGGTCCGACGCATATATAATGATGATTCTACACAAATGCTTGGCTCTAGAGAACATTAATAATTTTTGGATAAATAACCTTGACTTCCCTTGAAGTTTGTAGAAAATATACTAATAAATTCTGTAATTTTGACATAATTATACCAATATTCTTTTAGTAAAGTTAAAGAGATTGAAACTAATGTATGTTCTATAAATATACATTTCAGGATAAAAGATATGATAACGTCTTTTTTTTATTCATACAACTAATGAATTTTCTATGAAAATAGAGTCAAGTATTATATGAATTAAAATTTTAAGAAAGTCAAATTTTTTCTATGTATGGGCAGTAATTTTTTTGATAGTACTATTGAAAGTAATTTCCCCTATTTTCTTTGGTGGTTGTAGCTTGATGTCATTTGTGCAACCAAGGGGACTGAAGCATGGGTTGAGAAGCTAAAGTAAGACTCTCTCCCTCTCTCTCTCTCTCTCTCTCTCATATGTTAGAACCATCACATTTTTACATTTATTTATTTATTTTTAAAATTTCAGGTGGGAAGGTCTCAAAACTTTTTTGAGCATGGATAGAACTCCCATCTACTGTGGAGATGATAGAGTGACGAGGGGGTTCATGAAATCGTACAGAAACTTGCACTTCTACTGGATTCTTGAAGCCGGCCACTTTGTAAGTCTAAGCAAATCATCAACAATGCTAAATATTCTAGTTTTTTTTTTTTTTTAAAAAAAAAAAAAAAAAAAAACACAATGCCAATGCCAAATACTAGTATATATATTTAAAATTTTAATCAAAATTATTAATATGTGATTTAAATTTATTTTAAATGTAGGTTTCATTATACAAGATTTGGATCTAAATCACACATGATCAATCTAAATAAAAAATCATAGTATAAATTTTAGGCACTTATTTTATTGATAAACCAAGCCCACAATCACATTTTGATTTGGATTTCGCTTCTCCATAGTGGATTGGACCCTTTAATGCATTGATTGTTTTATATAGTGGACTGAATTGACTAGCTCACTCTGTCGGGAGAAAATTATTCTTTATTAATTCCTTGATAATGATTTTTCTCTAATCTACTGGAGTCTAATTGCAAGAGTGTCTAAATACTGGCGTTGTTTCGCAAGAGGGTTTTTGACTACTTTTTTTTTATTATTTTTTTTTAAGCTAAAATTTATAAAATGATAAAATAGATTAAAATAATTAATAAAATAAATTAGCACATGAAATTCATAATGATTCTATTTTTTTTCTTATAAACATTACATTCAATAACAAAAAATTTAACCATCTTTCAAAACATAAAGATTTTAACCTATTAAAATAATTAAAAATTAAAATAGCCTACTAAATAACTAATTTTCTAATAATAAGAAAAAAAAACTTAAAACCCTTTGAATATTGCCTTCAAATTTACAATCAATGATCTGGATTATTTCATATCAGATATTGATTGATTCAAAAATGGGCAAATTACATATATTCCCTCGAGGTTTAATAAAATTACAGATACTCTTGAGATTTGAAAAATTACAGATACCCCACTGAAGGTACTATTTGCATACCAAATTAGGGGACAAATTGTTATGAAAATATAAACCTTAGGAGACAATTTGTTATGAAAATATAAAACTTAGGGGGGTATCTGTAATTTCTGAAACCTCATGAGGGTATCTGTAATTTAGCTAAATCTCGAGGGAGGTATATGTAATTTGCCTGTCATAAATATTGAGAATGAATTTAAATGGTGTTTTGAAAAGATGGTAAAAGGAGGCTGTGTTTGGAAGGGTTTTTTGGAACTTTAGTTTCACCTTTTAGTTTGCATCTAACGTTTGTTTGCACCTTTCAAAAATTAATTTCAAGTTCACTTTTGAAAACTTGGTTGAAGGCAAGAAAATTTGGGCTAATCGGTCGTCCCACCGGACGTCGTACCAGTCGTCTGGCCAGTTGACCGAAACAATGTAATTTTTTTTTTGTTGCAATTGGCATATGTTATTTTTTATATATTCAACAAAAAAAATTTCTGAATTTTTTAAATTTTTTAATGAGTTTTGATAAAATTTTGAGTTGTGTGTTTGGTTATAAGTTATAAGTTTTTGTATCAAATATTATTTGTCACATCAAAAATTTTCACTCAATTCAAAACTCTTTTCAAAACTCATTCACCAAACAAATTTTTCACACTCAAATTATAATTTCAAAACTCACAAACTCAAAATACAACTCCTATTCTCAAATTATATTTAGAAAGTCCTACCAAACGCCACCTTAATTTTTTAATTTTTTTTTAATAATTTTTAAAAAATTTTAATGTAAAAAAATAAAAAGGTAATGTAACTTTAAAAAAAAATTAAAAAATTAATTTTTTACCAATTTACCAAAAACCCCCCCTAAGACCATCTCCAACCCTGAATCAAACCTTTCACCAAATTTAAAATTTGGTGAAAAAAACACTGTTTCATGCTCCAACCCTTTCACCAAATCGATATCAAATCGAAATTTCATCAAATGTTTCACCAAATTTGATACAGGCTCCGCGTTTCACCAAAATACTGTTGATGACCGTTGTAAAAGATGAACCGGTCGACCAGCCGGTTGACCGGCCGGTTGACCAACCGGTCGACCAGCTAAAGGTTCAAAAAGTTCAAAAAAAAAAGTTCAAAACGTTGAAAAAAAAAAAAAAAAATTTTTTTGGCTAACCGGTCTATCACTAAAAGGTTCAAAAAGTTCAAAAAAAATCAAAAAAAAAATCAAAAAAAAAAAAAAAAAATTGGCTTAACCGGTCGACCACCCGGTTGTCCCGGATGAAAATTTGATGAAAATCAAGGGTTGGAGCACTAAGACCTTGTTTGGGTACCCAATATAAGTGCACTTATTTCATCTTTTTATCTTTTTTGGGTCACATCAATCAACATCTCCTCTCTACTTTTTCTACACATAATACAAGAAAAGTCAAAAAGTGCACTTATTCTAAACTTCCCAAACTTGGCCTGAGTATCAGATTTGGTGAAAAGTTATTTTTTCGACTCAAATTTGATAAAAAAAGAAGTGAAGCGTTGGAGATGCTTTAAGAATCACGTTTCAAAAGATTTTACAATACTTTTCTAGAAGATAATATTGGTGTCATGTCATTGTCACCAAATGTGTTTCTATCATGATAACACTATCATGGCGTAGTTGCAAAACTGGCCATTACCCCATGGTGAAATGTCCACGTTGTCCTCTGATGTTAAAGTTTGGCCTCCAAGACTGATGAGTTGTTGCAGTGTCACAACCCACCAGAGTTGTATTTGTACCAGAAGGATTTTGCATTGGTATACCACGTACATCCCTTTAAAGCAACACATGTTAATGGGTCCCAATATTATAAAATTCAATGTTAAATGAGTACATAACAATATTAATAATTATATATTGATACCATATCAATAATTATATATATTTAAAATAATAATAATAATAATTTATTTTTTTATTTTTTATTTGTTATTCATTGTAAACAAATGATTACTAATATTTAATTAATCTAATTTTATATAAATAATTTATTCAAAAAAAATAAAAAAAATGAAGAATTTAAATTATTTGAACACCCAAAATATCATACACTGGACCTAGACAGAGAAGTTATAATTAGGTGGGGTTTTTGGAAAAATTATTGGTTAGTCCAAGAATATCACGTGGCTATATCTCTAGCTAATCATAAACAATTATACTCTTTTTATGTTTTTCAATCATTTTCATAAACAATTATACTCTTTTTATGTTTTTCAATCATTTAACACAAAATTGAAAGTCTCACTCTCTCTATCAATCATAACGTATACGTATATAGAGCTTCATGTGATGTTATGCTGAACTAACCAATAAATCTTGGGTTTCTTTGGCCTGTTTTGGAAACCTAGCTAAGGTCAACTTTTTGATTTTTTAATTTTTTTAGATCACATTAATTCTTTACTCTTTTTTCTTATATATATTTTTCAAAAAAAAATAAAAAATAAAAAAACAAAAAAATCAGCTTTTTAATCCACTTTCCAGTGTACACTTTAGCGTACAAAACACACATATGTTTCTATCATCACCACCATGCATTTAATTAGGGTACGTTGCAGAGCATGCATTAACTGTGAGGTCGCTCTTATTGTCAGAAGATCGTAGGCTTTTCCGTGCGGGGAACCCAAATCTGACGGTGACAGAGAAATCTGACAAATTTTCTGATGATGAAATTGTGCAGGTACCGGTTGATCAGCCATGCGTTGCATTGAACATGGTAGGTGCGATCACACAATCACCCATTTCATTACTTCCAAAGTAAATGAAATATATAGATGGATAGATTTAAATCAGACGCAGAGTGAGTGAGTGAGTGAGGCAACGCGCAAATAATACAGATTGATCAGACGCTGCTGCTGTGATTCATCACCATCATCAGTGATGGTTGCAATTTATTATGATAGGATGTTTCACACCGAATAAATGAAGTGTGTTTCATTAGGTATCAATTTATTTTATGAAGAATTAGGAAAGTATTTCAAAAAAAAAAAAAAATGCACTCAAATAATGGAAATGAATTGTTCAGTGTCAATTGTTTTTTTCTTTTTGAATAAAAAAAAAATTTGTTTTTTTCTTTATGTTGTGTTTATTATTATGGAACTTCCAAGTGATGGAAACTAGAGAAAGTAATTACAAAAATATATAAAGGTCAAAGGAGATTTGTGCTTTTGGTAGTACAACTGAATTTTTTTGACATCACTTGCATCTATATATTTTTTATGATTATTTTTTCTTTTTTCTTTTTACTGATTTGTAATCCCCCCAAATCATTGTCTGTGACTGTGGAAATGTAATTTCCTGAAATTATGGAAAATGTCTTTGTGCCTGAGCTTTCCTGTTTGTTTGTTTGTTTGTTTTTGCACTTAGAGTTCGTTTACGAAGTGGGTTAACTTTTTGGCTATTTTAACCTGAGGCTAAAAAGTCTCGTTTGGGATAGATTTTTTGACTTTTTTTATTTTTGTGAGAGAAAAAATATAATGATTATGTTTTGAATGTGATGTCTTGTCTTATTGGGTTAAAAAACTTACTTTGTCTTTTTGTAGCTAAAATAATTCCAAACCCAATTCAACCCAACCCTTCTTCCCAAACGAGTATTCACTAATCAGTCATATTAATTAGATTTATTTACTTACAGATATTGACTGATAAATTTATCACTGTAAATTTATTTATAAAAACAAGAGACTGATAAATTTATCAATAGGAATTAATAAGTAATAAGTCTCAAAAGTAGGACTTATTTGTAATTTATTTCTTTTCTTTTTTTATTTATTTTGCATGCGTGTTTTCATTTGTTCAAATTTTAAAATAACACAAATACTTATCAATTTTTAATAAAATTTATATTTTAGATTTTGCAATCCCAAAATATTTCAAACAAGAATTATATTAATTATGAAATTAAAAAAAAAAAATTACACCATACAAACATTTCGACTTTGCTTTCTCTTTTAATTTTTCCTTTTTAATCTAATTGGCCAATATAATTACACAATTTATAATTTCACAAACTGAGAATTAAATGAACACTTTAATGTAAAAATAGTAATTAAAGTGGATACAGTTAGACTTTACTATGCATATGGTAAATCAAATTGTTTGTTTTATTATCCTTTTAAATTTCAATCTAATTAACCAATATAATTGTGTACCACATATAATTTCGCACAAACTTCATTGAGCAGATTAAATAAGTAATTTTAATATGAAAATAGTAAGTGTTACTTTGATGTAGAAATTGAAGAAATCAACTTGTTAAGTGAGATGAAAAGAAGCACTAAAAACAATTATTCAATTAAAGTCTCTTGACTCATGAAATTAACACAACCATCATCCCACAACCATAAGCTCATTACAAACATTAGCAGGGAAAAGGTTTTGAGGACGAGTAATGTTAATCAAACCACACCTAAGTCTCATTAAATGGGAGGACGAGTAATGCTACACAAATGGAAAAAGAATACAAAATACTTATACAGAATAATCGGGCACCATTACAAGCCTATCACTTTAAAATAAAAAAAATTCCATCAAATCAACTATTAGTTATATAAATGTTATTGTCACATCATTCTTATAATAGATTTTATATATATTTTCTGGAAAAATATATCTTTTCCCTTTCAGGATTTATGTGGAAAATTAATCCAGTGTGTCATAGGAAGTTCCTGACATTGCAACATGACAATGAAAACAAAAGGGGAAATAAGTAACTCAACAGCGATGTCAAAAAAAAAAAAAAAAAAAATACAAAAGGGTGATAAAAATTATTAATATTAATAATTAAAATTAGTTATCAGTAATAATTTTTAAACATTTTGGTACTTTCCCAACATGTACAAGGCACAATAGTGCAAATTCAACAATAAACCTTAAATGCATAGTCCCTTGCACATAATGAAAAGTATTCTTATTTATACCCCAAAAAAAATAAAAATAAAAATAAAAAAATTTGCAAAACTTACTAGTAGAATAAGTGGGGAACCTTCTAAACTATTTTTCCTTCTCAATTCATGATTTTCAATGAATTCAATAGTTCAAATTGATACACACCGTTCCAAAAAAAAAAAAAAAAAATTTAATACACACAAACAAAACTTTTATGCATGATATATATGTCCAACCCGTGAACCTTTATTTTTTTTTATTTTTTTTAACGAAGAAAACGCTATCTTGTGCTGTTCTTTTTGAGACAAAAAAACACGGGATTGTGACTTCAATGCGCTCATGTAAAATCATTATTTCATGTATGATGTGATCCGAATTACATTTGATGATTGATGTTTTCCATTGAAGGGAAGGATTATATTACAATCTCAGACACAGAAGATATACAACCTTGTGATGTTTTCTCTCTGAATAATGATGGGAGTATTAAGAGACTATCCAATTTACATCAAAACCATTTATGAGGACAGAAAAGATTAGGGTAAAAGAAAAATGGAAATTTTTATATGATTGAAATCTTACAACACTAACAGAAGCTACACTCCAGCTCCCTCTATCTTTTCTATTACTTCCAACCGTGTTTTTCTTTTCCAACCTTTCATTGTCGCTACAAGGTTGATCAACCCTACAATATGACTTTTACTGTATTCCTGCAAGAAAAAGAAATTCACATCCCCTGCTTATAATCAAAATAGTCATACTGAATAAAATAAAATAAAATAAATAAACAAATAAAATAGGGTAACTTACAACTATAGTCCATGTAATTTGTCTCTTGGTCATTATAGTTCTAATTGTATTATTTTTGCCCTTGAATTTTTTATAGTGTGTCAAATTTAGTCCAATAACATTCTTTTAGAAATTAAATTGAAATCAAGGGGCAAAATAGTCCATTCACTCACCCCAAAGTGATTGAAGGGTTGGCGTCTAATTTGAAATGGTCCATCCCCTTTTGAATGGATCACTTGACCCTAATTTCTATCAATTGGACTAAACTGACAAAATATTCAAACTTAAAAGGAAAAAATTGATACAATTGGAACTACCGGAACCAAATTGACAAAATATTCATGTGTATAATTTTCCAAATAAAATATCATATGTGAAGACTTCTACCACCCAAGGCAAAATTTTCTTACCGGATGAGCACGTGACCAGTGCACATATTCAGTTTCTGGAAGATAGTACGCCTGCACGAAGAAAGCAAAAAATGGCAGTTAATAATCATGATAGTACATCAAGTTCCATGCATGGTTACAAATGAGTGAAATGAACAAGACAGACTTCAGATTGCAACCAACTTAATTGGCTCTGAAATTTCCAGTGATTTCATGTCCATAAGAACTGCTCTTTTGTTTACCTTGATGAAAGTTTCAACCGTTTGTAATTTTGGTTTCACATTTGTGGGGACAAAATGCTGTAGGCCATTTATCAAAACCTGAAAGGAATACATGAAGCAAGCTATCAAAAAACTAAACCCAAAAAAATAATAAGAAAAAAACAAGCAGACAAAAATATATGGTTTTCTTCTATAGTTCAATGAAAACCTGAAGATCTAATGACATAAGAGCCCGTCCCTCATCAGAACACCTCTTTACTCGTGATAGGCCTTCGATGAGAGTTTCAGCAACAATTTCAACTCCATATTCTAAGAGGAGGTCCTGAACCTGTGATTACAAGGGGAAGAAATAGTAGTTACTCATTTTATTCCCTTTTCCAATAGATACATTAGTCGATCACATCGTCATACTCAAGTCAACTCCAACTTAAAAAATCCCAAGTGTAACAATTTAGGGATGGTTCATATGGTTTAGGTGTTCTTGCCAACCCAACAACAAATGCCCAATCCATGAATGCATAAAAAATAATTCTACTCAAAAGGCTTTGGAGCAACTTCTACCAAGCCTTCAAAGGAAGCACATGGTCAAGCTAAGTAGCCTTGGAGAGCCTTAAAGAATTCATGGAAGGAATGCTAAAGAAGCTTCACGTACATGAAGACTACTCTCAACAAGGCAGGGACCAAGTGAAGACCAAAGAGATCAAGGCCAAGCCAAAAAGTTCAAGTTAGGTCAATTTCATCAACAAACACTGGATTTGGTAGACCAAATCTGAAGTTTGATCACTTGGTCAACCAAGTTAGGTCCTGAAACTTGGTTCTAGCCCTGAGTAAGTTTGGTCGACCTCAAAAGAATACTATACATATAGGGTTAATTACAATTTTGGTCCCTAGCCGTGGTTGTGTCATTTTAGTCCCTAACATTTCAGTTGTGGTAACTTCATCCCTAAAGAATTAAATGCAAATTAAAGATGACGCCATCAAATATTAATCGTTCCAAATCAGGGGTGTTTTTGCAATAAAAAATTATACCTCAAAAAAATAAACAGGGTTAATTACACTTTCCATCCCTGTAGTATGTGTTTTGTGTTATTTTGGTCGTCAACATTTCAATTACATGTTTTTTTGTTATTTTGGTCCCTAACATTTCAATTGTGCCAAATTTTAAAACGCTGACATTTTTCCGCTAAGGTGTAAGTTTTTGTTCCAAAAATACCCTCTGATTCTGACAATAATACTGATGGCATCAGACATGGGGACCACTTAAACACACATTTAAAACTTTGGGGACAAAATTAAAACAATTGAAATGTTAGGGACTAAAAGTGTAATTAACCCACATATGTATTGATAAATAATCAAACTTTATTAATAGTTTACAAAATGTATATTACTGTAACAACTATAAAAAATTATAGTTTACATAGCAAAACGACCTTTATAAACATGCTTAGTTTACTCTAAGCATGTTTATAATACTCGCATAATATATTACCTCCTTTGGAATTCCACCATGAGCAAGTCTCGTCTTGTAGTGCTTAAATTCTCCCAACAGCAAATCAACATACCTATTAACAGAAGTCAGAGCATAAGCCAAATGTTGTTCACGTTTTCGCTAGCAGGACAGAGTGGGAATTTTGAGAGGATGCCATTGAAAATATAATATATATATATAATTCATCAAAGGCCAATGCAAGTATTTTCAATGGAGAAGCAATCTTAATTACAAATATTAAAGGAAAAGGTGTTCTTACTTGTATCACTTTTATCTTACAGATATCAGAAAGCTTTGGTGTTACCATAGTTGTCAAATCGTGACTCATATCGCATATTGGATTCGGGTATCATGAGATACATCTAATAATAAATGTCTAATAAACAAGAAAGGTAATTCACAAGAAATCATGTTCATCTACATTACAAATTAAGAGTGGAGAAAAATCTATAATACGAAAAAAGTTTAATGTTCCCTATTGGTTCACTTAAGAAAAAGTACAAAGAAAGAAAAACTAATAGTTGCATAAGTCAAGTCACTGTGTTTGCCTTCTGTAGTATCTGAACATATCATGTATAATGTGTTAACATCAATCTGTTTTCAGAAGACACTAGATCAATGATGTCAGTTTTCCATAACAATGGATACTTTGAATCATACTGTTGCTCAAACTAAAAGAGCATTTTGTAGGGGTGCAAGATTGCTTATATGTCACTAATTAAATAACAAACTTCTGGGTTAAAAGGAACAGAAGTTAAAGAAAAAGGTAGTATATAGAAAATTACCCATTATGCTCTAGTCCAAGCTCTTTTACTTCCCATTTGGCATTGGAAATCCGATCAACATACCTGTTAAAATTGCATAACAATGAAAAGTGCACCAAGTGTTCCACAAAAGAATTAAGGTTGCAGTTCAATCAAAATGAATAAGTGTGTAAATATGTGAATGTGTCAAATTGACGCTACTCGCATCATTTTCCTCCCACCGTTCTTGACCAAGTCAAACCACTTCTTACTGATATCTTTCTTAAACACTTTACTGACAACTGCTAGCCAACCAAACTGTGTTTTCTCATGGGTAAGGTAATTATTGGGTAACTTAATCCTTCTTCAGGATTTGTTTTAAATAGGTATAAATGGATCGTGACTGATTTTAACCCAATTTCTAAATAAGTTGGGATTTTACTTATCCACAGTGGGTAGTTTCGAGAGGTTAATGGGATTGGGTAAACATTGCCATCCATATTTGACATTGCCATCTGTACAATTAGGCTCCATTTTTCCCTCAATCAATAGTACACAAGGTCCCTCACACTGAGTAGGCTTCCACTAGTTAAAATTTTGGGCAAAAATCTGGAGGCTAGATCTGCATCCAGTTCACCATACCCAGCATTCAAACTTAATTTTGGAACAAACCTAGGTCGTGGCCTTTTTCGATGGCCTCAACAATTACAAAGCTAAAGCCAGCAACAGAGTACAATGTCGAAAAGTAAAAAAGTTTTGTTGGCAATCACTTAAATATAAGCTCTAAGGTAGAGAGCAGCTACTGCTTCCAAGGTTAGTCAAGTAAAGGAGAAGAATAGAAATAGAATATTATTCCACCCTTTTGGAAGTTTGAGTTAAAGTGCAAGAATAATATCAGTTTGAAGCCAACATGCCCCTAGAATTTCATAAACAAGAAGGGAGGATTTCCTAATTTGAAAACAGTCAAGGGTCTGTATTGTTAAAATGAAGATCTAAAAAGTTAGGATGAGAACAGAGTAACGGAGATAATGTTCTAGGTTTAAACAACTAAAAAGCGGAAAACAGTGAGCATAATAATACAAACACATATCAAGAAGAAGAAGATTCCAGGCAATCACATCTACAAATCTTTACAGCTGCAATCAAGGATTGAGATGGCAACATATAATGCTTTAAGAGGTTAAACAACTAGAGAAAAATACTCAGGAGTCTTCTCCATCAAACTGATTGCAAGGATTTACAGCTGAAGGTTGACTTCAAGATATGAATGTACAACTCCAAAATTAGAAACTAGGGTAAAATTTACTAGACTAAAACCACTAAAAGGCACATGAAGGCCCATCAACACAACCAAGTCAATTGTGTAGAGGAAGTCCACAGGTTGCTGAAGCCTGAACACAGTGACATGAAATTCCAACTACATATCCTGCAAATATTCAGCTCAACTTCACTTCTATACCACTAAATTTTAAATCTGTATTTTACTCTTTTGTGGAAGATCTTGGATGATCCTCAATTTGGGTCCCATTTTGGTAACTCTTCCTTTCCAATAGTTAAATAAGTCAATTCTGGTTATTTGGTTTCAAGAATTATTACTTAGGTAATATTGTTAAGCTCTTACCGTGGTTTTATTTGTCTCGTTTAAGAATTTCAAGCTGATTTACATGTCAATGTAAAACATCGAGGTTCAATACATTTGCACTCCAGCAACATATACAATAACTAACATGAGAAAGCACAAAAAGATATTAATAGATAGTCAAGTGAAAATGAAACATGTAATAATATCAGAAAGGCGATAAGCGTCTTAGTTGACCCATATTAATCAACATAAATCCAGTTAAAATATCCTACTCACTTTAATCAAAAGTAGAATGCTTAATTTAAAATATAGACCAATGGTGGTATCCAGTCTTATTTCGTACCCATTAATATGAAGAAGTAATCTTGCAGTAGTTCTATGAATATGCTGCACAAGATCTGGTACAGAATCCACCTGATAAAAAACCAAAAATACTTTCTCCCATCAGCTTTACTAAAACCTGGGGACTAGTTATAAAGATAATAACCAGGTAATGAAAACACATCCTTCGATGGAATAAACACTGAATAATAATGTCATTGACCAATCCAATTAAGAAACAGTTGTACGATACCAGCAATTTGGGGACTTTTCCCACTGAATTAAAGGAATTAAAGTGTAACAAATTTTTATAAAAATAAATAAAAATTAAAAGTTCATTACTTTATCAAAAAACTATTTAATAGTTCATTCAAAATAAGTTAAACTCAATATTACAGATTAGAAGCCAACAGATTAAGTAGGAAAAATAAGCCATGGCAAAGTCAATATTTTAAGATGTCCAGACATGTCTGCTCTCACTCTTTCTTCAAGCACATCATTCATGAAAAATCAGTCCACCCATATACCTATTCAATTTGCTTTAGTCTATTCACATAAAAAAAAATCTAGTAACATGTACATGAACATGCAACTGACCATGTCAATCTGTATAATTGTATTGACCATCCACAATTTAACCAGTGAAGTTTGGATAAACAATGGTGAAATAATCTACATGCAGCATAGATAAAAAAAACATGGTCTGCATGTGCCTCGATGTGCGCACACGTGTGTATGGTTGTGAGGACTGTCTAGGGTCGAAAAAAAAATTGTTGTCTGGCAGGTATAGCACCCATAGAATGAATCAATTTATAAAAGAATAAATATGTTGTTTGGATTTAGAATAAATCATGAAATAGATTTACCAAATATGCCATATTTCAACAACAAAAAAAAAAAAAAAGAAATTTGTCACTTTTCCAAGAAAATCCACATTTTTGGGTGAATAATTTTAGCAGTATTACAAGCCAGCAGACCAAACTTGAATTGTTTAAAAGAAGTCGCATAAGAGAAACGTACCAAATGTGCATAGAAATCTTCAACTACAGCAGAATTATTTTGCAAAAGCATCAATTGAAGATGAGCTTTAGATCTAAGCAATAATCGAGCAACAATAGATATAGTATCGGCACCTGCACATCTTTCCTGCAGCATGATATAGAAATTGTTACTCTATTCACACTATCGAAGATGGTGTAGCTTGATCTCATAGAGCACCTTAGTTGTATTAAACAATAAATAGTTTCATCTAAGCAAGAAACCATAATAAGTATAATAAAGGCCTGAAATGACTTGAATCGCCTATCTGATACACCTTTATGTTTCTCCATATCACAAGAATATTTTCAAATGACACAAGTAAGCAAGCTCCTCTGTCTTAGTGGTGCTTCAAACCTCAAACTTCATAATAAGTTGATTATTTGAAGCATAGTTGTCAAATTGAATCACAAGTAGATTATTTGAAGCATAGTTGTGAAATCGAAACCCTAATTTAGCGAACCATGAATCAGATCAAATCGCAAATCGTAATATTCAAAATGAACTATAAAAAAATGATGTTAAAAATCGTATATATGAAAAGAGAAATAAATTGATTTTGGCACACTTTTTATTGGCAAATAAATAAATAAATATATATATATATACCAAGGGGCACAAGCCTAATACAATCAAAGCAAAAAAGAAAAAGGAAACAGGTATAAAAGAAAGACCCCACATACAACAATCCAGACATTCCAACATTCCTAATACAAGCCATGAAAACCATCCACACCCAACAACAGAAATCATTTAATATTTTGCCAACTTCACATAAGGTTCCTTATCAACTTCTGACAACGATTTCCATTTTTCCAACTTGCTATTCCAGTAACAGCAACATAAGTGATTTTCATATGCTTCTCCTTGAATTGCCTCTTGAAATCTTTCATGAAAAAAAAAAAAAGCACTAACAAGTTTCTTAGGTAATATCAATCCCCTAGAATGGGACAGTTCAATTGAACACCCAACATTAATCTTCTCCTCACACTGGCCAACTAAAGGCCCACTCTCCTTCTGTATACAATAGTACTTATATAAGGATATGATTACATCGGGTAATTGAGAAGACGTTTGCTTCCATAGCAAGATATGTAGGTCTAAATCCCACCAATCATAAAATTATTTGAAAACCATAATATATTATTTCTTGAAATTTAAAAAATGAACTTAGGAACCATACATAGGGTACAAGAAGAATGAGTAAATGGGAAGTGACAACCCTTTATTTTAAAACCTAAAACACTTCAAGAAGATGTGTATACTTATTGTTCAAAAATAAAGAAAAAGACAAAAACAAGATATAAAATAAAAACAATTGTGAAACCGTTAGATCTGACTAAATTGATCCATATCACATTAAACCATGTTTATTTCACCAAAATAACAATAGATAATTCATTGGGTGCAAGTTACTTTAGCCTTAAACATCCTTAGAAGATGTATTTTGACATTTTTTTAAGAAAAAAAGGTTAAGATTCTGTTGAGTTTGACTGGATCTTGTTGGATCCTATTAAAACATTTGATTACCAAAAAAACAACAAATCATGCATTAGATATTGATTATTTTCATACTAAATACTTTTAGAAGAATTCTAACATTTTCACACCAAACAAAAAAAGGGGATAGAATCTGTCAGACCTAATAATTCCAAGAATCACATGAATCGTAAAATATGAATTGAAATGTAAATCTAATTGTGAATCATGCAATTCACCATCGGTTCTATTACATGATATATTCCCCCATAAATTTGCATGGAGTTATGCAAACAATGACACTCCCCCTAGTGTTAATCACCCATAATTCTAGTGTACGGGAAACAACACTTCCTCTTGAGCAGGAAATAGCCAATACAAAGAGGCACACTTGCAAGTTCAGCAACCAAGTTGACTATAATCAGAACAATGAATATCAAAAAAGAATAAGCAACCAAATACCCTAGGTTATACAATGGATGATTAGACCATAAAGGAAGCAGATTTCAAACTGGAATATATCAAGACTAAGATCCTTTGTAATGCCTAAAGGGAAGTTACATCATCGTTATATATGGCGATGGAGCTCTTCGAAGATTCTTCACTCCAACAATTGACAGAGCATTTGATCTCGATATGCTATAATATCAAACATGGCCATTAACATCAGAATCCTACGTAGGATCGGTGAGAGGGTCTCGTGGATTGCATTGAGGTTCTGTAAGATTCTCCTTTCTATTAAAATTAAGGTAAAAATGCAAATAAGGATGATGCATATTAAATAAGATGAAAAATCACAAACCTGGCAATCCTACTTGCGATCCTGCTATAACACCAATTCTACAATGATTTGGATTGTTTTGACAATCTAGGATCATACGATCCGGATCGCAATTTTGATAACCATGATATCAAAGTTGTTAAAAACCATAATGTTTGTAAGAAAGGAAGGAATATATATATATATAAGGAGAGCAGCCACAACTGTAATAGACCTCTCTTCCCAATATCTCCATAATAAATAATGTCAATTCAAGAATATCTAATAAAGCCAATTAGGGTACCGATCAGAGACTGAACAGAGAACTATAAATCACTGTGAACTAGAGAGACAACATTTATTAGGAAAATGGAAATAAGTAGAGCATTATTTCATTTACAAATATACCTTGAGCCCAAAAGATGTGCTAAGTGGGTGACCAAAATTGGTATTCTGTGGACTAGCAGGCATCAGTTCCATATGAGTGAGGGATGTATTCATCGACGTTGGGGAAGAGGAAAAAAATGATACAGACTGGGGTTTTATCCATTGATCACAATCTTGTGTTATTCTGTATAATGCTGTCTTTAGTTGATCTGAGGATCATGAAATATAGGGCAATTTATAATCTTGAAATCCCCTCATACAAGACATTAAATAAACATATACAACTTAATAAGCTTTAAGAATACATCATAACAAGAAATAAAAGACAAAAGAACCAAAAAAGAAAATAAAAAAAAAAGACTAAAAAATGAAAAATAAAATAAAATAAACCTGAGAGAGAGAGAGAGAGAGAGAGAGAGAGAGAGAGAGGGAGGAATACTTACAACTAAGCGAGTCACCCAAGCCCTTTCCACTAGGGAAAGTGTTCTGCTGACCAAATGTCTCAAAAACAAAATGGAAAAAAATCCCAAACAACTGATAAATTCCCTGTAAGAACTGACAGAGTCAGACAGAAGTACAGCAAAACAGAGAGCATCTTTAAGATTGGAACAACATACAGATAGGCAGAAGAAATCAAGGGGAAAAAAGGCTAGGAGCTACCAGTTTACCTTAAAAAACTCAACATTGACTATCTCCAGTTTCTGCATAAGCCTTGCATATTTATCCATCAACCTATTGTAAAACCAAATTCAGTTCACTGCATCTATGGACATATTTAATATTCTAATGTCTGGGAAAGAGTATTTCACCTTAGAAGGCAAAGTGATGATCCTGTTTGTGCTGTCATTTCTTCATCATTGCAATGAGAAGAATTATTTCTTGAATGATTGGGCTTAGAAATCCGACTTGGGAGTTGACTATCTTCATCAATGAAGTCTGCATGAAGATCTTCATTTTCATCTTCTGAGACAGAATTACTACCATTTACATGATTTGCATCATTGGTTTTTGGAGAAAACTTGTCACTTTGAGAATTCTCATTAATTTTTCCATCAGATTCTCCAGAGTTAGACCCATTTAGTGAAAAGGAATCATGGTATTCTTTGGAACTTAGTTTCACCAAAAATGGGTTTCCGCTTTTAAGCCAATAGGAAAATCCACTCTTCTTAGGACCAGTTTCAACTGAATCTGCTGATTTATTGGAATGCAGCACCCTTTTATTAGAAGAGTTACGTTCAGATGGAACAATCAGGGCTGCTCCATCACCAACAAGCCCAGCAAAACTTACAACTTGTATTGTTTCTGGAGGTAATTTTAGCCAATTCTCCTTTTCCAGAACCATTTTCAGTGCCTGGAAATTAAAAGCTTGATTAGTCATTTTATAAATGCATTCTGACTGCTATTCAATGCAGCACGAGGTATAAACAAAACTGGCAAAAGAAGATTAAACAATGTAAGCAATCATAACATTGAAAAAGATATTGTCACAAGTCAACAGACAAACTAGTGTACTGGAATTGAAAATTGACGGATTTAAAAAAAATAAATAAATTATAAGAGTATGCAACACAATATATATATTAAAAATAAAAATAAAAAGAGAGGGAGGAAGCAGGAAAAGTAATGAATGGGATCAGAAAAAATTATACCAATGTGGATAGAAGGCTAAATGGATATTGCTTTGAGTTCATGGACGTGAAGTGCTTAGGGAGTCACCAACCAAAACCCACACCAATTCACATTCGTAGATGAATGAGCACATGGAATATAAAGTGTGTGAAGCAAAGTAAAAGACTAATTTAAACTAACTAGGGCTAAAAAATTGTTCAAGGTAAAAGTTCAACAAATGAAATCATAAAACTGATTGGCATTGATCTAATAGAGGAAGCCCTAATTGAATTAAAGAGCACCTCCAAAGCTCAACTCAACACTTGACTCAGGAGAGGGAGCTTGTAATCCATTCAACCTAAAACTTTTAAGTATGTGTCGCAATAGGGATACATTTTACAAGCTAGCACCATTTCTTCGTACTTTTAGCCGTAGTTCATCATATCAATTTTATACTTATCCCTCTGTATCTTGGAGCGATTGAATGTTGGCATTTTGTGTATGGTTGGATTCTATAATTCATGACTATTTTTTTTTTTTTCTTTTCATTTTTCAAGAGTTCGACACTGTTTTGCATATATTTCCATTTTCTTTTCATTTATTACTTTTGGTATTTATACACACAATCTTCATCTATTTTAGGCAACAATGAGGTACTAACCATTTTTTGTTGCTTAATTTTGCTAGAGGCATTCATTTACAATAAACTTCTGTTCATATTTAGAATTAATTTATGAACTATTTTCTATTTTTACTACAATTAAAAATAGAAAATGTGATAAAGGTTGTTAAGTACCATCTAATATCATTATAAGAGACAAAATGCAAGATGGAAGTGTAAAAACAGGTTTTAAAATGTGATTGGTCCTTGTACTGAGTCATATTGTTACATTAGCATAGTGTAATGATACTGCCATTAAAAAAAAAAAAATTCTGCATTATTCAACAAGACAAAGTTAGGCATCAGTAAATAATCTTTTGATAGCATAGCAATAGATATAAAATGAGTCAAATTGCACACCAATCTTGCTATCATTTCTCTCATTCTTTCTTCCTTTTAATGGATATTGTCATCTTTCTACTTCTCATCTCCTGCATTATCTCTTTCCTTTGAATCAAAAACCTTATCTAAAGACACAAGGATAAACAACGATAAATATACATTTTAGTGTAACGGAGATGACAACATCATTTTTCCATCCGTATAACTAATGAATTATTGATGAAAAAAAGGCTAAGTGTTATGTGAATTAAAACCTTAAGAGAATCCAATGTAATTATGCCAAAGCTGCAAGGCTTATTGTATTTTCTCAAAACCTTAGGAGAGGTCAACGTAATTTACCCTAAAATTTATGAACCCATGCAAACATGAATATGTATATATATAAATGTATATACATGTTATATAAATGCAGACAAATTCCAGAGAGTATGAGCTCTACAAAAATATTATTTACCTGATAATAAAAAACACAAAAAATAAAAAGGAAATTTTAAAAAAATAATTGAAGTGGAATAGAAACATTTTTTTACTAAAGTGAACTGAAATAACAAACCGTGCTTGCAAAAACAGCAGATAATTTATTTCAACAAAATATAAACTAAGAACTTACATATAAATAACATGAAAACAATGAGGACTTACATATATATTTTGCCGATGAAAAGCAACAAAATAGTTTTCACACACAGCCTTCACTTTCTGCCTGAACTCAACTGCTTTAGCTCCACAAAAAGCTTCCCCAGCCAAGATGAAGATGTTCAGGTCTTCATAATTTATCAAAAATTGATGAATGCTGGATGAAGAAACAGCAGCAGAAGAAAGCAACACTGATACACGGCTTGTTGTGAGCTGCCAAAGATTTTTGCGACCTCTCTGTAAGGTCTGCGAAACAAATACTGTAGCATCTTTCCTCAGTTGAAACCATGGAGACCCACTACTTGATGCTTCACTCCCACCATTCCTTGACTCATCAACTGAATCAGAAGAGTTTATACACACGGAACCATTAGTTTCAGTAGCATTAATTGAAGAGGCGGTAGCTGTTGTATGTACTCTGTCCATAGACTCAGAGAGCAAACCATCGTCTTCATTTGAACTATAAGAATTTCCTTTTACTGTATCAACATGCTGAACATCCCCAGAAACACCAGGAACATCACGTTGCTTCTGCTTTATGTGTGGAGCATGGCATGCTGAAACCTGTAAAAAATATATAAAAACCCATATAAAAAATAATAAATAAATAAAAACTACGATTGTGGGATTCTTGATAAATAAAAACTTACAAGATTCTTAGTTATTTTAAGTACACAACACTCGGGGAAAGTTTCCACATACATACCGTCCATCTTGTTTTAAATGGATAGGAAATGTTCTCATTTCCCCTTCCCTATGGACAAATATATCTCAAAAACACAATCAAATTAATGTGGGAACAAGAAAAAGAAATAAAAAATAACAATTTTTTAAAATAAACCTAACAATTGATAAGTGTTTAGGACTATACATCTGTTAAGTGTTAGGGGTAGTTTGGTCTTTATGTCTTATTCTTATTATTATAAATAGTTATGTGTAAGGGGGGAACCCAAAGTTTTTGAATCAATATCATATACAGTAGCCGTTTCTCTCTCTCTCTCTCTCTCTCTCTCTCTCTCTACAACTTCTTCTTCTCATCAATACATTCAACATGGTATCAGAGCAATATCTTCCTCCTCGAAGATTGTTCCATTCATTCTTCCCTCCTTGTTTCTTGTATCCTGGTACATGTACCAATTGTAAAAAAAATAATAATAATAAAAAAATTGCACTATGCTCAAAATCTAATGGGTATATATACCCTATAATCTTCTTTTGATTTTTTGCTTATTATTGATTGCTTTTTCCAATTTTTTTTTATTTTTCGTCCAAACTGGGTGATTTTTCGAAAGTCACTGTTTGAGCTCTTTTCGGTTGGTTTTTTCCCTTTCCCTCACATCTTGGGGAGCCGATTGGAACCCTAGAGGGTTTTGTTGTCCCTGTTTTGATGTATTTTGGCCCTACCTTGGATTTTTTTTCTGAGTTTTGGATGGTCTGCTTCGGTTTTCAGGCTCCTAATTGATTTGTTTGCTTTGTTATGGGATTATCTTGCACTGTTCAGCCTTAGAAGGTGAGTTGCTATGCTGGTTAGGTGTTTTTAGGACTTGTTTGATATCCTACTTGTGTTTCTTCACCATCTTTCTCTCATCTCATGGCTGAAAGCGAGGGTCAGGACTCTAAGGGCAAGGAGGAGAGTGGACTAAGCCGTGGAATGACTCTTGGTGACAGTTCTTCTCTCCAGATTAGTCTGGTCAAGCTTAATGGTACCAATTACTTGATTTGGTCCCGCTCCTGTAGCCTTGCCATTGTCACCCAGCGTTTGACTGGCTATATTATTGGTAGCACCAAGCAATCTACTGAGGATGGTGCTTTATCTGCTCAATGGATTTCTAAGAATGCTTTAGTTATGACCTGGCTGATCAATTCTATGGAGTCTACTAGTAGTCAGACTTTTCTTTTGATGGATACTGCTCATAAGATCTGGATAGCCGCATCTCAAATGTATTCTCAAAAGGGTAATGATGCACAGGCCTATGAATTGAGAAAGAAGATTAGTAACTTGGATCAAAAGGATCATTCTCTTGCAGTCTACTATGCTGAGTTGAGTGGTTTATGGCAGGAGCTAGATTACTACTAGAGTTTCCAGCTAGTTTGCTCCACGGATGCCACTATGTTTCAACAGGCTGTGGAGAAAGAGCGGATGTATGACTTTCTTACTGGCCTGAATTTGGACTATGATCATATACAGGTTCAGGTGTTGGGTTGCTCTCCGTTTCCCACATTGCGCGAGACTTATGCCCTGGTTCAGCAAAAAGAGAGTCGTCGTAGTGCTATGGTGCATATCCCTATTCAGGATCAATTAGAGATGGTTGCAACCCCAAAGTCACGTAATACTCAACCTAGTCTACCTCAGGGTGGTGGTAAGGGTCCCTTGGTTGATCAGGACCGGTTGAAATGTGATTATTGTGGGAAAGATAAACATGATAAAGAGCACTGTTGGAAGTTCCATGGTCGGCCTACTCGAGGCTGTGGTCGTGGTGTTCGTCCTCAAGCACATGTTTCTGAGACTACTGCTCGTGCCTCGGGTAACACTGGTTCTATTTTCCAGGATGAGCTTCACACTCTCAGACATTTGATGGCTCGACTTGATTTTTCCTCTACCTTAGCTCCTTCCTCTTCTGCCTCTTCCAATTTTGCCTACCCAGGTATTTCTGCTAGTGCACTTAGTACCTCTTCGTCGTCGCCTTGGATCATTGATTCTGGTGCTACTGATCACATGACAGGTACTTCTAGTCTTTTCCATTCTTATTCACCTGGTTTTAGGCGAGATAAAGTTAGAGTGGCTGATGATACTTTATCCTCTATCTCCGACAAGAGTTTAGTTCATTGCACCTCTTTACTTTCTCTTTCATCTATTCTTCATGTTTCTAATTTTTCCACTAACTTCCTTTTAGCATTACTACTGCTCTCAATTGCTCTGTAACCTTTTTTCCAACTCATTGTGTCTTTCAGGAACTGGCTTCCGGGAAAATGATTGGCAGTGGTAGAACACAAAGTGGACTACACTTTCTGGATGCCATTCCTCCTGCATCAACTTTGTCCTCTCAAGCTCTTCAATGCACTTCCGACTCCTCCCTTCGTCTTCTTCATCAGTGGCATTGTCGTTTGGGGTATCCTTCCTTTAGTATTTTAGCGTAACTTTTTCCTTCATTAGTTCGAGATTGTCCTAAGAATAACTTTGTTTGTGATGCTTGTGAGCTTGCTAAGCATAAACGTAGTTGTTATCCTTTAATTAATAAAAGAAATGCTTTTCCTTTTATGCTTATTCATACCGATGAGTGGAGTCCTTCCCCTGTGGTTTCTGCCTCTAGTTATCGGTGGTTTGTCATGTTTATTGATTGTTATTCTCATGTGACTTGGATTTATTTACTTTGAACTAAAAATGAAGTTTTCTCGTGCTTCAAAATTTTTCATAAGATGGTGTCCAATCTCTTCAATGCTACTATCAAAATTCTTCAGAGTGATAATTGGACGGAATATGTTGATGGAGCTTTCAGGGCATATCTCGAGGAGCATGACATTCTTTATCAGACTAGTTATGTTGGCACTCCTAAGCAGAATGGAGTGGCTGAACGCAAAAATGGCCAGCTCCTTGAAGTTGCTCGCTCTCTCTTGTTTACCATAAAAGTTCCTAAGTCTTTTTGGAAGGATGTTGTTCTTACCGTTGCTTACCTTATTAACCGTATGCCCTCTAGTGTCCTCAACTTCCAAATTCCTCTTGAACTTCTTCCTGTGACTTATCCCACTTCTTCCCTTCTGCCTCAAGTTTTTAGTAGTGTCTGTTTTGTTCATCTTCAACCTCGTACTCGTGGGAAGCTTAATCCTAAGACTGTCCGGTGTGTCTTTCTTGGTTATTCTGCTGCTCAAAAGAGCTACAAATGCTATAACCCTCACACTCGTAAGCTTTATGTTAGTATGGATGTCACCTTCCGTGAATTTGAGTCTTTTTTTCCTTGTCCTCCGCTATCTCCTCCGAAGGAGAGTGTTATGGATGAGATTGCGGATAAGGAGGCATCATATCAGCATGAGTTGTTTTTTTCCCTTCCTAATCAGCGAGCTGTTATTTGTGGTGAGGGGGAGCCTAAGAGTTCTTTTGATGAGTCGTTTGATATCGATGGTCGTTTGGACAGAGCTGATCTTAAGACTTATTCAAGACGTCAGAAAGAGCAGACTTTTCTTGTGTCACCAGGTCAACCATCATCTCTTATGCCAGTTCAACAACTACTTTCCACTGACTCTACAAGTAATGATCCTCAACCTATTTCTCCACCAATTGTTGATAGTCCTGTGTCTCCTTCACCAGTTGTTGATAGCCCTATTGCTGATGATTTGAGTCTTCCTATTGCTCTTAGAAAGGGTGTTAGAACCTGTACTGGACACCCCATTTCTAAATTTATGTCATATGATTCGTTGTCTTCTACATATTGTGCCTTTGTTTCATCTCTTTCTTCTGTGTGTATTCCGCAGGGTTATCAACGATCCTAAGTGGAAGGTAGCTATGGTAGAAAAGATGCAAGCTTTGAGTAAAAATAACACTTGGGAGTTGGTGTCTCTTCCTAATGGAAAAAAACCAGTCGGATGTAAATGGGTGTTCACTATTAAGCACAATGCAGATGGGACGATTGAACGGTACAAAGCAAGACTAGTGGCCAAAGGATTTACCCAGACATATGGAATAGAATATCAAGAAACTTTTGCTCCTGTAGCGAAGATGAATTCCATTCGAGCTATTCTTTCGTGTGCTGCTAATTTGGGATGGCCTTTACAGCAACTAGATGTGAATAATGCCTTTCTTCATGGGGACTTGAAGGAGGAGGTATATATGGATGTACCTCTAGGATTCTCATCTCAATCTACAGTTGGAAAGGTTTGTAGATTGAACAAGGCTGTGTATGGTTTGAAACAATTTCATTGACCTTGGTTTGGTTTGGGTATAAGCAAAGCAATGCAGATCACACATTGTTTGTCAAACGCAATGTACATAAGGTAACAGTGCTTATTGTATATGTGGATGACATAGTTGTTACAGGTGATGATGAGAAGGAGGTGACCCATCTCAAGATGCAGTTAGCCAAGGAGTTTGAGATCAAAGACCTTAGTTCGTCGAGGTACTTTCTTGGGATTGAAGTTGCCAAATCTGATAAAGGCATCTTTATTTCTCAAAGGAAATACATTCTAGATCTTCTTGAGGAAACGGGCATATTGGGATGCAGACGAGTTGATTCACCGATTAAGACCAATCATCATCTTTGTAGTGGGGTTGGTGAGCTTGTAGAGAAGGAAAGGTACCAAAGACTTGCGGGAAGACTGATATATCTATCTCATACTCGTCCAGATATTGCTGATGCAGCTGGGATAGTGAGTCAATTTATGCATGATCCTCGTGCAACTCATTTGGATGTAGTCTATCGCATTTTGATGTACCTTAAATCTGTCCTGGAAAAGGAATTTTGTTCTCTAATCATGGTCACTTGAGTTTGGAAGCATTCACAGATGCAGATTGGGCAGGCTCTATAGGTGACAAACGCTCTACCTCCGGTTACTGTGTTTAGGGGGCAATCTAGTCACATGACATAGTGAGAAGCAGGAGGTAATATCCAGATCTATTGCTAAAGTTGAATATAGAGCTATGGCAAATGGAACATGTGAACTAATGTGGTTTCAATCTTTGTTCAGTGATGTAGGGCTTGATTGTAGTGATCCCATGACTTTGTATTGCGACAACAAGGTTGCTATTAGTATTGCGCACAATCCTGTTCAACACGACCGGATTAAGCATATTGAGATTGACAAACATTTCATTAAGGAGAAGTTGAATAAGGGTGTGATATGTATGCCTTTTGTTAAGTCTAAAGATCAACCGATGGATGTTTTTACTAAGGGTGTTAGTAGTAAGGTCTTTCACCCCATTTGTTGCAAATTGGGCATAAGAGACATCTTTGCACCAACTTGAGAGGGAGTGTAAGTGTTAGGGATAGTTTGGTCTTTATGTCTTATTCTTATTATTATAAATAGTTGTGTGTAAGGGGAAAACCGTAAGTTTTTTAATCAATATTATATACAGCAGCGTTTCTTTCTCTCTCTCTCTAAAACTTCTTCTCATCTATACATTCAATACATTCAACAACATCCATCCACAGACGAGGAAACTGAGTGCAAGAAATAAAGATGAATGTGAAGAAGTCGTCAAAATAATGTCAAACTCAAACAGCTCCATTCTAGTAAAACCAAGATAGGACAATATCACTTTTTTTTAGCAGCAGAACATAACGTTGATATTGACATTTTGGCACAAGTAAAATAACAACATAAATAAAACAATCAGCAAGCTAAACTTTAATAATCAGCAACCTTAAGATTAAGATTAGCGTAGCTCTTCTCTTACCCACTCTTCATCTACTTCCTCTCATCTGCTACTTCTTGGAGAAAGCAAAGATATATTACTACTACTTTTTTTTTTTTTTTTTGCTGCATTTTATGGTTTCAATTTCAATAATTTATCCCCTTTTATGAAACTAGATTCTGTCTTTTATTAATCTTTATGTTTATCAAAAACATAAAAAATGAAAAAATATTTTTGATTCTTTTATTCTTTTTTTTTTATTCAAGATTCTTTTATTCAAGTATAAAGAATGTCCTATTTAAACCTAATTCTCCCCTTGTTAACATGCTCTGCCTGAAATTGTAGAGTAAATCCATTTACTTGAAGAAAAATATTAAGGTTAGTTATATTTTAGCATACGAAAGTTGCAAAACAAATTATATAGATCTGATTTTTTAAGTAAACATCCAAAACTAATTATATGATACGAGTAAGTCTATGTGAACAGAAACCAAACACGGAATTGGACACAAAACTCTGTGTTCCTAGCATGACTGATATGATACAGATCAATTACAGCACCAAATTTCACAAGCAGCAATAGCTAGAAAATGTTTAATATCAGTTGAATCAGCAGAGACAGTGAACTGATATGTACCAATGATAACAAATGATTTAGTAAGAGAATTTTAAAATTTGTAGACAAAGTAGAAATGTATATATATAATCACAATCTACAATATAAACAGAGTAATTAACACCAAATGACCCATAATACAGTGATGACGATAGTTTTTACCTTATCCGCTAGTTGAAAGCTCATGATTGCATGATATGAACTCATCAACTTAAAAAGGGCAGCTAGTGTTGTCAATAAACATTGCCTAAACTTGGATTCAGGTATTTGATGGCATAGATCACTGTAGGTAAGTCTGGAACTGGAAGATATTTAAAAACTAAATCAGAACCAGCATGGTTTATGCTAAAACCAAACAATGTATGCAGAGACATAAAAGTAATACCTACTACTTTGCATATTGGAAGTTTCCAGGTCCTGCCAAATTTAAATAGTATCTCAGTGAGAATGTCGTTCAATGAAAAAGTGTCTGCGTGTGTGTGTGTGTGTCATTCAACCATTATTTAATTATCCACTCTATCAAGGGCTATATGCTCACATAATTAAATAATTCATATATTTCGCTTCTACCATTTCCATTTACGGTGATCATCACTTGTAGATGACTCAAGGTTATAATTTTGCATGTAATACAGTGGCATCAAAATGATAAACATAATGATATACTTGGTTCTATTGATCTTAAGGAAATGTAACACACAAACCACGCCTAGGCCAAAGAAGTCCAAACCCACAAACTATCTCCAAAAGGACCTGACTCACGAAAGAGTGATGGAGACTTATTGGCTCACTAGGGTGGGACAACTACTGGATGTGGGCCGAATACACTTTTCTGTCCTTTGATCTTAAAGAAGTATAAAAGAAACAGAGAGAAACCATATCGGAACAAAAATAAGTCCAAACGCATGCACTACCTCCAGAAGGGCATAACACTAAGATGACTGGAGAGTATAAGACCCACTAAAGTGAGACAACTATGCGATGAGGGACGGGATACACTTTTCTTTCTTTTGTTCTTAAGGAAATCTAATGACTGACAAACTACACCTGGCCCAAAGAAGTCCAAACCAACACACAGACACAATGATATGCAAGTATCTTGTTTCTTTTCACTTTGTTTATCTCCAGCTGCTTCAGTAATGAATTCAATTGATAATAGAATGCAGCAGCATACCTCCTGCAAAATATTTTTCAAGACAGAATGGGTTACTGAGAGAACCTCCTGCATAAAGAAGCTTTGTATCTTTTCAGCAAGACCAGAAACATCCCCAATCAACGCATAAGCATCAACCACCTATAAAGCATTGAAACACTCGTATCAAGAAAAAAATGAAAACAACAAGAATGCTGAACAACAAATGCATTACAATCTAAGAAGCACGAACACACCAACACATCAATTTTCAAAAAATGCAAGACACGACACATGAGGGACATGCACTAAATATATGGTTTTATATATTTATTATATGTCATATATATGAATATTTCATTCAAAGATAATAACAATTGTAACACAACACTATATTCTAAAGTTTAAAGGAAGAGGATTAATAGGTATAAATTGTTACTTTCTTTTTTCTTTTTACCATTGTATTGGCTAAGTTACTTATACTGTGTTTCGTGTGTGTGTGTGTGTGTGTAAGCAATGGACATGTGTGTCCCCCACGCATCAGAAGTGTGTCTTGGTCTAAAACTAATAAAAAATAATAATATAACACATTTGGCTATATGCCCAACACATGTCAGGAAGTGTCCGATGAGCATTGGTGTTGGACATGGACATGCGCCTTGGAAGTGTCCATGCTAGTAACAAGTCCATTGAAAAAAACAAACCACGTAATGAATGCATAAAAAGATGTCAGAGAGAGCAGAACACATCAAACATTGCAACAATGATTAATCCCCAATCAATAATTACTACAAGAAAAGAATTGTAACAATTATTTAATAATATCCAGTTTTGACTATTGATTAATGATATCTAGTACTGAATATTGATATGAACAATAAAATATTCCAAAAAAAAGTAAAACCAAAAGAATTTTAACCTAGAATGATTGAAGCAGAAATTGCATTCCTGATGCAAAATCCAAAAAATCAAAAATAAAAAGACCAACATGTGGCAAACAGAGTATAAAAGCAAAGAAAGAATTGAGAATTGTAACCAACTTCCCCAAGAAATAAAATTGACAAGACCAAGCATCTTCTGGTTGATATAAAGTATACGGATCATTATACAGGCCGACAAGTTGAACATCTCAATAACAATACCAGATGATGCAGTTAAATCACCATACATGTTCCATATTGGCCCATGTCCAAGAGATATGATAAACAGAAATATCCATTTTGGAAAGCGACAACATGAGAAGGAGATGGGAGAAGTAGACTTCTGTGCACTACATTCAAGTATAATATCGCATTTCACTTGACTAAGAAAATAATGATCCAATACAAAGCAAGAGGCTGGTGTACTGACAGTTATATAGCCATCCTCTTTGAAGTCTTGGCACACCCCTAATAAAAGTGAATCCAGCTTTTGAAGAGTTTTTCCCAGCCAAACCTGCAAGGATATTACGAGACCCAAAACATTAACAACTTTTGCATATGAACTATGAAATAACAAATGTTCGTCCTATCATCCCATGGCCAAATGGTTCTCAAGAGAAAGCTTAAACGAAGCCTACATATACCACAGGAAGATAATCCAAAATAGGAGAAGGCAAATATAAATGATTTTTTACTTCAAATAGTTTCGTAGTAGGTACTCAATTTTCACCTCAACACCACGGCTCATCTCTTGTATGGCCGAAAGCTCAGAAAAACTATCTAAAAGCTGCAAATACTCGGATAGGACTTGGAATGCCTGCACAATACATTAAGTATTTGGTAAAGAAAAAGGAAAAAGGAAATTATGAGACATGCACATTACCAATAAAATACATGCAAACTAAGTAAAGAATTGGAGAGTTAAAGTGCAATATTCCACAAAATAACACCAAAACCGACATCCAACCTTAAAGAAGTTTCCTTCCTCAACATGGTTTTCAAGCGCTACTTGCATGTCCAATGCATGACGAAGTTCCGTTAAAATTGGAAGCATGTCCTGCCAGTCACAACATTTGTTTCAGGGAATAAATAAACAATTTTATCAGATCACCCATTGACACTGTAAAGCATGATCAATTAACTGTAAAGAAGGTTCTAAGGCATTCAAAACAACCTAATTTGAGCAACATCATGTGCAACACTAATCACTGACAAACTAACCTGCACTTCCATTTAATAGTTGTGAGAACATCGCATTTAGAAGAAAGACGGAAGAAAAGGCTTGTTCATAAAAATATCAGTGTGTTTGGTTTCAATTTTTTGAATTCAAATTGAATTTTTTGTTTTTCGTATTTTTTTGTTTTTAGTGAATATTTTTAAAATTTTAAGCAATTTTTTTTACTTTTTTAGATGCAACTTACTTAGATATATCTAAAAAGTAAAATATTTGTAAAAAGATATTTTAAAAAATCAATAAATACACAAGAATACGAAAAATGTACTGAATTCTCTTTTTTTTTTTGTATTTTTGGTATTTAGTGAATTTTCTAAAGATTTTTTTCACAAATATTATACTTTTTAAGTGTATTTATGTTAGGTGTATCTAAAAAAAAAAAATTTAAAAAAATTGCTTAGAATATTAAAAAAATTTAGTGAAAACAAAAAAACACGGAAAACAAAAAATTTCTATTTTTTGAAAAGTGAATCCTGAAAATCCAAACCAAACAAGCTTATAGCACTACTAAGTACTAAAGTTGCATACTCTGAAGGAATTCATGTCTAGATGCTATAAGCTTGCAAAGCTATGGATTATAAAATTCGTGGCACTTTAGCATGTGTGATTAGTTCAAGAACTTGCATCATTTCCATCCAAGACTAATCTTTCAGGGTAGAAGGACAACCTGAAATGTACCCTGAAATCAAACAACACTCTCCCCTGAAATTCAGATGCAAGGAGGATGGAAGCATCTTGCATTTTTTGAGCAATTGCAGAATTACCAGGAGGACAATACAAGGTCTTAAACATTGTTACACCAGCAATTGTCGGAAAATACTGAACCACAGCCAGATGAAAGTATCACATTCAATTATGGAAGAACAACATTTTTCAATTCGAACACAAATAAGAGTAAATAGAATTTACGGAAAGATTGTATGAAGGCAGCTCAAAAATATAATCTAATCATACAGGAAAGATTTGAAAAGGCAGAAACTGTGTAGTGCAACAAATAGTCAATTTGATGGTTTCCAATGGAACCATTTCCACCAAAACAACTAAAGTCAAAGGACAAGAATTGGAAAATAGAAAATTACATCTAGCAAAATTTGCAAAAGTAGGGACCTCAATATCAATATCTTCTTTGAGAACAAGCCTCCACTTATGGTTAAAAAAACAAAAGGCAAAAGGCAAAAGGAAGAAATATTTAAGATTGATTTTGTTACAATGTCTAGGGGGAAAAAAAGGAAATACCAGAAGAACTTGCTTCTTTTTGGAACTTGTTGTGACAATGAGATCCCTTGATACCTCATTCCTTGATGAGGTTAGATGCCTTCTCCCATTCTGCAATACCAAATGAACAGCAGTGATGAAAGCCATAACTTTGTGATGTAACATATTGATTGATTAATAAATAATAAATATCATCCTTACGATGACAAACCACAGTAGGATAATTAAAAAACCTTCAGTTGTGTAATCAACTGAATGACTTCACCATGTTATAAGTAAATTTAAGCTAAGCTGGTTAAGACATTTATCTGCAATACCATCACCTGCTTACCATGCAAATGACATTAGCCACCTTCAAGTCTTTCTCCAATTCCCTCACCAAATGCATCCCCTTCACTGACCAAAAACAAGTATTATTACCTCATTTAGAGATGACACATTTTGGAAGACACATCTTTATAAAGTAAGACTGTTAACACTTCTTTACCTCAAGCAACATAACAGCATTAATTACTATAAAAAAGTATCAATACTGTTTGATTTACATAAATGCCAAGCTCATCATCATCTACATTTCCAAAGTGATTAATCAAAATAACGCAGCGACACGTAGAAGATGAGCTCTTCCCATCACAAGGTGCATAGTGCACTGACACCATATTTCAATTGATATCGTCATGGCAAAAGAACACATTGGCTCTATAATAACATTGCCAGAATGGCATGGTACTATGGTAGTTACAATCACTAAATTGAAACCAATGGAAAGGGGACCCAATACATGTGGTTTAAGGAGAATTAGTGCATCCGTAAGGATTTTTTTCAACTCAAAAATGGGTCAGCCCACCCATTATAACCAAAAAGAAAAAAATTAACAAAAATAAAAAATAATACACAAGAAAAGAGTAGGTGGCCCTACGTGGATTTCCCCCCAACTTTTCTCAATAATTCGCTGCCTCTATGTTCTTTTTCCCTGTCTTCTCTTCCACCATGATACAGAACATGGCATTAGAGCAAACTTCGTTTAAATTGCAACATGAATCAATTGCTTCCTCTGTGATACCAAAAATGATTGTGAATGTGGGATACTAAGCTTAAGTCCTTGAAATAAAGAAAAAAAATTGCATTAAATGTGTAGGGAAAAGAGGAGAAACCCATTCGCTATCTTGTTATACGTATGAGGGAAATTCCACATCTAACTGCTGCTGCAAATGACTATTACTATTCAGCGTCTGCTGCTTTTTCACTTTCCCAGCAATTAAATTTTGTTTATTTTTGTTTCAACACATTCCATGATGATGGAAAAAGTAAAAACCTATGTTGCTTTAAAACAAAATGATAAATGAAACAAGGAGCAGCTGGTGGGTGGGTGGGTTAGGTAGGTTGGGGAGGAAGAAAAGACAAGAAAAGCAGAATGCCCATTCCTCCAGGTTTGACAAAGATGAGAGGGATCGGAGAGCTATTTATGATGTATAATTTGTTTCTCTTCTGATAGGTTTCTTGTTGTTTATCTTCATGTTGAGAGGACTCCTTGTCCTCATTATGACCTTCTTTACCTATAAAAATTTCCTTTGTTGCTAATCAAAAAAAGAAAAGAGGGGGGACTGTCCCCTTAGAATTTCCCCAACTTTTGATCCCCATACACCAGTGTCTGAACTTGCCCATTAAATTATTCAAAAATTATCCATTAGTTCATTATCATCAGATAGAAGGTTCAGTAACTCTCATACCACAAACAGAGAATTATTTTAATTCAAAATTATATGTATAATTTTAAAAACAATAATTCTACGGACACTGAAACTACCACATAAAATAATCCTGACCACACACATCAGATCATGAGGTCCACCACTAAAGATTGCTCCACTCACATCATTACAAGTGTATTTTCTGGTGGTGGGTTCTGTGTCCTTAGAATTATTGTTTTAAAAAAATTGCCCAAAATAGAACACTGCTTTCAAATCAAAGTTGAAGATATGAGAGCTATTGTGTAGTGACGCCAAGGTTCAATTCCCATTGACACTAGTAAAAAAAAGGAAGAAGAATAAGCTGTGAAGGAGGGAGAGAACAGACATCACACACTTCTAAATCAGCTAAAAGGAAGCCTTCTCATGTCTCAGACTTGGGTATTCTCTAATCCAAGGCCCAACCTAGGCATCCCCTTGCTCATGTGTCAAGACATCATACTCATCTCGTCATGATACTTAGTGTTGATGTGACTACTGACAAGAATGTGACCACTTTAAGTTGATGTGGATCCCCACCCAACTACGCAATAATGGAAAACAAAAACTCTTCCAATCGTCTAAATAAATAAACAAACAAAATAAAACCAAAAATTTAAGCTACATCAAGGGTAAGTCAATACTTTTGGAAGATCGCTTTAATTTCTCCAAAATTTGTAGCAACAACGGCCCAGGCAGCATAGGATTAAATGCTCATAACAGAATCTTTCTTAGTAGTTGATCTTCAGTCTTCACTAAAAGAAGAGCTGGTACAAACTACATGGGCCGCATTCTGCTATGACACAAGCATGCACCCATAACTCCATTTTATACAATTAACATTGTCGTGTGCAGTGTGCATCACAAGCCAAAGGAGAAGTGTAAAGCACCAAGCTGCACAATAAAATTCTTGTTCCTACCTAACCATAAACAAATACCGGCAAACTCAAATAGTGAACTTTAGTACAGCCAGGGAAGACAGACTTCCTCAACGGCCCATTTTCCTCTTTGTTGCAAGTCTGTAGGCACATTCAATAGCCCTGTTTGGTGCAGCTTAAAAGCTGCTTATTTCAGCTTTCAGCTTAATTTAAGCTATTTTGATGTGTTTGGTTTAGCTTATAGCTTTTTGAAAGTCAGAAATCAACTTATTCTTTGAGTGGGGCAGGAGATGCTTAATTTATAAGTCAGAAATCAGCTTATGTTCATAGTTATAAGCTATAAGCTGTTTAGGCATAAGTTATAAGCACTTTCCCACAGCTCTATCAAACAGGGCTAATGTGGCAAGCACTAAATCCAAAGAGGTGGTTCAGTTGCATGACATTCCTCACACAGTGACCTTACGTGTGATCATCCATCAAAATGAAAATTTTCCTTAAATATGACATTAATGTGATAAGAAGCTAGTGCCATATTAGATATGACATAATTGTAGAAAAGTATCATATTTTCTCACCAAAAAGCAGTGCCAAAGGGTTTAATATACATCGAAAACATAAAATAGAACTTTTAAAGTAAGTTAAGACACAATTTTAAAAAATTGAACACATCAATAGCAATATATAACGCTAATAACTTCATGAAATGTGAAATATTTTTATGTCAAGAGTCTAGAGATTAAAGTATTTTAAAGAACAATCAAATAAAGGTGGGTGAACTTTGGCAAGAAACTTACCCATTTCTTCATGATGCTCCATAACGTGGCGGGACAAACGTTCTGCTATGCTATCCAATTGTGCTAATCTAACAGTGGCCTATAAAAGAATGGAAAAAAGATTGATCTATAAATAGTGGGATAAATAAAGTAGTGCAAGTATAAGCACTTACAAAAGAAAACCAGCTTCCCCCCCCCCCCCCCCCCCCCCCCCCCAAAAAAAAATAAAAACAAAAGAAAGAAACCACACAGCATATGGGAGAGTGGAGGGGTGAAAGAAGAATACCAAAAAAAGATAAACTATTCAAGCTCATAAGGTGGAAAAGCACATCTTTCAATTAACCAATGAACACCAAAACAGAAAAAAATCCCACCCTTCAATTACATGTCACCAGGGACACTTTGTGTGCCATATTAATGTACAAGCTAAATTTGACAAGTGCATAGATCTTATGAATCATGACTACAAGCATAAGTACAAGCAAAACTGGTGCCACAAAACATGCCTTGTGAATCGTTCTCTCAATAAATAATTAGTACACCTTAGGTGATCCTGCGCGCCAATAAAAATCAGATTGATGTAAATCTAGGAAAAGTAGCATATTGTATTTTAAGCTGTGTACTTCATGACCTTAGCCATACCATCAATGGAAAAGAATTTAAATATATATATATATTGAGCCAGTGAAACTGTAAACATTATATAGCACCAAGCAAACTACTAAGCATTTCTTTATCCATTAAGTATTAAATCAAGATTGTGTACGATTTCAGCATATAGCGGATATTCTAATGTGTGATTGGGCTTACAAGAAAATTAAGTCACCCTACTGTTTGATGCATAACATTTAGTACACAAGTTGGCACTTGGCAGGAGTTTAATACAGGCATCAACATACTCACCACGAAAAAAGAAAAAGAATCATCTATTAAAAACTATGATCGCAAAGCCCTTTGGTTAATTGGTACTGTTTGGCATGTCTTTTCTAACATGCTGGCACCTAGAAGTCCGAGAGAAGTAATGATTTATAAAATCAACTGACAACAGATCAGGCAAATAACTGCATAAATGTGCATGGAAATATGATGAGATGCACACACAACATGAGCCTCCCTCCAGGATAAAACAAATGACAAAAGAAACAGACTGGTGTTTCAAATCCTATATAAAGCATAAAGGGCTCCGATTTCCATGGGACATGTAAAAGTCCCATTGTTATGTCCCATTGTTAGAGAGAGGTGTTCAAAATGGAGAATATAAAAAAATAAAAAAACAGCACCCAATTAGTACACATTAATGTGTTTGGGAGGGAAAAGATTGGGTACACACCTAACCTTTGGCATAATACACAAAGTGGTTGCTCCAAGACTTGAACCCATAACCTCAAGGTTATTAAGCCAAGATTTTACCATTGAACCAATGGTCAACCCTAGCATGGAGAATATGCAACAAAGAAAAATTCAAATATTACCTTTTCCTCAAAGTATGCTACGTCATTTTCTTCAGACGGCATATGCTCTAGAACATGTCTTATGGGATCAAACTCCTGCATACAATAAAATTCCACCAGCTTTCAGTAATATGTCAGAATTTGAACTGGCAAGACAACCATAGACACAAAGCAAAGTGCTCATGTTCAGATGAAGCAGCAGAAATAATGTGAAAACACTTTAATTAGGTTGACCACAGAAACTTTAATTAGGGGGTATTCCCAGATAATTCAGGTCTTCAAAGAGACTGTGAAGCATGTTGTTGATGATAATAATTCCATGTTGTGGATTCAAAGGTCTTATGAACAGAAGAGGTTTATTTCTTGAAGTTTTGAAACAGGTGGCTGACAAGAAGAATGCT
>JAXFYN010000332.1:41530-328248 GCA_036172215.1 Camellia granthamiana | reverse complement strand
ATAAAAATTAAAAATGGAAGTTCATTCAAGAAACCACTATACCATAACGATCTATTTGGAAATTAAATAAAAAAGGAAGTTGTTATTCAACTTTTATTTTTATTCGATTTCCTTTTCTATACAACTTCCTTTTCTATTCAACAACTTTCATTTTTATTTAATTTCCAAATAAATAAAAAATAAAAATGGAAGTTGCATGGAAAAGGAAATTGAAACCACTATACCTGAACGATCTATTTGGAAATTAAATAAAAATTGAAGCTGCATAAAATTAAAAATGGAGGTTCATTCAAGAAACCACTATACCTTAACGATCTATTTGGAAATTAAATAAAAAAGGAAGTTGAATAAAAATAAAAGTGGATGTTGCATAAAAATAAAAGTGGAAGTTGCATAAAATTAAAAATGGAAGTTCATGCAAGAAACCACTATACCTTAACGATCTATTTGGAAATTAAATAAAAAAGGAAGTTGAATGGAAAAGGAAATCAAAATTAAATAAAAAAGGAAGTTGAATAGAAAAAAGGAAATTGAATAAAAAAAAATGGAAGTTGCATAAAATTAAAAATGGAAGTTCATTCAAGAAATTTTCTTGAATGAACTTCCATTTTCAATTTCCTTTTCAGTTTCCTTTTCTATTCAACTTCCTTTTCTATTTAATTTCCTTTTCTACTCACCTTTTCTATTCAACTTCCATTTTTAATTTCCAAATAGATCGTTAAGGTATAGTGGTTTCTTGAATGAACTTCCTTTTTTATTTAGTTTCCAAAATGGATCGTTAAGGTATAGTGGTTTTTTGAATGAACTTTTTATTTGGAAATTAAATAAAAAAGGAAGTTGAATAGAAAATGAAATTGAATAAAAAGGAAGTGCAATAAAAATTGCATAAAATTAAAAATGGAAGTTGAATAAAAATAAAAGTGGAAATTTAATTGAAAATGGAAGTTCATTCAAGAAACCACTATACCTTAACGATCTATTTTTATTCCTTTTCTATTTAATTTCCACCCTAACGATCTATTTGGAAATTTTATAAAAATGGCAGTTGAATAAAAATAAAAGTGGAATAAAGCCGCTATACCTTTTTTTATTAAATTATAGTGGTTGAATAGAAAAGAAAGTTGAATAGAAAAAGAAATTGGAAGTTGAATAGAAAAGGAAATTGAATAAAAATAAAAGTTTATTCAACTTGAATTTTTATTCAACTTCCTTTTTTATTTAGTTTCCAAATAGATCGCACTTTTATTTTTATTTCACTTCTATTTTTATTTAATTTCTTGAATGAACTTCCATTTTTAATTTTTATTTCTATTCCACTTCTATTTTTATTCAACTTCCTTAACGATCCATTTGGAAATTAAATAAAAAAGGAAGTTGAATAGGAAAGGCATCTTCCTTTTTTATTTGATTTCCTTTTCTATTCAACTTCCTTTTTTTATTTAATTTCCAAATGGATCGTTAAGGTATAGTGGTATCTTAAATGAACTTCCATTTTTAATTTTATGCAACTTCCATTTTTATTTTTATTCCACTTCTATTTTATTCGATTTCCTTTTCTATTCAACTTCCTTTTTTATTCCACTTCCATTTTTTTTCAATTTCCTTTTCCATTCAACTTTCATTTTTATTTAATTTCCAAATAGATCGTTTTACGATCAAGAAACCACTATACCTTAACGATCTATTTGAAATAAAAATAGAAGTGGAATAAAAATAAAAATGCAAATAAATCGTTAAGGTATAGTTGAATAGAAAATGTATAGTGGTTTCTTGAATGAACTTCTATTTTAATTTTATGCAACTTGCATTTTTATTTTTATTCAATTTCCAAATAGATCGTTAACGTATTGTAGTTTCTTGAATTAACTTCTATTTCTATTTTTATTCAGCTTTCATTTTTATTTTTATTCCACTTCTATTCAACTTTCTTTTCTTTTCTATTCAGCTTCCTTTTTTATTTAATTACCTTTTCTATTCAACTTCTTTTTTTGTTTAATTTCCTTTTTTATTCCATATCTATTTTTATTCCACTTCTATTTTTATTCAATTTCCTTTTCTATTCAACTTCGTACTTTTATTCAATTTCATTTTCTATTCAATTTTCTTTTCTATTCAACTTCCATTTTTATTTTTAAATAAAATTTTTCTTTAATTTTATTCAACTTCCTTTTTCTATTTGAATAAAAATGGAAGCTGCATGAAATTAAAAATGGAAGTTCGTTCAAGAAACCACTATACCTGAACGATCTATTTGGAAATTAAATAAAAAAGAAAGTTCAATAGAAAAGGAAATTGAATAAAAATAGAAGTGGAATAAAAAATAAAAGAAATCACTATACCTTAAAAAAGGAAATTAAATGGAAGTGGAGTAAAAATAAAAATGGAAGTTCATTCAAGAAACAACTATACCTTAACGATCTATTTGGAAATTAAATAAAAATAGAAATTGAATAAAAATAAAAATGGAAGCTGCAAGCGGAAAAAAAATGGAAGATGAATAAAAATAAAAATGGAAGTTTATTCAAGAAACCACTATACCTTAACGATCTATTTGGAAATTAAAATGGAAGTTGCATAAAATAAAAAATGGAAGTTCATTCAAGAAACCACTATACCTTAACGATCTATTTGGAAATTAAATAAAAAAGGAAGTTGAACAGAAAAGGAAGTTGAATTGGTATAAATAAAAAAAGAAGTTGATTAGAAAAGGAAGTTGAATAGGTATTGTGGTTTCTTGAATGAACTAATTATTGAAGCTGCATAAAATTAAAAATGGAAGTTCATTCAAGAAACCTTAACGATCTATTTGGAAATAAAATAAAAAAGGAAGTTGCATAAAATTAAAAATGGAAGTTCCATAAAATTGAAAATGGAAGTTCATTCAAGAAACCACTATACCTTAGCGAAAGGAAGTTGAATAGAAAAGGAAATTGAATAAAAATTCAAGTGGAATAAAAATAAAAATGGAAGTTGCATAAAATTAAAAATGAACGATCTATTCAACTTCCTTTTTGGTTTAATTTCCCAATGGATCGTTTAAGGTATAGTGGTTTTTTGAATGAACTTCCATTTTTAATTTTATGCAGCTTCCATTTTTATTTTTATTCAACTTCCTTTTCTATTCAACTTCTTTTTTTTATTTAATTTCCAAATAGATCGTTAAGGTATAGTGGTTTCTTAAATGAACTTCCACTTTTAATTTTATGCAGCTTCCATTTTTATTTCCTTTTCTATTCAACTTCCTTTTTTATTTAATTTCCAAATAGATCGTTAAGGTATGGTGGTTTCTTGAATGAAAAACCATTTTTAATTTTATGCAACTTCCATTTTTAATTTTATTCCACTTGCATTTTTATTTAATTCCTTTTCTTTTCAACTTCATTTTTTATGCAACTTCCTTTTTTAATTTTATGCAACTTCCAAATAGATCGTTAAGGTATAGTGGTTTTCAATTATGAACTTCCATATTTAATTTTATGCAACTTCCATTTTTATTTTTATGCAACTTCTATTTTTATTCAATTTACTTTTCTACTCCATTTTTAATTTTATGCAGCTTCCATTTTTATTTTCATTCAATTTCATTTTCTATTCAACTTCCTTTTTTAATTTTATGCAACTTTCATTTTTATTTTTATGCAAATAGACCGTTAAGGTATAGTGGTTAATTTCCAAATAGATCGTTCAGGTATAGTGGAACCACTATACCTAAACGATCTATTTGGAAATTAAAACTATACTTAGCGATCTATTTGAAAATTAAATAAAAAAGGAAGTTGCATAAAATTAAAAATGGAAGTTCATTCAAGAAACCACAATACCTTAACGATCTATTTGGAAATTAAATAAAAGAGGAAATTGAATAGAAATAGAAATGAAAGCTGCATAAAATTAAAAATGGAAGTTCATTCAAGAAACCACTATACCTTAAAATTAAATAAAAAAGGTAATTAAATAAAAATGGAAATGGAATAAAAATAAAAATAGAAATGAATAAAAATAAAAAAGGAAGTTCATTCAAGAAACCACTATACCTTAACGATCTATTTGGAAATTAAATAAAAAAGGAAGTTGAATAGAAAAGAAAATTGCATAAAAATGCAAGTGGAATAAAAATAAAAATGGAAGTTGCATAAAATTAAAAATGGAAGTTCATTCAAAAAACCACTATGCCTTAACGATCTATTTGGAAATTAAATAAAAAAGGTTTCTTGAATGAACTTCCATATCTATTTTTTCTATTTGGAAATTAAATAAAAAAGGAAGTTGAATAGAAAAGGAAATTGAAAATAAAAAGAAAAAACCACTATACCTTAACGATTTATTTGGAAATTAAAATAAAAAAGGAAGTTTAATAGAAAAGGAAATTGAACAAAAATGCAAGTGGAATAAAAATAAAAAAGGAAGTTGCATAAAATAAAAAATGCAAGTTCATTCAAGGAAATGGAATAAGGTATAGTGGTTTCTTGAATGAACTTGCTTTTTAATTTTATGCAACTTCCATATTTATTCAAGTTTATTTCACTTTTATTTTTCTTCCATTTCTATTTGGAAATTAAATAAAAAAAAGGAAGTTGAATAGAAAAGGAAATTGAAAATGGAAGTTGAATGGAAATTAAATAAAAATGGAATTAAAAATTGAAATTAAATAAAAAAGGAACTTCGATTTTTATTTTATTGCCTTTTTTGTTTAATTTCCAAATAGATCGTTAAGGTATAGTTTAGACACCACTATACCTTAACGATCTATTTGGAAATTAAATAAAAAAGGAAATTGAATAAAAATAGAAGTGGAATAAAAATAAAAAATTGAATAAAAATGAAAGTTGCATAAAATAAAAATTCCACTTCCATTTTATTCAATTTCATTTTCTATTCAACTTCTTTTTTTTATTCAATTTTTTTTTTCCATTCAACTTCCTTTTAATTTCCACTATACCTTAACGATCTATTTGGAAGTTGCATAAAATAAAAATGGAAGTTCATTCAACAAACCACTATACCTGAAACGATCTATTTGAAAGTGAATAAAAAAGGAAGTTGAATAGAAAAGGAATTTGAACAAAAAAGGAAGTTGAATAGAAATAAAAATGGAAATTGAATAAAAAAAGAAGTTGCATAAATTAAAAATGGAAGTTCATTCAAGAAACCACTATACCTTAACGATCTATTTGGAAATTAAATAAAAAAGGAACTTCTATTTATAAATAGATCGTTAAGGTATAGTGGTTTCAACTTCTTTTTTAATTTAATTTCCAAATAGATCGTTAAGGTATAGTGGTTTCAACTTGCATTTTTATTTCTATTTTTTATTTCTATTAAATAAAAATGGAATCCTTTTTTATTTAATTTCCAAATAGATCGTTAAGGTATAGTGGTTTCAACTTCCTTTTTTGTTTAATTTCCAAATAGATCGTTAAGTGTATAGTGGTTTCTTGAATGAATTTCCATTTTTATTTTTATTCCACTTGCATTTTTATTCAATTTTCTTTTCTATTCAACTTCCTTTTTTATTTAATTTCCAAATAGATCGTTAAGGTATAGTGGTTTCCTTTTTATTCAATTTCCGTTTATATTCAAACTTCCTTTTTTATTTAATTTCCAACTAGATCGTTAAGGCATAGTGGTTTCTTGAATGAACTTCCATTTTTAATTTTATGAGCTTCCATTTTTATTTTTATTCAATTTCCTTTTCTATTCAACTTCCTTTTTTATTTAATTTTCAAATAGATTGTTAAGGTATAGTGGTTTTTTGAATTAACTTCCATTTTTAATTTTATGCAACTTCCATTTTTATTTTTATGGAACTTCCATTTTTATTTTTATTCCACTTGCATTTTTATTCAATTTTCTTTTCTATTCAACTTCCTTTTTTATTTAATTTCCAAGTAGATCGTTAAGGTATAGTGGTTTCTTGAATGAAGTTCAACTTCCTTTTTTATTCAATTTCCTTTTCTATTTAACTTCCTTTTTTATTTAATTTCCAAATAGACCGTTCAGGTATAGTGGTTTCTTGAATGAATTTTCATTTTTAATTTCCAAATAGATCGTTCAGGTATAATGGATAGCACAATGGTTTATTGAATGAACTTCCATTTTTATTTTATATTCCACTTTTATTTTTCGCATAGTGGTTTTTGAATGAACTTCCATTTTTAATTTTATGAATCTTCCATTTTTATTCAATTTATGCAACTTCCACTTTTAATTTTATGCATCTTTCATTTTCTATTCAACTTCCTTTTTTATTCAATTTCATTTTGTATTCAACTTCCTTTTTTTATTTAATTTCCAAATAGATCATTATGGTATAGTGGTTTCTTAAATGAACTTCCATTTTCCTTTTCTATTCAACTTCCTTTTTATTTAATTTCCAAATAGATCGTTAAGGTATAGTGGTTTCTTGAATGAACTTCCATTTTTAATTTTTTGCAGCTTCAATTTTTATTTTTATTCAATTTCCTTTTCCATTTAACTTCCTTTTTTATTTAATTTCCAAATAGATCGTTAAGGTATAGTGGTTTCTGGAATGAACTTCCATTTTCAATTTCCAAATAAATCGTTTAGGTATAGTGGTTTCTATTCATCTTCCATTTTTATTTAATTTTGAAATAGATCGTTAAGGTATAGCTGTTTCTTGAATGAACTTCCATTTTTAATTTTATGCAACTTCCATTTTTAGTTTTATTCAACTTCCTTTTTTATTTAATTTCCAAATAGATCGTTAAGGTATAGTGGTGATCGTTAAGGAAATTCCTTTTCCATTTAATTTCCAAATGGATCGTTATGGTGTAGTGGTTTCTTGAATGAACTTCCATTTTTAATTTTATGCAACTTCCATTTTTATTTTTATTACCTTTGCTATTAAACTTCCTTTTTTATTTAATTTCCAAATAGATCGTTAAGGTATAGTGGTTTTTTGAATGAACTTCCATTTTTATTTTTATTCCACTTCCATTTTTATTCAATTTCCTTAACTATTTGGACATTAAATGCAAACAGATTTTTAATTTCCAAACAGATTTCCAAATTAAAAAGGAAGTTGAATAGAAGTGAAAGTATAGCGGTTTCTTGAATGAACTTCCATTTTTATTTTTATTCCACTTGCATTGTTATTCAATTTCCTTTTCTATTGAACTTTTTTTTTTTATTCAATTTCCTTTTCTATTCAATTTCCTTTTCTATTCAACTTCCATTTTTATTCGATTTCCTTTTCTATTCAACTTTCTCTTTTATTTAATTTCCAAATGGATCGTTAAGGTATATTGGTTTCTTGAATTTTTAAATGAACTTCAATTTTTAATTTTTTGCCACTTCCATTTATATTTTTATTCAACTTGCATTTGGAAAAGGAAGTTGAATAAAAATACATGTGGAATAGAAAAGGAAGTACCACTATACCTTAACGATCAATTTGTGTAACGCCCTCAAAATTTAACCCATAACATATACTATTAACATGCAACGTTATAAGAAAGCAAAACATTATTTCATTCATCAGAGTAATCTTATTAAAAGACATTACATGTAATAACGAAAGTAAATGCCCTACGGGCTTACATCTTTCCAAGCCAACACTTGGACACAAAAATATGAGTACTAACTCATTTACACATTAAGCCCTAGGCTTGAGTTTACATGTAACATCAAAATAAAACAAAATAGACAACTAATCTAAACAGAGTCTTCAACTCCAAATCCATCCAAGCTAAGTCCTTGGAGGTAGCACATCACCTGAACCTGAAAATGATGTTCCCGTATAGGGTGAGCCATAGCCCAGTAGAAATATACTAAACCAAATATAAGCATTGAATAAAGCAATAGCATTCAATAGATGGAGTACCCAAAATAATCAATTACATCATCATTCAGTTCCATGACACTAATGTCTATGACACGTTTCACTTTCCATTTATACAAATATGGCTCAGAACCTGGCCAATGAACTCAACAGAGATTACATCTCTTATTAACATATTTCCAATTTAGCTGGATAACAAATCAAGTTAAACCTTTCTTATATCATAATGGATACACATGTCGGTGTTGTATCAACCTCGAACCAAAATTCACTCCATACTTCCTAATTGATACACATTTTAGTTATGTATCAATAACATGTAAAAACACTTCCATAAATCAATAAGCACACATATTAGTGGTGCTAATGGAGTCCATCCTCTATCTCCTCCCAAACAATATCCGGTTTAGGAGTCCATCCCTTATCTCCTCCAAACCGTGGAGTACATCCCCTATCTCCTCCCCAAACAATATGCAAATACAATGTATCAAACAACTTGTAATATACAATACTCAATTAATACATGTATTTTCTGTATTAATTCAACTGTCAAAATTAATGACTTAACCAATGTGATTAGTTTCAGTTTTCCCTAATCCACATGCAATGTCTACAACAATCACGACTATCCTCCACCGATAGCCCAAAACAGTTATTTCTAAATAGGAAATAAATGTAACAACAAATATAAATTCAACAATTCAACAGGCGAGTGATTAAATTATCCAACTACACCATTTAAGCTTACAATTCCCCAATTCTATGAATTCAACTAAATTTCCCAATTTCCTTAAATTAATTATACAAATTAATTAAAACAATTAGGTTTTTCCCAAAATTACCAAACAACCCCCAACCTATAAGACTTAGAACAAAACCTATAATAAGGAGTAGGAATCCCTACCTCGAAATAAATAACCCGAATGGAGAAGATGGAGATCGATGACCCAAAATCCAAAGTGCTCCAAATCGCCAAACGCTCAGATTAAAACGAAGCTCTCAACTCACTCTATCTTTTTAACAAAGAGCCTAGATAGAAACACCCTAAAACTAGATGATACCTAAGAGAGAAGGTGTGTAGAGGGAGAGAGAAGTCGGACCTAGGGTTTTGGAATAAAAAAGAGGATCAAAAACTGTTTTAAAATCCGCTGCTGCCTATTTAAATAAAACAGGCTTGCTCGAGCGAAGACTTGGTCGCTCGAGTGACCAGACACAAGGAAGCCTCGCTCGAGCCAAGAATGCAATGCTTCAGGTCTGCAACCCATAAGCACGCTTGAGCGACAGAATGCTCGCTCGAGCGAAGAACTCGAAACATACACCTCGCTCGCTCGAGCGAGAAAAGCTCGCTCGAGCGAAGAAACACAACTCTCAGGTCTAAACCAGACGCAATTGCTCGCTCGAGCTAAGAAACCCTGGCTCGAGCCACCAGACACAAAGCTCCACTCTCGCTCGAGCGACCAAACCCCTGGCTCAAGCGAAGGGACCAAAAACAAAAGCTCGCTCGAGCGACCAAAACCTCGCTCGAGCGAAGGTCCAAAATTCTGGACAGCAACACTTGGTTTCTAAACCCAACCAACCTGAAACAAACCTGCCCAACTGTAACAACGCCCGCGAGGGACCTCGCTACAGTTCGGACTCGATTTTTGGTTGTGGTTCTAAATCTGAACCAAAGAGTCCAAATCCGGCAAATCGTTTGAGAAAACTGATTTTTGAAAGAAGTGCCAAACATGGACTGCTTTGCCAGATAACAGAGTCGCCACCTAAATATTTTAAAATGGGAAATTTAGGAAACCCTGACTCGGTGCCAAAAGGCCACGTGTCCGTCATCACCAAAGTTGGCTCGGGAACTTGGGTACGATTGGGGAAGGTCACATCGTGAGCACCCCCGCTCGCCCGGTCAAAGACCGGCCTCTACTAACCATGATATCTGTTTTTGAAAACATTGTATGCTCTTATTCCGATTATTAGCCTAGGTTACTATGTGATGCGCACAGCATACAAGTATAGACTGAATCGCCCGAATTGGAACAAAACATTTCATGTTTGTCTGTTTGAAAGTGGTGGGATGGTGCTACTCGCAAGTAGGCTAAAATGCGGATTTGCCACCCTCAGGTGGGCTTAGAAAAACATGGTGTTGCCACAATCTAGTGGGCTTAAAACAAACAGTCAATGAATTGTCCCAATTCAGATAACTCAACCTCCACCCACAGGCATTCAAGGCAGTTATATCACATAAGCACATAGCCTCATGGTAAGCATGCTATCATGGCAACACTCACACGCATGCAAGGATGCTAAAACATAAAACTTACCTAGTACTCCAAGCCAAAACAGGAAGCTTATTAGAAATCATGCATGATCCTAAATATACTGAATGTCTAATGCAACACATGCACAATGCAATTATAGCAGGCTCGGCTATTCTAAGCATGGTATATGAAATGCTACAACTATCAAGTATTCAATTTGGAATTGAAATACAAATGCAGTTTGTATGATGCGCCGAGCCCGGTGCATGCAAAACAGATGAATGATGCAAACATGCTGTCATACTGTTATGCTAATTGAAATATGCCCTATATCTAACCATCCAAAGCGGATAAATAAAAGGGAGAAAGAAATGGGGGTTGGAAGACATACATCACACTCACACACCCTTATTACATTATTGCCCTCGCGCAGAGGGTCCGAATAAATAATAATACAGTCCGAAATGAAAGAATAGTACAGTCCGAATATACAGTCCGAATATTACAAATTTCTAATTAATTAACAAATTAATTACAAAAGAAGTAAAACTGGCATGCAAGCCAGGGACTGCCTTGCTTCTGATGGATGATGTATGCTGGGCTGCCTGGCGCGGAAATCCACTGAGAAGCCCCAATTCGCCTCTGTTCGCAATTTTTCTCGAAATGCGTGCCGGACTCCGAAAAGGTGCTGATTCTTGATGTTGCTGCAACAGAGAGCAGGAAAACGGCATAGCAATGTATTTCACAAATATATGCATGCCTCGATCCTCGTGCCACCAATCACGCATACCGATGCATGATGGCCGAGGAATCGGATTGCATAACTCAATATCAGATTAATGCAAATGATGACATAACAAAACCTAACTCCATCATGGATAATCTGGAGTGTCGGCGACTTGGGAATTGAGACCCGTTCCGCCACTCGGAGTGCGAAACGTACCTCGTTTCCCGTGCAATATGCATGATATGCATGAAATGCAACTAACATACAATCCTAGCATGCGCAATGCTATGAAAATGAGATGCCTCGAAATGCGTGCCCACTGGCACGCAAACCGAGGCGATGACATAAAGGCAAGAAATGCAATGATGGGCTTACACCAATATGAGAGGGCCTCAGCCACACTCACACGGGATGCCGGAATGACAAAAATGAGGTGCCTCGAAATGCGTGCCCACTGGCACGCAAATCGAGGCAATGATGAAATGTAAATCGGATAAAACAGAGTGTCTCGAAATGCGTGCACACGGGCACACAAACCGAGGCGGAGGCATACGCAAAGCCAATCGGATAAAACAGAATGTCTCGAAATGCGTGCACACGGGCACGCAAACCGAGGCGGAGGCATACGCAATGCCAAGCGGATAAAACAGAGTGCCTCGAAATGCGTGCACACGGGCACGCAAACCGAGGCGGAGGCATACGCAATGCCAAGCGGATAAAACAGAGTGTCTCGAAATGCGTGCACACGGGCACGCAAACCGAGGCGGAGGCATACGCAATGCCAATCGGATAAAACAGAATGTCTCGAAATACGTGCACACGGGCACGCAAACCGAGGCGGAGGCATACGCAATGCCAAGCGGATAAAACAGAGTGCCTCGAAATGCGTGCACACGGGCACGCCAAGCGGATAAAACAGAGTGCCTCGAAATGCGTGCACACGGGCACGCAAACCGAGGCAGAGGCATACGCAATGCCAATCGGATAAAACAGAATGTCTCGAAATGCATGCACACGGGCACGCAAACCGAGGCGGAGGCATACGCAATGCCAAGCGGATAAAACAGAGTGTCTCGAAATGCGTGCACACGGGCACGCAAACCGAGGCAGAGGCATACGCAATGCCAATCGGATAAAACAGAATGTCTCGAAATGGGTGCACACGGGCACGCAAACCGAGGCAGAGGCATACGCAATGCCAAGCGGATAAAACAGAGTGCCTCGAAATGCATGCACACGGGCACGCAAACCGAGGCGGAGGCATACGCAATGCCAAGCGGATAAAACAGAATGTCTCAAAATGCGTGCACACGGGTACGCAAACCGAGGCGATGATATGAAATGCAAATCGGATAAAATCGAAGTGCCTCGAAATGTGTGCACATGGGCACGCAAACCGAGGCGATGCTAAAATGAAATGAAATGGCATACGGAATGCAAATTGGGCTTACACCAACATGAGAGGACCTCAGCCGCACTCACATAAGCTGCCGTCGGGTAAAAACAAAGCGCCTCGAAATGCGTGCACACGGGCACGCAAATCGAGAAATGCATAAAATGGCATACGGAATGCAGTGATGGGCTTACGCCAACATGAGAGAGCCTCAGCCGCACTCACATAGGCTGCCAGCGGATAAAAATAAAGTGCCTCGAAACGCGTGCACACGGGCACACAAACCGAGGCAATGGCATACAAGCATGAAAATGCAAATTGGGCTTACGCCAACATGAGAGGGCCTCAACCACACTCACATAGGCTGCCGTCGGATAAAAAAATGAAGTGCCTCGAAATGCGTGCACACGGGCACGCAAACCGAGGCAATGATAGAGAAGCATGAAAATACAAATTGGGCTTACGCCAACACGAGAGGGCCTCAACCACACTCACATAGGCTGCCGGCGGATAAAAAAGAGGTGCCTCGAAGTGCGTGCACACGGGCACGCAAATCGAGGCAATGCATTAAGGCATGAAATGACATGGGAAATGATATGCAAGCATGCAAACCATATTTCAGCACCTAAATGAAAGGGGAAACAGCCCCGAAACAATTCGAAATGACACCCGAAGCATGCAATCATCCCGAAAATGTGAAATTAAGCCCCGAAATGGCCTATAGCCATGCTATACATGCAAAATATGATTATGGCAGCAAGAACAGTAGCAAGGCAGTCCCAAATATGGCATTTTATCAGCACAAAGCAAGGCCAAATAATGCTCACAAGTATGGAAACAAAAGCTTGCAAAAATACGGTAAAAGAGGGGAATTACAAAGCAAGTGACATGTACAATGCTCAAACCCAAAAAATCAGTTCTAAAACATTGAAGATGGAACAAAAATATGCACAAATGCAAGAGATGACAACCTCTAAATCAGTATGTATATATGCTAAACATAGCATGCAATATTACGGTAAATTTGGAGAATTGCAAAACAAGTACCAAAAGAAATCACCAAATGGCTTAAGGCCCTTAACAAAACACAAATAATAGACCAAAATAAGGCTCTTTATAAGCCTGATGAAGGCTGAAAACCGGAGCCAAATAAGCCTAACAAAGCATGCAAAATAATGAGCCAAAGAGAGGTATTGAGACAAGTGATATATGAAAACCCCAAATGGACAAACTTTCTTCTACAACATTAAAGATGAGCTAAAAATAAGCACAATTATAGAAGATGACATCCTCAAAATCAGAATACAAACATGCTATAAAATCCATGCAAAATAGGCTCAAATAGGCTATATCATGAGACATGCAAATCTATACACCAAATGACTAAACTTTCTTTATGAAACATGTAAAGGGGGTCAAAATAAGACCCCTCTTAGCTCTGACCAAGAGCTAAAACCGAAAGCACAAATGGCTACAAAACATGCAAGATTTAGGGCCAAAAGAGCATTTGAAAGGGAGGTGGTATATACAATGGCCAAATGAGGTTGAGCCCTTCTACAATGTTGTAGAGGGGCTCAAAATAGGCCCAAAACCAGTGGGGGTCGGAGCCCCAAAAACAAAGGAAAATAGGTCAAAAATAGCATGCAAAAATGGGACATACTTGATGAATATTGAAGCAACTAGTATATACAAACACCAAACATGGTTGAGCCCTTCTACAATGTTGTAGAGGGGCTCAAAATGAGCACAAAATCAGTAGGGGTCGGAGCCCAAATTCTCAAGAAATTAGAGTAGAAAAATGAATCAAGAAAATGCTCAAAAAGATGGATTTGGAGACTTACCCTTGAAGACCTTTCTTTCTTTGCTTCTTGACTTGAATTTGTAGCTTCTTGACTTCTGAAAAAACCTTCCTTGCTGCTGGAATGGTAGTGGAGATGGTGAGGCTTGGTGTTGGTGAAGAAATAATGCAAGACTTGGAAGTTTTTTGAGGTTTTTAGCTATGGAAATGGAAGATTTGGGAGAGGAAGTCTTGAGAGCAAATTTTTGTAACCCCCATACCAGCTGGAAGCTGCTGGTTTTATAGCCAAAAAGGTGAGAAATATCTTCCCTCAAATATCTAGATATTTTGAGGGCAAAATATCTAGATATTTTGAGGGCAAAAACAAAAGATTTTGTTCGGCCACGAAGTGGGCATCTGAGACCGCAGTGTTCCTCGGAATGATGAAACAGGGGTACCTGCCAAAATTGAACAAAAACCGACGCAAAACGAAAGCTCGGGGACCAAAACCGCGCGGGGTCCCGAAAATGGGCTGCCGGGCACCGGAAGTGGTGTTCGGCTGCGAAGTGGGTCTCGGAGACCCCAGTGTTCCTCGGAATGCTAAAATAGAGGTCTCTGCCAAAAACCGGAGAAAACGGATGCGAAATGAATGCTCGGGACCAAAACCGCGCAGTTTGGGGTCCCGAAAATGGGCTGCCGGGCACCGGAAGTGGTGTTCGGCTGCGAAGTGGGTTTCTGAGACCCCAGTGTTCCTCGGAATGCTAAAATAGAGGTTTCTGCCAAAAAAGAACAGACATCGATGCAAAATGAATGCTCGGGGCCAAAACCGCGTGGTTCGGGATCCCGAAAATGGGCTGCCGGGCACCGGAAGTGGTGTTCGGCTGCGAAGTGGGTCTCAGAGACCCCAGTGTCCCTCGGAAGGACCAAACAGAGGTGTCTGCCAAAAATGAACAGACATCGATGCAAAATGAATGCTCGGGGCCAAAACCGCGTGGTTCGGGATCCCGAAAATGGGCTGCCGGGCACCGGAAGTGGTGTTCGGCTGCGAAGTGGGTCTCAGAGACCCCAGTGTCCCTTAAATGGGAGTAAATGAGATGCATGCCAAAAACCGGAGAAATCGGAAATGGTTGGGCGGTCCCGAACCGAGGCACACGGCCTAACGGCTCCGAAAACCGGGAACCAGGCTCCGAAATGGGAAAAATGGCCTACGGCCACGAAAAGTAGCCCACGGCCACTGAGAGATAGTCTACGGGACCACTCCCTCCCCTCAGGAAAGAAAACAGAGAAAAACCGAGCCTGGTTCGCAAACCGAGACAAGGCACAGAAGAGAGTTCGGTAGTCCGGAGGCAGGGCGCACGGCCGCGACTCTGAGACTTCTGAACGAGCACAGTATGTAACATCACCGAGCGCTCAACCGGTGACGTCTGAGTCTTAAGGTCGGTCAAAAATGGGGTGTCTACAGTTGCCCCTCTTTGACAGAACTCGAAAGTCAAGAAGTGACGGGAGTGAATGTCAAAGCCCAGAGACGACCCATTTTTGACAAGGCCGAAGACTTAGACAATCATACAAGATAAACAGAGATATGTGCCCGTAGGCAAAATGGGGCAAAATGCAAATGATAGGCACGGAGCCAGGTGATCATGCAAGTGCAGCAAGCTGTAATGAAGCAAGTATTAACAAATAGATGCAACAGTTTTAAGCAAGAATGCAAAGCAAACAACTACATTTCATGCGGTTAGGAATGCGGAGAATTATTCAATTCTCGTCGCGTCTCACACGGAGAAGATACGATACCTGCGCGATTCGTCTGGTCGCACCAGCCTCAAATGAACCGTACATACAATATCGTGCCTGCAAAAGAGAGAAATTCAACAAGAACAATATGCTAACAACATATATTCAATGTGATTCCGAAAGTTTGGCACACGCGGTGTCGGTGGGTGAATGCATAAAGCAGTGTGATACAAATAAGGTGTGCAGGGTAGCGCGATGTAATGCACTAACAAGTGCAGGTGAGGTGCGCAAGATGCAAAATGATATGCAGGAAGATTTTGATAATTGGACTTATACGCTACGCGAAGCCTGTTTGAAAATTTGGACTTATACGCTACGCGAAGCCGGTTTGAAAATTGGACTTTCATGCAATGCATTGTAATGTAGTGGCTAAAATGCAATGTGAGATAAATTCCGAACACGCTGAAATCGCGTAAGGAAAGAAACACTCTAACCACGCTAAAATCGTGAGAAGAGAAACGGGACACTGAAACCACGCTGAAATCGTGAGAGAAGGTCCAAACAACAACCGCCCAGCGCGTCCACAACGCAACCTGGGATAGAGGTTATAACCGAGGAGAAAAACAAATGGTGTAACCAACAGACGTATCTCAACGTATTTCATACGGAGAGAGGGAAGGTTTTAACCGGGGAACAAAGGTGTAACCAACAAGCATATCTCAACGTATTTCATACGGAGAGAGGGAAGGTTTTAACCGGGGAACAAAGGTGTAACCAACAAGCATATCTCAACGTATTTCATACGGAGAGAGGGAAGGTTTTAACCGGGGAACAAAGGTGTAACCAACAAGCATATCTCAACGTATTTCATACGGAGAGAGGGAAGGTTTTAACCGGGGAACAAAGGTGTAACCAACAAGCATATCTCAACGTATTTCATACGGAGAGAGGGAAGGTTTTAACCGGGGAACAAAGGTGTAACCAACAAGCATATCTCAACGTATTTCATACGGAGAGAGGAAAGGTTTTAACCGGGGAACAAAGGTGTAACCAACAAGCATATCTCAACGTATTTCATACGGAGAGAGGGAAGGTTTTAACCGGGGAACAAAGGTGTAACCAACAAGCATATCTCAACGTATTTCATACGGAGAGAGGGAAGGTTTTAACCGGGGAACAAAGGTGTGACCAACAAGCATATCTCAACGTATTTCATACGGAGAGAGGGAAGGTTTTAAACGGGGAACAAAGGTGTGACCAACAAGCATATCTCAACGTATTTCATACGGAGAGAGGGAAGGTTTTAACCGGGGAACAAAGGTGTAACCAACAAGCATATCTCAACGTATTTCATACGGAGAGAGGGAAGGTTTTAACCGGGGAACAAAGGTGTGACCAACAAGCATATCTCAACGTATTTCATACGGAGAGAGGGAAGGTTTTAACCGGGGAACAAAGGTGTAACCAACAAGCATATCTCAACGTATTTCATACGGAGAGAGGGAAGGTTTTAACCGGGGAACAAAGGTGTGACCAACAAGCATATCTCAACGTATTTCATACGGAGAGAGGGAAGGTTTTAACCGGGGAACAAAGGTGTAACCAACAAGCATATCTCAACGTATTTCATACGGAGAGAGGGAAGGTTTTAACCGGGGAACAAAGGTGTGACCAACAAGCATATCTCAACGTATTTCATACGGAGAGAGGGAAGGTTTTAACCGGGGAACAAGGTGTGAGCGTGTGTGATTGATACGCAAAAATAGGCAAAGCGAGTGTATGATAGATACACTATTTGAGCAAAGTGTAATTGATATACAAAGGGTGAAGTGAGCAAAGTGTGATGGATACACAAAATGAATGAAGTGTGATTGATACACTAAGTGAATGATCTCAAACGGAATTTCTTTGAATGAACCGTACATACAATATCGTGCATGGCTGAGAAAAAAAACTTGATAGATATAATGCATTACAATGCATGATGCTTACGGAAAGCAATAAATGGACAAAGCAGCACTTTAGAAAGCACCTCATGAGGTGAGTGGCGGTGAACCGCTCTACTCTGATGGGGATCTCCCCTCGTGCTCTTCGAACACTTACCTTTAACTTGCAGTACAAAGGTTCTGAAATGCTAACAAGTAACAACAGCTGTATGTAGGAGCTACGGCAGCCGTTTGTCTTCCTGATCATATTCACAACTTTCCCTATTCTCCAACGGGGTGACAGACTAGGTTGGTTCAGTATCCAGAATTGAGGTGCATACACATGCTATCTCAATCTATGGGGCTGCCATATAGATTTCAAGCCGAGGATATACCCCTGGGTATTTAAACCAGACTTTAGTCTCGGAAATCCCGAACCTTTGCGTTCTAGGCCACGGCCATTCGAACTCTAGTTTCCACCGTCGCAGTTGGTCTCCTAGGAACTCATCGCAAACACAGCCAAGATGCCTCTGGCAGGGAATGGTACTCAGGGAGAGCACTTCTGATCGCCATTCTGGCTTGAAGTAGACTTGATCTTGAGCTTGAGGTAGAGGCACACTCATACATCAGAGCATTGGCAAGACCTGAAGAGGTACACATGGAATACAATCTCGAAGCTTACTGAAGTTGGAACACACTCAGATGCTTCCATTTTCCCTCTTTTGCTTTTGCTTTGTAGCCCGGAACTTTCATAGCCTCAGATGGGTCCTGGTTCTACTGTTTTCACATGACCTGGGTTGAACCCTGCAGTTTTCTGAAAGAACAAATTCTGTTTTGCACAAATGTGGAGAACGGCACAGCACTCATAGCACAAAACGATTTTTATTTTTTGAAAATGAGAAAAGGATTCTCAACCGGGTATTGAGCCTACAACTGACCACAGACAAAACAACTCAACACAGAAAAACAAAAGGTAAACGACCTAAATACAACGAGACGCGCTCGAGATGAAATGAGACAAACGAAAAGACACGACACTCAGACGTGCACAGGGAGCCTGTTTCACCGGGTAGTGTTTCCCACCCTTTCTCACTTGTGATTCTCACATCACTTGACACTCAATCTCTAGTTTTCTGAAAAAGCCCTTTTCTCACTTTTTTTCTCATCGCACATCTCTCTATTCTTCAATCTCTCATTTTTCATCCCTCCCCTGGGTGGTTGATGGATAAACAGCAAGTTGTGGGTTCTCGCCCCTAGCATTCTGCTAGATTCTTCTTCTTCTGCTCACAATGGTGAGTTTCTCCCACAGAGGGACTGTGCTACAATTGGGTGTGTAGCGGATCTGCGGCTGACATCGATCGATGATGCCCTGCTGGGGAGTTTGGACATGGTTAGATCTGCCCAGATGAGGGAATGGGAATATGTTGATCCATTCCAGTTTGTGCCTCGCACTTGGCTTGATACTTCGTTGGTCGGAGGATGAGAGAGCTTTCTGCCCTCTTGCTGTGCCCTTCAGTTGTGCCTTTGCTGGCAGGTAGAGTGCCCTTCTTGGCAAGTATGTTGATAACGGGGAAAAAGACAGAGAACCTGACTCAACTGTGCCCCTAGTTCGTCATTTTGACCATTTTTTGTTTTTGCTTTCTCCTAAAAAAAAAATTTTGACCAAAATGAGAGCTAGATTAACATGCTTGTTCGATTTTTGATTTGAAATCATGCAAGTCAGGCTATGAGCACTGAAAATTTTCCTTTTTTGGGTCCAAGAAATGGCCTAGTTTTTGGAAAAGATGGAACAATTTTCGAGAAAATTAGCCAACCTCAGTAAAAATCCTCAAAAACTATTTTTGCAAATGGCCACTTGCTCAACGAGCATGAAACCTACTCCTGAGATGCACAACCTCGGATCCAAAGGAAAACTGCCCCGTGCTTGAAGAGAACTGCATGGCAACGGAAAGTTGCCCCTTGTTTGAACGGCACCGCGGCGCGTTGAATGGCAACGGAAAGTTGCCCCTTGTTTGGATGGCGCCGCAGCACACTATAATTAACCCTCAGAGTGATGATGACAACCGAACTCTCGGATACAAAGAAGGCAAGGATGGTCAAAACCATTACATGGACACAATTGAATTTGAATTGTTTTACGGCTGGACTTCAGAATGAAGTTGCCTACGTATCCCAAAGATGGGAATCAAGCCTTACGTAGTTCGGAGTTAAGGTACACTCGGGTATTAACCTCTTTTTTTTTTTATGCTCTAACTTTTGCCAAGGCGCCTGTTGCAGGTTTTCGACCTTGCGAGCTTTGTTTTTCTTTCTTTCTTTTTCAATTCTTTTCTTTTCATTTTCATTTTCTTCTTTTTTCTTTTTTGCTCTTTTTGTTCTTTTCATTTTGTATCTTTGCATTTTTTTCTTTTTTCTTTTTTTCATTCTTTTCTTTGCTCTAACTTTTGCCTGGGTCGCCCTTCCGGGTTTTCGGCCCAGCGAGCCTCTCAAAGGGTAAAAGTGTAACAGGTCCATGCCAAATGGTTTTAAGATCCTGAAGCCCTCTGTATCCGGGAGAGTGGCTGTTGTATTGATTTGCAGAAAGATCCACCTTTGGCTCTTCGGGCACATCGGATATTGTTTGCCCCTAGTTCGAGGGGTGCTTCTGTTCTAGCTTTGCAAGCTTCTTCTGATGAGGTCTGACCTTCTTGATCTGACTTTGGTGCCTCTTGTTCGAGGGCTGCTTCAAATCTGGCCACACAGGCCTCACATTGTGGTTGACCGTTGAACCTTCTGAATTCAAGTTCAAGGTTTAGAAGCAAAGGGGTTGAGTCTCGAGGCTGAGAGCGATCCTAAGCTGCACAATCTCAAGAGCGATTCCACACAGGTCTTCGCAGGACCGCGCAAAACATTTTGTTTTTGAAAATTTTTAAGAAAGCGACGAATCGCTCGCGCTGAAGATAGTGTGAAACCAGTCTGGATCAAGCCAGGGTCCTTCTCAGTACTCACGCTAACAAGCATGATTTCATTCATTAAGGGCTTAGCACGCCTCTCTTTCTCTCATATGATTAAAGTTTTGCAAATCCCGAAGAATTTCTTCCTCTTTGTTTTCACTGCAGTGTTCAAAAAGTTTTGGAAAACTCAGGTCATTACAATGACTTCAAGGCACAAGAGAGCAGGTGGAATGCACTGCCATTTCATTCAGAACTTCTGGCACAACTGGCACAAGGCAGAAGCAAGCACAAGAATGTGAAAATCACTGCTGTTTCATTCAAAATCTGTTGGCACAACTGGCTCCTTGGCAGAAATAGACTCAAAACAAAACGAAAAGACAAACACAAAACAAAATGGTGACGCCCGAGGTGACACCCCCAGAATCACCCGACTCCTATACAACAGGACTGACTCGATACAACAAGACAGACCCAAAACAAAAGAGACCGACTCAAAACATAACAACAAGACTGACTCAATACCCCAGTCAGAATGCAAAATTAACAGCACTTGTACATTGCTCAGAACAGTGCATGCCATTCCCACGTCTGGAGTAAACTGATTGCCGCTCGCAGGTGGTTCATCCCCTGATCACATAGTCGCCTTATCTCCCCACAGGTTCACTGATCAAGTGCCGATAGACTTTGCAAGACTGGTACGGCGATGATCTTGTTGTCGATCAGATTTTGTATTTCGTGACAAAGACGAAGGCACTTGTCAGTGTCATGGCCAGCTCGTTGATGGAAGGCACAGTAGGCAGTTGGGTTATGTGAGGGAGGGGGTTTCTTCGGTAATGGTTGTGGCTCCAGGGGCTTCAGATACCCCTTTCTAATCAGGACCCTCAAGGCCGCTGATAGAGACATGTACAGTGGGGTGAATACCCTTTGCCCCCAAGGTAGATAGTCCGAAGTTCGGGGGTTTGAAGAAGATGCGCCAACAAAGAGGTCGGCAGGCGCTGGCCGGGTTTGCTGATCTCTTCCGAGCACGGGATTAGAGTTGAAAGGAACATTCCTGGTACAATGGCTCTTCTCCCGGCTTGCTCTTTGATTCAAACTGCCCCCAACTTGAGTGGCAAAAGTGTCATCCACAGTTTTTGCAACAACTGCGAGGACTTGCTCTTTGTTCAGTCCTTCGGCTTTCAAAGCCTCAACAGCCAACAGAAGATGCTCATGGGGATCCATGTCTGCCCCTATCTTGTTCCTTTCACTCGCCTCCACTTTGCCAAGGGATTTGCTTCCTCCTAATGCAGCCCGTCCCAAGCTTGGGGAGCCTTTTGACATGAACTCCCGGGTAGGCGATGTGTCTGATGATGGAGCCAAAACTCCAAAGGTTAAATCTGCCACAGTTCTCTGAAGATCTTCAATCATCCTTATCAGCTCAGAAGTAGTGGGTTCTTGGGTTTGGGATGATTGGGGTTCAGATGCACCCATCATGCATATGTCCATACTTTCCGGGATAAACACCTCAGGCTTGGGTAGATGGGCCGGGGTGATGTATATGCTGGGGTCGAAGGTGGATGGTAATATATGGATGAGGTTGAGATGTAGAGGTGATGGGTCAGTACTAACCTGAGGCCCTTTTGGTGGAGCTAGGGTCTCTTCGTCAATAAGATCCTGAATCTTATGACGAAGGCGGAAGCAACGGTTCGTATCATGACCGTGCTGTTGATGGTAGGCACAGTATTTAGCTGGGTCATACCTTGGTGGAAGAGGATTTGGGAGGGGTTGGGGTTCTAGGAGTTCTAGGTGCCCTTCTTCTTGCAGCTTTTTCAAAGCTTGGGAGAGACTCATGTAAAGGGGATGGAATTTTCTGGCTTGGGGCCGAGTTGAAGTGGTTGGTTTTTGGCCGTTGAGGGAAGTGGTGATAGCGTCTACGTCTGAGCATTTCGCAGTTGTGCTACCATCAGTAGTAGCATTGGAACTGCGAGCAACATTCCTCTTCAAAGGCTCATTATCTGCTGCAAAGATCCCTTGTCTGATGGCATCCTCGATTTGAACCCCCATCTCGTGCAGATTTGAAAAGGTAGGGAAGGGGATAACAATCATCTTCTGCATGAGCTTGGGCCGGAGATTGCGCACAATCATCCGAATCTGATCTTTGTCAGCGGGCCTAGTGGTCATCATTGAGGCTTTTGCTCTCCATCTCGTCATGAACTCTGAGAAACCCTCCTTTGGTTCTTGGCGGGTGACTTCGAGATCACAAGTTGTGACCTCGATCTGTGTGTTATAGGAGTATTGATCAATAAAGGCCTCAGCCAGCTCTTCCCAGTTCTGTTTCACAGAGTTCTCCAACTTTGCATACCAGGTTACGGCTATCCCGGACAGGGTTCGGCCGAATAGTGATAGTTTCTGGGCTGTGGTCAAACCCATTGGTCTCAGGATATCAGAAAACAATTGAAGGTACACCATTGGGTCTCCAGAGCCATCAAATCGATCGATATGCGGCATCTTGAACCGATCCGGTAATGTCACCACTGAGTCGGTATAACCATCCTCTATATCAGGAATGGAATGGGCACCCTGAGACTTTTTGAACAACTTCTCAAGCTTGCTCACTTTCACTGCTGTGGGGTCCGTCTTGAACTCGAAGGGTGAACTTGGCAGGTGGATCGGTGCTTTGGATAGCTGGGGTAAAATTGGGGGCGGAGCCGGCCCTACTGGAATGTCCGTATCTGCCTGGACATTAGGTGTCTCCTCGGGTATCGGAACCCTTGGGGGTGGAGGAGCTTGATGCGAGGCTGATGCTCCGGCTTGCTGCTGTAGCCGGGTAATTGTCTCTGCCTGTTGGGCCATGACCGCAGCCTGTTGCTTGGAAAATTCTGCTTGGCGGACAGCGTCCTGCTGCATGAGTTTCATACTTTCCTGCATTTGAAGCATCATTGCCTCTATCCCTGACGTGTTCTGCTGATCCATCCAACTAACTGGTATATCTATCCCTGCAGTAAAAACCGAGACCTTAGCCTGACTGTGCACTGGTGAGGTCGATAAGTGCCACTGATCTGGTAACTGCTGAGCTGGCGATTTGTGCCTGACTGGTCCTTTTACCCTGCCTCTGGTAAAGCAACACTAATTGCCCTTGAACTGAATTTCTGACCCGACAAAGTCTATCAGCACAAGTCTAATGATCCTCGGGGGATATTGGAGCCTTCTGAAGCTATGGTTCCCAAGACTACCTAGCAAAAGAGAAAACGGACAGCATCTCAGCCCAATTTCACCAGAACAGATACGAACAAAACCGAAACCGAATGAGTGTGCTCTCTACTGAATTCTGCCCCCAAAATTCTGCCTCAAATCTGATACCCTCGGGTAAAACTGATTCTCAAAATACTGAACGGGTGCCCGCAGGCCTGATGCCCAAAATACTGAATTGGTGCCCGCAGGCCTGATGCCCAAACTCAAAAACTGATACATGCATTCCCTGTAGAGACACACTCTAACAAGCACATAGCAGATAAGTGAGAGCCAAAACACCCCTATGTTGGGGTAGGGTTTCCCTGTCCTATTTTGTCAGGAGCTAGGGTTTCACTACGCACACAGCGGCTTCAAACAACCTATAAACGGGTAAGCAACCTGTCCTAGTTTGGAATGGTCACTATGGATCCGAATATGCACTAGGTCGAATGGTCAAAAAGGGTGGCCCGGTAAAACCGGGGTTTGTGTTCCCATGCTGTCAGAGCCCAGAGCCGATCAGCCTTACGGACATGACTTGACAAGACAAGCCTCCGGCAAATCGTTCGGGAATGGCATATGGCAAACACGGTGTCCTAGGCGCACCAATGCAAATGCAATGCAAAGAAACACACAAGTGTAGTCAAAACCAGATATCATGAGTTCGAGTCAAGTTCTCTAAATCCCCAGCAGAGTCGCCAGAAACTGTAACAACGCCCGCGAGGGACCTCGCTACAGTTCGGACTCGATTTTTGGTTGTGGTTCTAAATCTGAACCAAAGAGTCCAAATCCGGCAAATCGTTTGAGAAAACTGATTTTTGAAAGAAGTGCCAAACATGGACTGCTTTGCCAGATAACAGAGTCGCCACCTAAATATTTTAAAATGGGAAATTTAGGAAACCCTGACTCGGTGCCAAAAGGCCACGTGTCCGTCATCACCAAAGTTGGCTCGGGAACTTGGGTACGATTGGGGAAGGTCACATCGTGAGCACCCCCGCTCGCCCGGTCAAAGACCGGCCTCTACTAACCATGATATCTGTTTTTGAAAACATTGTATGCTCTTATTCCGATTATTAGCCTAGGTTACTATGTGATGCGCACAGCATACAAGTATAGACTGAATCGCCCGAATTGGAACAAAACATTTCATGTTTGTCTGTTTGAAAGTGGTGGGATGGTGCTACTCGCAAGTAGGCTAAAATGCGGATTTGCCACCCTCAGGTGGGCTTAGAAAAACATGGTGTTGCCACAATCTAGTGGGCTTAAAACAAACAGTCAATGAATTGTCCCAATTCAGATAACTCAACCTCCACCCACAGGCATTCAAGGCAGTTATATCACATAAGCACATAGCCTCATGGTAAGCATGCTATCATGGCAACACTCACACGCATGCAAGGATGCTAAAACATAAAACTTACCTAGTACTCCAAGCCAAAACAGGAAGCTTATTAGAAATCATGCATGATCCTAAATATACTGAATGTCTAATGCAACACATGCACAATGCAATTATAGCAGGCTCGGCTATTCTAAGCATGGTATATGAAATGCTACAGCTATCAAGTATTCAATGTGGAATTGAAATACAAATGCAGTTTGTATGATGCGCCGAGCCCGGTGCATGCAAAACAGATGAATGATGCAAACATGCTGTCATACTGTTATGCTAATTGAAATATGCCCTATATCTAACCATCCAAAGCGGATAAATAAAAGGGAGAAAGAAATGGGGGTTGGAAGACATACATCACACTCACACACCCTTATTACATTATTGCCCTCGCGCAGAGGGTCCGAATAAATAATAATACAGTCCGAAATGAAAGAATAGTACAGTCCGAATATACAGTCCGAATATTACAAATTTCTAATTAATTAACAAATTAATTACAAAAGAAGTAAAACTGGCATGCAAGCTAGGGACTGCCTTGCTTCTGATGGATGATGTATGCTGGGCTGCCTGGCGCGGAAATCCACTGAGATGCCCCAATTCGCCTCTGTTTGCAATTTTTCTCGAAATGCGTGCCGGACTCCGAAAAGGTGCTGATTCTTGATGTTGCTGCAACAGAGAGCAGGAAAAGGGCATAGCAATGTATTTCACAAATATATGCATGCCTCGATCCTCGTGCCACCAATCACGCATACCGATGCATGATGGCCGAGGAATCGGATTGCACAACTCAATATCAGATTAATGCAAATGATGACATAACAAAACCTAACTCCATCATGGATAATCCGGAGTGTCGGCGACTTGGGAATTGAGACTCGTTCCGCCACTCGGAGTGCGAAACGTACCTCGTTTCCCGTGCAATATGCATGATATGCATGAAATGCAACTAACATACAATCCTAGCATGCGCAATGCTATGAAAATGAGATGCCTCGAAATGCGTGCCCACTGGCACGCAAACCGAGGCGATGACATAAAGGCACGAAATGCAATGATGGGCTTACACCAATATGAGAGGGCCTCAGCCACACTCACACGGGATGCCGGAATGACAAAAATGAGGTGCCTTGAAATGCGTGCCCACTGGCACGCAAACCGAGGCAATGATGAAATGCAAATCGGATAAAACAGAGTGTCTCGAAATGCGTGCACACGGGCACGCAAACTGAGGCGGAGGCATACGCAATGCCAATCGGATAAAACAGAATGTCTCGAAATGCGTGCACACGGGCACGCAAACCGAGGCGGAGGCATACGCAATGCCAAGCGGATAAAACAGAGTGCCTCGAAATGCGTGCACACAGGCACGCAAACCGAGGCGGAGGCATACGCAATGCCAAGCGGATAAAACAGAGTGTCTCGAAATGCGTGCACACGGGCACGCAAACTGAGGCGGAGGCATACGCAATGCCAATCGGATAAAATAGAATGTCTCGAAATGCGTGCACACGGGCACGCAAACCGAGGCGGAGGCATACGCAATGCCAAGCGGATAAAACAGAGTGCCTCGAAATGCGTGCACACGGGCACGCAAACCGAGGCGGAGGCATACGCAACGCCAAGCGGATAAAACAGAGTGTCTCGAAATGCGTGCACACGGGCATGCAAACCGAGGCGGAGGCATACGCAATGCCAATCGGATAAAACAGAATGTCTCGAAATGCGTGCACACGGGCACGCAAACCGAGGCGGAGGCATACGCAATACCAAGCGGATAAAACATAGTGCCTCGAAATACGTGCACACGGGCACGCAAACCGAGGTGGAGGCATACGCAATGCCAAGCGGATAAAATAGAGTGTCTCGAAATGCGTGCACACGGGCACGCAAACCGAGGCGGAGTCATACGCAATGCCAATCGGATAAAACAGAATGTCTCGAAATGCGTGCACACGGGCACGCAAACCGAGGCGGAGGCATACGCAATGCCAAGCGGATAAAACAGAGTGCCTCGAAATGCGTGCACATGGGCACGCAAACCGAGGCGGAGGCATACGCAATGCCAAGCGGATAAAACAGAGTGTCTCGAAATGCGTGCACACGGGCACGCAAACCGAGGCAGAGGCATACGCAATGCCAATCGGATAAAACAGAATGTCTCGAAATGCGTGCACACGGGTACGCAAACCGAGGCGATGATATGAAATGCAAATCGGATAAAATCGAAGTGCCTCGAAATGTGTGCACATGGGCACGCAAACCGAGGCGATGCTAAAATGAAATGAAATGGCATACGGAATGCAAATTGGGCTTACGCCAACATGAGAGGACCTCCGCCGCACTCACATAAGCTGCCGTCGGGTAAAAACAAAGCGCCTCGAAATGCGTGCACACGGGCACGCAAACCGAGAAATGCATAAAATGGCATACGGAATGCAGTGATGGGCTTACGCCAACATGAGAGAGCCTCAGCCGCACTCACATAGGCTGCCAGCGGATAAAAATAAAGTGCCTCGAAACGCGTGCACACGGGCACACAAACCGAGGCAATGGCATACAAGCATGAAAATGCAAATTGGGCTTACGCCAACATGAGAGGGCCTCAACCACACTCACATAGGCTGCCGTCGGATAAAAAAATGAAGTGCCTCGAAATGCGTGCACACGGGCACGCAAACCGAGGCAATGATAGAGAAGCATGAAAATACAAATTGGGCTTACGCCAACACGAGAGGGCCTCAACCACACTCACATAGGCTGCCGGCGGATAAAAAAGAGGTGCCTCGAAGTGCGTGCACACGGGCACGCAAATCGAGGCAATGCATTAAGGCATGAAATGACATGGGAAATGATATGCAAGCATGCAAACCATATTTCAGCACCTAAATGAAAGGGGAAACAGCCCCGAAACAATTCGAAATGACACCCGAAGCATGCAATCATCCCGAAAATGTGAAATTAAGCCCCGAAATGGCCTATAGCCATGCTATACATGCAAAATATGATTATGGAAGCAAGAACAGTAGCAAGGCAGTCCCAAATATGGCATTTTATCAGCACAAAGCAAGGCCAAATAATGCTCACAAGTATGGAAACAAAAGCTTGCAAAAATACGGTAAAAGAGGGGAATTACAAAGCAAGTGACATGTACAATGCTCAAACCCAAAAAATCAGTTCTAAAACATTGAAGATGGAACAAAAATATGCACAAATGCAAGAGATGACAACCTCTAAATCAGTATGTATATATGCTAAACATAGCATGCAATATTACGGTAAATTTGGAGAATTGCAAAACAAGTACCAAAAGAAATCACCAAATGGCTTAAGGCCCTTAACAAAACACAGATAATAGACCAAAATAAGGCTCTTTATAAGCCTGATGAAGGCTGAAAACCGGAGCCAAATAAGCCTAACAAAGCATGCAAAATAATGAGCCAAAGAGAGGTATTGAGACAAGTGATATATGAAAACCCCAAATGGACAAACTTTCTTCTACAACATTAAAGATGAGCTAAAAATAAGCACAATTATAGAAGATGACATCCTCAAAATCAGAATACAAACATGCTATAAAATCCATGCAAAATAGGCTCAAATAGGCTATATCATGAGACATGCAAATCTATACACCAAATGACTAAACTTTCTTTATGAAACATGTAAAGGGGGTCAAAATAAGACCCCTCTTAGCTCTGACCAAGAGCTAAAACCGAAAGCACAAATGGCTACAAAACATGCAAGATTTAGGGCCAAAAGAGCATTTGAAAGGGAGGTGGTATATACAATGGCCAAATGAGGTTGAGCCCTTCTACAATGTTGTAGAGGGGCTCAAAATAGGCCCAAAACCAGTGGGGGTCGGAGCCCCAAAAACAAAGGAAAATAGGTCAAAAATAGCATGCAAAAATGGGACATACTTGATGAATATTGAAGCAACTAGTATATACAAACACCAAACATGGTTGAGCCCTTCTACAATGTTGTAGAGGGGCTCAAAATGAGCACAAAATCAGTAGGGGTCGGAGCCCAAATTCTCAAGAAATTAGAGTAGAAAAATGAATCAAGAAAATGCTCAAAAAGATGGATTTGGAGACTTACCCTTGAAGACCTTTCTTTCTTTGCTTCTTGACTTGAATTTGTAGCTTCTTGACTTCTGAAAAAACCTTCCTTGCTGCTGGAATGGTAGTGGAGATGGTGAGGCTTGGTGTTGGTGAAGAAATAATGCAAGACTTGGAAGTTTTTTGAGGTTTTTAGCTATGGAAATGGAAGATTTGGGAGAGGAAGTCTTGAGAGCAAATTTTTGTAACCCCCATACCAGCTGGAAGCTGCTGGTTTTATAGCCAAAAAGGTGAGAAATATCTTCCCTCAAATATCTAGATATTTTGAGGGCAAAATATCTAGATATTTTGAGGGCAAAAACAAAAGATTTTGTTCGGCCACGAAGTGGGCATCTGAGACCGCAGTGTTCCTCGGAATGATGAAACAGGGGTACCTGCCAAAATTGAACAAAAACCGACGCAAAACAAAAGCTCGGGGACCAAAACCGCGCGGGGTCCCGAAAATGGGCTGCCGGGCACCGGAAGTGGTGTTCGGCTGCGAAGTGGGTCTCGGAGACCCCAGTGTTCCTCGGAATGCTAAAATATAGGTCTCTGCCAAAAACCGGAGAAAACGGATGCGAAATGAATGCTCGGGACCAAAACCGCGCAGTTTGGGGTCCCGAAAATGGGCTGCCGGGCACCGGAAGTGGTGTTCGGCTGCGAAGTGGGTTTCTGAGACCCCAGTGTTCCTCGGAATGCTAAAATAGAGGTTTCTGCCAAAAAAGAACAGACATCGATGCAAAATGAATGCTCGGGGCCAAAACCGCGTGGTTCGGGATCCCGAAAATGGGCTGCCGGGCACCGGAAGTGGTGTTCGGCTGCGAAGTGGGTCTCAGAGACCCCAGTGTCCCTCGGAAGGACCAAACAGAGGTGTCTGCCAAAAATGAACAGACATCGATGCAAAATGAATGCTCGGGGCCAAAACCGCGTGGTTCGGGATCCCGAAAATGGGCTGCCGGGCACCAGAAGTGGTGTTCGGCTGCGAAGTGGGTCTCAGAGACCCCAGTGTCCCTTAAATGGGAGTAAATGAGATGCATGCCAAAAACCAGAGAAATCGGAGATGGTTGGGCGGGTCCCGAACCGAGGCACACGGCCTAACGGCTCCGAAAATCGGGAACCAGGCTCCGAAATGGGAAAAATGGCCTACGGCCACGAAAAGTAGCCCACGGCCACTGAGAGATAGTCTACGGGACCACTCCCTCCCCTCAGGAAAGAAAACAGAGAAAAACCGAGCCTGGTTCGCAAACCGAGACAAGGCACAGAAGAGAGTTCGGTAGTCCGGAGGCAGGGCGCACGGCCGCGACTCTGAGACTTCTGAACGAGCACAGTATGTAACATCACCGAGCGCTCAACCGGTGACGTCTGAGTCTTAAGGTCGGTCAAAAATGGGGTGTCTACACCAACACATCTTATAACTCCAAACGAGAAATTAAAGGACGACAACAACAATTACATAGTGATAGAATCCATGGAACCTAAGTCCGAATACAACAACCAAATGGGAAAAGACCGGGGTCGCTATAACCTGCCCCCCTTAAAGAATTTTGTCCCCGAAATTAAGCATAAGTTTTCAAAAACAGGTTTTTTCTCAATTTCCAATGATATTACATTACAATAATAAACAACTTGACCAAATACCGTTCATTTCATCTCTTATCAAGAGGCATCTCACAATAAGTAAAACAATATATATATATATTTTAACTTGCATTATCAACATGCATTTCTTTCAATTTCAACAATTTTCAATATACATGATTCCCATTTCCATATCATATTCAATTTCATGATATAACTCTAATTCTACAACGCATTCAACATATGCAATGTTACCATAAACTTCCATTATGAGGCAAGTTTCAAAATACTTCCATTAAACCAAACATTCACAATGTTTTACAACTTAAGACATATATATAATGTTCTTAAAGTTCATTAAAATTACAAAATTTCAATACATGATTACACATCAACAAACAAGTCCGGATATTTCTCGCGAACTTCCAACTCACGTTCCCAAGTGGCTTCCTCCACCCCGTGATGTTTCCACAAAACCTTTACCAAAGGGATGGTCTTGCCTTGCAAAACTTGATCCCGCCTATCCAAGACCCGAACCGGTCTCTCCTCGTACGAGACATGCTCGTCAACAACTAAGTCAGTCCAATCCAACACATGTGATGGATCCGGCTCATACTTCCGAAGCATACTCACATGAAACACGTCATGAACTCTGGATAACTGTGGCGGCAAAGCTAAACGATAGGTAGCCTCGCCAATCCTCTCAAGGATCTCAAAAGGACCAATAAACCGAGGGGACAACTTCCCGTTCTTCCCAAACCTCATCAATCCCCGCCTAGGTAATATTTTCAGAAAGCCATGATCACCTACCTCAAACACCAAAGGTCTCCTCCTACGGTCGGCATACGATTTCTGACGACTCTGGGCTGTAACAAGTCTCCTACGGATAAGCTCAACTTTCTCCGTCATTTCCCTCACCAACTCCAGACCCAACAAAGGTTCATCACCCACCTCGGCCCAACAAACTGGAGACCTATACGGTCGGCCATACAAGCCCTCAAACGGTGCCCTACCGATACTAGACTAGAAGCTGTTATTGTAGGCGAACTCCACCAAACGCAAGTGCCTCTCCCACGACCCACTAAAATCAAGAACACAACCCGAAGCATATCCTCAAGGATCAGTCTGAGGATGATAAGCTGTGCTAAAGGTCAACTTAGTACCTAAGGCACTCTGCAAACTCTGCCACAACCTAGCAGTAAAACGAGGATCTCTATCTAAGACGATCGTCACTGGAACCCCGTGCAACCTCACTATGTCCGAAATGTACAAGTTGGCAAGATGATCTACCGAATCTCTCACGCGCATAGAAATGAAGTGCGCCGACTTAGTCAACCGGTCTACAACCACCCAAATAGCATCACTACCCCGTTGAGTCCTCGGAAGACCTACAACGAAGTCCATAGTGACATGCTCCCACTTCCACTCGGCAATAGGCAAGGGTTGTAACAAACCCGCTGGCCTCTGATGCTCGGCCTTTAGTTGCTAACAAGTAAGGCACTTGGACACGAAAGCTGCCACATCTCTCTTCATACCCCGCCACCAAAACTGGCGACCCAAATCCCGATACATCTTAGTGCCTCCCAGATGCACCGCAAGGCGTGAATGATGAAACTCTCAGAGTACCTCCTCTCGGCAAGACTCCGGCACAAACAGACGGTCTCGGTATCTCACACTCAGGTCGGGATACACCATCAAACCCTTCTCAACCTTCCCATTGGAGATCTTCTCTCGAAGAGATTCCACCTCAAGGTCACCTCTCTGTGCCTCTAACACTCGAGTCATAAGTGTAGGCTGTGCAATAACAGAAAACAAGGACGCAGCCTCAACGGATTCGCCCAGAAGCAAATCAAACTCCCCAAGTGCACCCAACATCTCCCATTCCCAGATGGCTATGCTAGCTATGTCACCAACAGATTTCCTGCTAAGGGCATCGGCCACCACATTGGGCTTCCCCGGATGATAATGCAACTCGAAGTCATAATCCTCAATGAACTCCATCCACCTCCTTTGCCTCAAGTTCAAGTCTTTCTGTGTAAACAGATATTTCAGACTCTTATGATCCGAGAATACCTCGAATCTCTCACCATAAAGGTAATGCCTCCAAATCTTCAAGGCAAAGATCACAGCTACTAACTCTAGGTCATGGGTAGGGTAATTCTTCTCGTGTAATTTCAACTGACGTGAGCCATAGGCTACCACTTTTCCCTCTTGCATCAACACACAACCCAAACCCTCTCGTGAAACATCACAATAAACAGCATAACCCAACCCTCTCTCCGGAATAATCAAGACTGGAGCGGTGGTCAATTTAACTTTCAACTCCTGAAATGACTTTTCACAAGTCTCACCCTATACAAATTTGATTCCCTTCCGAGTCAATCTAGTCAACGGTGAAGCTAACCTGGAGAAATCCTTCACGAACCGTCGGTAGTACCCAGCTAATCCCAGAAAACTGTGGATCTAAAACACACTCTTAGGCTGTGCCCAATCTTACACTGCCTCTATCTTGGATGTATCAACAGACACCCCTTCCCTGGAAACCACATGGCCTAAGAACTTCACCCCCTCTAGCCAGAACTCACATTTCCCAAACTTAGCGTAAAGCTTATGGGCTCTAAGTAACTCAAGCACTACTCTCAAGTGCTCCTTGTGCTCCTCCTCCGAAGGTGAATAGATAAGAATATCGTCTACAAAGACTACTACAAAACGATCTAAGAATTCCCGAAATATCCGGTTCATCAAGTCCATAAAGACTGCAGGTGCATTGGTGAGCCCAAATGGCATCACCAGAAACTCATAGTGGCCATACCGTGTACGGAATGCCGTCTTCGGAATATCCTCCTCCCTGACTCTCAACTGATGATAACCCGATCTCAAGTCTATCTTAGAGAAACAACGGGAACCCTTCAACTGATCGAACATATCATCAATACGAGGCATAGGGTACTTATTCTTGACCGTAGCCCGATTCAATTTCCAGTAATCGATACATAGCCTCAAAGCACCACCTTTCTTCTTAGCAAAGAGGGCCGGTGCTCCCCACGGCGAAACACGAGGACGTATATAGCCCTTATCTAGCAACTCCTGGAGTTGGATCTTCAACTCAACTAACTCAGCTGGGGCAAAACGATAAGGTGCCATAGAAATCGGCGCCGTGCCGGGCACTAAATCAATAGAGAACTCAATCTCTCTATGAGGTGGCAAACTAACAAGAACCTCGGGAAAGACGTCCGAGTACTCACAAACCACTCTTGGCAACACAGTCTGGGTCTCATCACACTCACCACTCTCAAAGCTAGCAAGTAGACCACTAAGCCCACTCCGCCCTCGCGGATCATACCCCGGTGGCAAAACACTACCAACCCGATCCCCCAAGAAATGAAAACACTCCCCGCTCACGGTACAACAAGTGACCCTCGGGCGGTAGCAAGCAATAACTGCCCGGTATGACAATAACCAATCCATACCCAAAATAACGTCAAAGCCCTTCATGGGCATAACTACAAAAGGAAACGGAAGCCTATGATCGGCGACCTCTATATCACAACCCCTAACACCTTGTTTCAAGATCAATTCACCCCTAAGGGGTGACACTACACAAATAGGAGATGCTAACTGTGCTAACTCCAACTCCAAAACAGATGCAAATGCAGCAGACACAAAGGAATGAGATGCACCCGTATCAATCAATACACTAGCAACCGAATTGCAAAACAAGAAGGTACCTCTCACAACTGATGGAGCCGGTACAAGATCCTGTGCGGTAACAGCATACACGCGCCCAGATGACCTCTGATCAACCTGCTCACCTCTAGGAGCATAAGACCGCTGCACAGACTAGGACGATGAAGCCCCCTGATTGGCCCTCGAGGCCTGAACTGACTGAGCTGGCTGATGACTCTGAGTCTGCCTCAAACCATATGCACCAGATGTGCCACTCAACTGCGGGCAAAACCTCTTCATGTGCCCTACCTGACCACACTGAAAACAAGAGAGTGGCTGGCCTCTACCCTGACTCTAGCTCTGAGATCGAGCCGAAGATGACGCTGCTCTCTGCCCTCCTCCCTTCTGCGGGCAAGCTGGAGACTTGTGGCCCAGCTGACCACACTTGAAACAGGTAATGTCTCCCTGGCTGCCTTTCCCAGAACTAGCACTCGGTACAGGAAAAGTCGATCTAGAAAAGCTACCCTGAGACTACTGAGGGTTAAAACCCTTCTGTCTCCTACCATCACTCTGTCCATCCTGACTCCTCTTGGAGCCTTTCTGCCCATCCTCCTCTTCCTGCATCATGATCTCAGTAATGGGCTGTAGCATCAACCAGACGCCCATAATCTCGAATCATAGTCCCTACAACTCTCAACTTGAGGCTGCGCCTCAACTTCTTCTCAAACTCAATACAACGGCGTTCCTCATACGCCACCAACTCAGGTGCAAGCCTGGACAAGCTAGTAAATGCGGCCTCAAACTCGACCACTGAAGAACTGTTCTACTTAAGCTGGCAGAACTGATCTCTCAACCTCTCCTTAACAGCTGGAGACAGGAACTTCTCCTAGAAAGCGTCAACAAAAGCCTTCCAAGTCCCTCCTATACGACTCTTAGTGAACTTCCACCACTGACCCGCATCCCCCTTAAGCTGGAAAGATGCCAAGGTCACCTTCAGTACCTCATCTTCGATGCCTAGCATCTCAAACATCTTCGTTGTCTGTTCGAGCCATTCATCTGCCTTAAGTGGCTCTTTAGGGTCACCTAAAAATTTATCCGGGTTAGACCAGAAGAACTCCCTCTTCAGAAAAGAAGGCCCTGCATCCGCCACATGAACTTGAGCCTAATTCTCAGCTCTGAGAATGCCTACTGACTCCTTGAATGCCCCTGCTATCTCTCGGGCCAAAGCGCCCATAGCCTGCTGTCCTACCGGCTCGGCTACATTGGCCTAGCCAACTCCCTCCTGTACTGTCGGAATCTCCTCCGGTATAGGCATCTCCTGCCCACCACGCCTACCACGCCTACCACATCCTTGTCCTCGTCCTGACATCCTAATAAAGGTAACAAAGACGTTAGCACATTAATAAGTGTGCCAAAACTATAACACTTACGTTCTAATGCATTGGACAACAATAATTCACTCCACGTAAGTACATAATCACATAAGCACCTACGAATTTCATTCCTGGATAATGATAGTCCCGAGGCGTCACTAAAGTTCCAGTTGGAAACAACATTGATCAAGTGCCTTTCCAACAAGACTTTTAGAAACTCAAGGGTCCAATCAACATCCTAGAAACTACATTCTATACCCACATAGTTACATAAACATGTTATCATATAAGCATATAACAGTACATCTAAGTCTCTATCAAGTGAGACGAACCCATTGTGATACTAATCACTTCCCACGTACCCAAAGTATTCGAACCTGGTACGCTCTGATACCAAGTTGTAACGCCCTCAAAATTTAACCCATAACATATACTATTAACATGCAACGTTATAAGAGAGCAAAACATTATTTCATTCATCAGAGTAATCTTATTAAAAGACATTACATGTAATAACGAAAGTAAATGCCCTACGGGCTTACATCTTTCCAAGCCAACACTTGGACACAAAAATATGAGTACTAACTCATTTACACATTAAGCCCTAGGCTTGAGTTTACATGTAACATCAAAATAAAACAAAATAGACAACTAATCTAAACAGAGTCTTCAACTCCAAATCCATCCAAGCTAAGTCCTTGGAGGTAGCACATCACCTAAACTTGAAAATGATGTTCCCATATAGGGTGAGCCACAGCCAAGTAGAAATATACTAAACCAAATATAAGCATTGAATAAAGCAAAAGCATTCAATAGATGGAGTACCCAAAATAATCAATTACATCATCATTCAGTTCCATGACACTAATGTCTATGACACGTTTCACTTTCCATTTATACAAATATGGCTCAGAACCTGGCCAAATAACTCAACAGAGATTACATCTCTTATTAACAATATTTCCAATTTAGCTGGGATAACAAATCAAGTTAAACCTTTCTTATATCATAATGGATACACATGTCGGTGTTGTATCAACCTCAACCAAAATTCACTTCCATACTTCCCAATTGATTCACATTTTAGTGATGTATCAATAACATGTAAAAACACTTCCATAAATCAATAAGCACACATATTAGTGGTGCTAATGGAGTCCATCCCCTATCTCCTCCCAAACAATATCCGGTTTAGGAGTCCATCCCCTATCTCCTCCCAATCCGTGGAGTACATCCCCTATCTCCTCCCAAACAATATGCAAATACAATGTATTAAACACTTGTAATATACAATACTCAATTAATACATGTATTTTATGTATTAATTCAACTGTCAAAATTAATGACTTAACCAATGTGATTAGTTTCAGTTTTTCCTAATCCACATGCAATGTCTACAACAATCACGACTATCGTCCACCGATAGCCCAAAACAGTTATTTCTAAACAGGAAATAAATGTAATAACAAATATAAATTCAACAATTCAACAGGCGAGCGATTAAATTATCCCACTACACCATTTAAGCTTACAATTCCCCAATTCTATGAATTCAACTAAATTCCCCAATTTCCTTAAATTAATTATACAAATTAATTAAAACAACTATGGTTTTTCCCAAAATTACCAAACAACCCCAAACCTATCAAAATACCAAGACTTAGAACAAAACCTATAATCAGGAGTAGGAAATCCCTACCTTGAAGTAAATAACCTGAATAGAGAAGATGGAGATGATGACCCAAAATCCAAAGTGCTCCAAACCGCCAAATGCTCAGATTAAAACGAAGCTCTCGACTCACTCTATCTTTTTAACAAAGAGCCTAGGGTAGAAACACCCTAAAACTAGATGATACCTAAGAGAGAAGGTGTGTAGAGGGAGAGAGAAGTCGGACCTAGGGTTTTGGAATAAAAAAGAGGATCAAAAACTGTTTTAAAACCCGCTGCTGCCTATTTAAATAAAACAGGCTCGCTCGAGCGAAGACTTGGTCGCTCGAGCGACCAGACACAAGGAAGCCTCGCTCGAGCGAAGAAAAGCTCGCTTGAGCCAAGAATGCAATGCTTCAGGTCTGTAACCCAGAAGCACGCTCGAGCGACAGAATGCTCGCTCGAGCGAAGAACTCAAAAACATACTCCTCGCTCGCTCGAGCGAAGAAACACAACTCTCAGGTCTAAACCAGACGCAATTGCTCGCTCGAGCTAAGAAACCCTGGCTCGAGCCACCAAACACAAAACTCCACTCTCGCTCGAGCGACCAAACCCTGGCTCAAGCGAAGGACCAAAAACAAAAGCTCGCTCGAGCGACCAAAACCTCGCTCGAGCGAAGGTCCAAAATTCTGGACAGCAACACTTGGTTTCTAAACCCAACCAACCTGAAACAAACCTGCCCAACACATCTTATAACTCCAAACGAGAAATTAAAGGACGACAACAACAATTACATAGTGATAGAATCCATGGAACCTAAGTCTGGATACAACAACCAAATGGGAAAAGACCGGGGTCGCTATAATTTGGAAATTAAACAAAAAAGGAAGTTGAATAGAAAATGGAAGTTCATTCAAGAAACCACTATACGTTAGCGTTCTATTTGGAAATTAAATAAAAGTGGAAATTGAATAGAAAATGAAATTGAATAAAAATGAGAGTGCAATAAAAAAGGAAGTTGCATAAAATTAAAAATGCAAATAGATCGTTAAGGTATAGTGGTTTCTTGAATTTGAAATTAAATAAAAAAGGAAGTTGAATGGAAAAGGAAATTGAATAAAAATAGAAGCGGAATAAAAATCCACCCTTTTCTATTCAACTTCCTTTTTTATTTAATTTTAAAATTGATGGTTAAGGTATAGTGGTTTCTTGAATGAACTTCCATTTTTAATTTTATGCAACTTCCATTTTTATTTTTATTCAACTTCCTTTTCTATTCAACTTCCTTCTTTAATTTTATTTAATTTCCAAATAAAAATTTTGGAATTAAATAAAAAAGGAAGTTGAATAAAAATAAAAATGGAAGATGCATAAAATTAAAAATGAAAGTTCATTCAAGAAACCACTATACCTTAACGATCTATTTGGAAATTAAATAAAAAAGGAAGCTGAATAGAAAAGGAAATTGAATAAAAATGAAGTTGAATAGAAAAGGAAATTGAATAATGGAAGTTGAACTTCCATTTTAAATAGAAAAGGAAATTGAATAAAAATGCAAGTGGAATAAAAATAAAAATGGAAGTTGCATAAAATTAAAAATGGAAGTTCATTAAAAAAACCACTATACCTGAACGACCTATTTGGAAATTAAATAAAAAAGGAAGTTGAATAGAAAAAGGAAGTTGCATAAAAATGTAAGTGGAATAAAAATAAAAATGGCAGATGCATAAAATTAAAAATGGAAGTTCATTCAAGAAACCAGTACACCTTAACGAAAGGAAATTGAATAAAATTAAAAATAAAAGTGGAATAAAAATAAAAATGGAAGTTGAATAGAAAAGGTGGAAGTTGCATAAGATTAAAAATGGAAGTTCATTCAAGAAACCACTATACCTTAACGATCCATTAGGAAATTAAATAAAAAAGGAAGTTGAATAGAGAAGGAAGTTGAATAAAAATAAAAATGGAATTTGCCTAAAATTGAAAATGGAAGCTCATTCAAGAAACATTCAAGAAACCACTATACCTTAACGATCTGGTTGGAAATTAAACAAAAAAGGAAGTTGAATAGAAAAGGAAGTTGAATAAAAAAGGAAACCATTATACCTTAACGATCTATTTGGAAATTAAATAAAAAAGGAAGTTGAATAGAAAAGGAAGTTGAATAAAAACAAAAATGGAAGTTTATTCAAGAAACCAATATACCTTAACAATCTATTTGGATATTAAATAAAAAAGGAAGTTGAATAGAAAAGGAAATTGCATAAAAATGCAAGTGGAATTCAAGAAACCACTATACCTTAACGATCTATTTGGAAATTAAATAAATTTTTATTTTTATTCCACTTGCATTTTTATTCAACTTCCTTTTCTATTCAACTTCCATTTTTAATTTTATGCAGCTTCCATTTTTATTTTTATTTAATTTTATTTTTATTCAACTTCCTTTTCTATTCAATTTCCTTTTTTATTTAATTTCCAAATAGATCGTTAAGGTATAGTGGTTTCGTGAATGAACTTCCTTTTTTATTCAATTTTCTTTTCTATTCAACTTCCTTCCTTTTTTATTTAATTTGTAAATAGATCGTTAAGGTATAGTAGTTTCTTGAATGAACTTCCATTTTCAATTTTATAAAACTTCCATTTTTATTTTTATTCAATTTCCTTTTCCATTCAACTTCCTTTTTTATTTAATTTCCAAATTGATCGTTAAGGTATAGTGGTTTCTTGAATGAACTTCCAAATAGATCGTTCAGGTATAGTGGTTTCTTGAATGAACTTTCATTTTTAATTTTATGTAGCTTCCATTTTTACGATCTATTTGGAAATTAAACAAAAAAAGAAGCGGTTCCTTGAATGAATTTCCATATTTAATTTCCTTTTCTATTCAACTTCCTTTTTTATTTAATTTCCAAATAGATCGTTAAGGTATAGTGGATTATTGAATGAACTTCCATTTTTAATTTTATGCAACTTCCATTTTTAATTTTATTCAACTTCCATTTTTATTTTTATTTCACTTCTATTTTTATTCAACTTCCTTTTTAATTCAATTTCCTTTTCCATTCAACTTCCTTTTTTGTTTAATTTCCAAATAGATCAGATTTATGAATGTTCATTCAAGAAACCACTATACCTTAACGATCTATTTGGAAATTAAATAAAAAAGGAAGTGGAATAAAAATAAAAATGGAAGTTGCATAAAATTAAAAATGTTGTTCATTCAAGAAACCACTATACCTTAACGATCTATTTGGAAATTAAATAAAAAAGGAAGTTGAATGAAAAAGGAAATTGAATAAAAAATGAAATTGAATAAAAATAAAAGGATGTTCATTCAAATAACCACTATACCTTAGCATTCTATTTGGAAATTAAATAAAAAAGGAAGTTGAATAGAAAATGAAATTGAATAAAAATAAAAATGGAAGATGCATAAAATTAAAAATGGAAGTTCATTCAAGAAACCACTATACCTTAACGATCTACTTAGAAATTAAATAAAAAAGGAAACTGAATAGAAAAGGAAGTTGAAAATAGAAGTTCATTCAAGAAACCACTATACCTTAACGATCCATTTGGAAATTAAATAAAAAAGGAAGTTGAATGGAAAATGAAGTTGAATAAAAATAAAAAAGGAAGCTGCATAAAATTAAAAATGGAAGTTCATTCAAGATCGTTATGGTGTAGTGGTTTCTTGAATGAACTTCCATTTTCAATTTTATGCAAATGGAAGTTCATTTAACAAACCACTATATCTTAACGAACTATTTGGAAATTAAATAAAATTTCATTTTCTATTCAACTTCATTTTCTATTCAATTTCCTTTTTATTCAATTTCCACTTCTATTTTTATTCCATTTCATTTTCCATTCAACTTCCATTTTATTTCTATTCAACTTCCATTTTTAATTTTTATTCCGCTTTTATTTTTATTCAATTTCCTTTTCTATTCAACTTCCTTTTTTGTTAAATTTCCAAATAGATCGTTAAGGTATAGTGGTTTCTTGAATGAACTTCCATTTTTATTCAACTTCATTTTCTTCAATGAACATGCATTTTTAATTTTATACAGCTTCCACTTCCTTTTTTATTTAATGAACTTCCATTTTTATTCAATTTCCTTTTCAAAAATTAAAAATGGAAGTTCATTCAAGAAACCACCACTATACCTTAACGATCCATTTGAAAATTAAATAAAAAAGGAAGTTGAATAGAAAATTAAAAATGGAAGTTCATTCAAGGAACCACTATACCTTAACGATCTATTTGGAAATTAAATAAAAAAAGAAGCTGAATAAAAAAGGAAATTGAATGAAAATAAAAATGAATAAAAATAAAAATGGAAAAGAAGTTGAATAAAAATGAAATTGAATAAAAATGCAAGTGGAATAAAAATAAACATGGAAGTTGCATAAAATTAAAAATGGAAGTTCATTCAAGAAACCACTATACCTTAACGATCCATTTGGAAATTAAATAAAAAAGGAACTACTATACCTTAACGATCTATTTGGAAATTAAACAAAAAAGGAAGTTGAATAGAAAAGGAAACCACTATATCTTAGCGTTCTGTTTGGAAATTGAATAAAAATTAAAGTGGAATAAAAATAAAAATGCAAGTTCATTCAAGAAACCACTATACCTTAACGATCTATTTGGAAATTAAACAAAAAAAGAAGTTGAATAGAAAATGAAATTGAATAAAAATGCAAGCGGAATAAAAATAAAATGGAAGTTACATAAAATTAAAAATGGAAGTTGAATGGAAAAGGAAATTGAATAAAAATGCAATAAAAATAAAAATAAAAATGAAAGTTGCATAAAATTAAAAATGGAATTTCATTCAAGAAACCACTATACCTTAACGATCCATTTTGAAATTAAATAGAAAAGGAAGTTGAATGGAACTTCCATTTTTAATTTTGTTGCAAGTGAAATAAAAATAAAAATGGAAGATGCATAAAATTAAAAATGAAAGTTCATAAAATTAAAAATGGAAGTTCCTTTAAATAAAAAAGGAGGTTGAATAGAAAAGAAAATTAAATAAGGAAGTTCATTCAAGACACCACTATACCTTAATGATCTATTTGGAAATTAAATAAAAAAAAAAATAAAATTAAAAATGGAAGTTCATTCAACCACTATACCTTAGCGATCTATTTGGACATTAATTTCATTTTCTATTCAACTTTCTTTTTTATTTAATTTCCAAATAGATCGTTCAATTTCCAAATAGATCGTTATGGTATAGTGGTTTCTTGAATGAACTTCCATTTTTAATTTTATGCAGCTTCAATTTTTATTTTTATTCCGCTTCTATTTTTATTCAATTTCCCTTTTTTATTTAATTATTCCACTTCTATTCAATTTCCATTTTTCTAATTTTTACTTTCTTTAATGAACTTCCATATTTAATTTTATGGAACTTCCATTTTTATTTAATTTCCATTTGTCTATTCAATTTCCTTCCATGCAACTTTCATTTTTATTTTTATTCAACTTCTATTTTTATTCAATTTCCTTTTCTATTCAACTTGTATTTTTATTTAATTTCTAAATGGATCGTTAAGACATAGTGGTTTCTTGAATGAACTTCCATTTTTAATGGAAGTGGTTTCAAGTTCATTTTTAATTTTACAAAAATGGATGATCAGGTATAGTGGAAGAAACCACTATACCTTAACGATCCATTTGGAAGTTGAATAGAAAAGAAAGGAAGTTGAATAGAAAAGGAAGATGCACTAAACCTATTCAAGAAACCACTATACCTTAGGAAGTTTAATTTAAAAATGGAAGTAGAAAAGGAAGTTTATTCAATTTTTAATTAAATACCTTTTCCAAATGAAAATAAAAATGAACTTCCTTTTCTATTTTGGAATAAAAAAGGAAGGAAGTTGAAATTAAAGGAAATCACTTGAATTTCATTCAAGTATTTGGAAATTTCCTTTTCTATTCAACTTCCTTTTTTTCAAATTGATCGTTCAGGTATAGTGGTTTTCTTGAATGAAGAAAATTGGTTTCTTGAATTACCTTACATTTTTATTTCTATTCCACTTCTATTTAAGATATAGAAGTGGAATTGAAATAAACCACTATACCTGAACGATCTATTTGGAAATTAAACAAAAAAGAAAGTTGAATAGAAAAGGAAATTGAATAAAAATAAACACCACTATACCTTAACGATCTATTTGGAAATGAAAAAAAAAAAATGGAAGTTGAATAGAAAATGAAGTTGATTAAAAATAAAAATTCAATTTGGAAATAGAAAATGGAAAAGGAAGTTGAATAAAAATAGAAAAGGAAGTTGAATAAAAATAAAAACGGAAGTTGCATAAAAATAAAAAAGGAAGTTGCATAAAAATAAAAGTGGAAGTTAAATAGAAAATGAAATTGGCAAAAAATAAAAATGGAAGTGGCAAAAAATAAAAATGGAATAAAAATAAAAATGAAAGTTGCATAAAATTAAAAATGGAAGTTCATTCAAGAAAAGGAAATTAAATAAAATGGAAGTTCATTCAGGAAACCACTATACCTTAGCGATCTATTTGGATAAAAATAAAAAGGGAAGTTGAATAGAAAAGGAAATTGAATAAAAATAAAAGTGGAAGATGCATAAAATTAAAAATGGAAGTTCATTCAAGAAACCACTATACCTTAACGATCTATTTGAATGAACTTAAATAAAAAAGGAAGTTGAATAGAAAAGAAAGTTGAATAAAAATAAAAATGGAAGTGGAATAAAAATGGAAGTTGAATAAAATAATTCAGCTTCCTTTTCTATTACACTATTTTTATTTAATTTCCTTTTTTTATTCAACTTCCTTGTTAATTAAATAAAAGGAAGTTGAATAGAAAAGGAAATTAAATAAAAAAAGGAAGTTGAATAGAAAAAGATATTGAATAAAAATAGAAGTTGAATAGAAATAAAAATGGGAGGTGCATAAAATTAAATAATGGAAATTCATTCAAGAAACCACTATACTTTAACGATATTGAATAGAAAAGGAAATTTTATCAAGGTAAAGTTGATTTCTTGAATGAACTTGCATTTTTAATTTTATGCGGCTTCATTTTTTATTTAATTTCCAAATAGATCGTTAAGGTATAATGGTTTCTTGAATAAAAATAGAAGTGGAATAAAAATAAAAATGGAACTTGGAAGTTGAATAGAAAAGGAAATTGAAAATGGAAGTTGCATAAAAATGCAAGAAACCACTATACCTTAACGATTAAAAAAAATTAAAGTTGAATAAAAATAGAAATAAAAATGAAAGTTCCTTTTCTATTCAACTTCCTTTTTTATTTTATTATGCAACTTCCTTTTTATTCAATTTTCTTTTTTCTTGAATGAACTTCCATTTTTATAAAAAAGGAAATCGAATAAAAATAGAAGCGGAATAAAAATAAAAATGGAAGTTCATTTAAGAAACCACAATACCATAACGTTGGAACTAAAAATGGAACTTCCTTTTAATTTTATGCAACTTATGTAATTTCCAAATAGATCGTTATGGTATAAACTTTAACGAACATAACGAACTATTTGGAAATTTATTCCAAATAGGTCATTCAAGAAAAGGAATGAACTTCCATTTAATATTTAAGATATAGTGGTTCAACTTCCTTTTTTATATAATTTCCAAATAGATCGTTAAGGTATAGTGGTTTCTTGAATGAACTTCCTTTTTTATTTTTATGCAATTTTCTTTTCTATTCAACTTCCTTTTTTATTCAATTTCCTTTTCTATTCAGCTTTCTTTTTTATTTAATTTCCAAATAGATCGTTAAGGTATAGTGGTTTCTTGAATGAACTTCCATTTCAAATTTTTATTTTCCGAATAGATCGTTAAGGTATAGTGGTTTTTTAAATGAACTTCCATTTTTAATTTTATGTACCTTCCATTTTTATGCAGCTTCCATTTTTAATTCAACTTCCTTTTTAATTTAATTTCCAAATGGATCGTTAAGGTATAGTGGTTTCTTGAATGAACTTCCATTTTTAATTTTATGGATCTTCCTTTTTTATTTTTATTCCGCTTCTATTCAGCTTCCATTTCTATTCAACTTCATTTTTTAATTTAATTTCCAAATAGATCCATTTTCCTTTTCTATTAAATAGGAATTTGAATAGAAAAGGAAAATGAATGAAATAGAAAAGGAAATCCATTTTTAAAAAGGAAATTGAATAAAAATGGAAGTTCATTCAAAAATCCACTATACATTAACGATCTATTTGGACACTAAACCTTAACTTCCATTTTTTATTTTTTGCAACTTCATTTTTTATTTTTATTCAACTTCCTTTTCTATTCATAAAAATAAAAAAAGGATCTATTTGGAAATTAAATAAAAAAGGAAGTTGAATAGAAAAGGAAATTGAATAAACATAGAAGCGGAATAAAATTAAAAATGGAAGGTGCATATAATTAAAAATGGAAATTCATTCAAGAAAGCACTATACCTTAAATGGAAGTTGAATAGAAAAGAAAATTGAATAGATAATGAAATTAAATAAAAATAAATAAAAATGGAAGTTGCATAAAATTAAAAAAGGAAGTTCATTCAAGAAATTAGTTCATTCAAGAAACCACCTTAACGATCTATTTGGAAATTAAATAAAAAAGGAAATTAAATAAAAAAGGAAGTTGAATAGAAAATGAAATTGAATAAAAATAAAAGTGGTTTCTTAAATAGAAAAGGAAGTTGAATAAAAATTAGAAGTGGTTTCTTTAATGAACTTCCATTTCCAAATTAAAAATGGATTGTTGAATAGAAAAGGAATAAAAATGGAAAAGGAAGTTGAATAGAAAAGAAAATTGAAAATGGATCGTTAAGGTATAGTGGTTTCTTGAATGAACTTCCATTTTTAATTTCGTTTTCCATGGAAAAGGAAACCTTAACGATCTATTCATGAAATTAAATAAAAAAGGAAGTTGAATAAAAATGCAAGTGGAATAAAAAAGGAAGTTGAATAAAAATTAAATAAAAACTTTAACGATCTATTTGGAAATTAAATAAAAAATGATCCATTTTTATTTCATTTTCTATTCAACTTCCTTTTTTATTCCACTTTTATTTTTATTCAATTTCATTTTTTATTCAACTTCCTTTTCTGTTTAATTTCCAAATAGAAAAGAAAATTGAATAAAAATAAAAATGGAAGTTCATTCACTATACCTGAACGACGAACTTCCATTTTTATTTTTATTCCACTTGCATTTTTATTCAATTTCCTTTTCTATTCAACTTCCTTTTTTATTTAATTTCCAAATAGATTGTTCAGGTATAGTGGTTCATCTTCCATTTTTATTGCACTTGTATTTTTATTTTTATTCAATTTCCTTTTCTATTCAACTTCCTTTTCTATTCAACTTCCTTTTTTTTTATTTAATTTCCAACTTTCTTTTTTATTCAATTTCCAAATAGATCCTTAAGGTATAGTGGTTTCTTAAATGAACTTCCATTTTTATTCCACTTGCATTTTTATTCAATTTCATTTTTTATTTAATTTCCCAGAAATAAAAAAGGAAGTTCATTCAAGAAACCACTATACCTGAACGATCTATTTGGTTTCAATTTCCTTTTCTATTCAACTTCCTTTTTTATTTAATTTCCAAATAGATCGTTAAGGTATAGTGGTTTTCTTGAATGAACTTCCAGCCTCAATTTTTCTATTTATTCAACTTCCATTTTTATTTTTATTCCGCTTCCTTTTCTATTCAACTTCAATTTTTATTCAATTTCCTTTTTTATTTAATTTCCGAATAGATCGTTAAGGTATAGTGATTTCTTGAATGAACTTCCATTTTTAACGATCCATTTTTAAGTTGAATAAAAAAGGAAGTTGAATATTCAGTTTAATGCAACTTCCATTTTTATTTAATTTTCAATTTAAAAATAGACCATTTGGAAATGGAAGTTGAATAGAAAAGGAAGTTGAATAAAAATAAAAGCGGAATAAAAAAGGAAGTTGAATAGAAAGTTGAATAGATTAAATAAAAGGAAGTTTATTTGGAACGATCTATTTGGAAATTAAATAAAAATGGAAGTTGAATAGAAATAAAAGCCTTAACGATCTATTTGAAAATTAAGCATAAAATTCAAAATGGAAGTTCATTTTCTATTCAACTTCCACTATTCAAAATAAAAATGGAAGATGCATAAAAAAATTAAATAGAAAGAGAAATTGAATAAAAATAGAAGTGGAATAAAAATAAAATTGGAAGTTGTATTTTTATTCCACTTGCATTTTTATTCAATTTCATTTTTTCATTTTTATTCAACTTCCATATTAAGAAAGTTGAATAGAAAGTTGAATAGAAAAGGAAATTACATAAAAATAAAAATGGAAGTGGTTTGTTGAATGAACCTCCATTTTTATTTTTATTCAATTTCCTTTTCTATTCAACTTCCCCTTTTCTATTCAATTTGGTTTTTTGATCATTAAGGTATTTAATTTCCAAATTAATCGTTAAGGTATAGTGGTTTCCTTTTCTATTCAACTTCCATTTCTTTTCCGTTTATTTTTTTCAACTTCATTTTGATTTTTATTCCACTTCTATTTTTATTCAACTTCCTTTTTTATTTAATTTTCAAATGGATCGTTAAGGTATAGCGGTTTCTTGAATGAACTTCCATTTTTAATTTTATTCAATTTCCATTTATTTTTAATTTTCAAAATAGAGACGATCTATTTGGAAATTAAACACCTTCAACTTCCTTTTTTATTCAATTTCCTTTTCCATTCAACTTCTTTTTTTATTTAATTTCCAAATAGATCGTTAAGGTATAGTAGAAGTTGCATAAAATTTAATAAAAATAAAAAAAGGAAGTTAAATAGAAAAGGAAAAGGAAATTAAATAAAAATGCAAGTGGAAGTTGCATAGAAAAGGAAATTGAATAAAAAATGCAAGTGGAATAAAAATAAAAATGAAAGTTCATTCAAGAAACCACTATACCTTAACTTCCTTTTTGTGGTTTCTTGAATGAACTTCCACTATACCTTAACGATCTATTTGGACGTTAAATAAAAAAGGAAATTGAATAAAAAAGGAAGTTGAATGAACTTCCTTTTTTAATTTTATGCAGTTTCCATTTTTATTTTTATGGAAGTTCATTCAAGAAACCACTATACCTTTTCTATACCTTAACGATCTATTTAGAAATTAAAATTAAAAGTGGTTTATTTAATTTCCAAATAGATTGTTCAGGTATAGTGATTTTTTGAATGAATTTCCATAAAAAAAGGAAGTTGAATAGAAAAGGAAATTGAATAAAAATAAAAATGGATCCGTTAAGGTATTTTTATTCCACTTTTATTTTTATTCAATTTCCAAATAGATCGTTAAGGTATTTTTATTCCACTTCTATTTTTATTCAACTTCCTTTTTCATTCAATTTCCTTTTTTGTTTAATTTCCAAATAGATCGTTAAGGCATAGTGGTTTCTTGAATGAACTTCCATTTTTATTTAATTTCCAAATGGATCGTTAAGGTATACTGGTTTTTATAGTGGTTTCTTGAATGAACTTTCATTTTTAATTTTATGCAGCTTCCATTTTTATTTTTAAATAGAAAAGGAAATTGAATACAAATAGAAGTTGAATAGAAAAGGAAGTTGAATAAAAATAAAAATAAAAATTGAAATTGAATAAAAATAAAAGTGGAATAAAAATAAAAAAGTAAGTTGAGTAAAAAAGGAAATTGAATAAAAATGAATCGTTAAGGCATAGTGGTCAACTTCAATTTCCTTTTCTACTCAACTTCCATTTTTAATTTTATGCAACTTCCATTTTTAATTTTATTCCCCATATCTTTTCCATGCAACTTTCACTTTTAACGATCTATTTGGACACCATTTTTATTTAATTTCCAAATAGATCGTTCAGGTATAGTGGTTTCTTGAATGAACTTACATTTTTAATTTTATGCAACTTCTATTTTTATTTTTATTCAATTTCCACTTCTATTCAACTTTCTTTTCTATTCAGCTTCCTTTTTTAATTTTATGAACTTCCATTTTTTATTTTTATTCAACTTCATTTTCTATTCAACTTCCTTTTCCATTCAACTTTCCTTTTTATTTAATTTCCAAATAGATTGTTAAGATATAGTGGTGGATCTATTTGGAAATTAAATAAAAATGGAAGTTGAATAGATCATTAAGGTATAGTGGTTCTTGAATGAACTTCCATTTTTAATTTTATGCAGCTTCCATTTTTATTTTTATTCAACTTTCTTTTTTATTTTATGCAACTTCCATTTTTATTTTTATTCAACTTTCTTTTCTATTCAACTTCCTTTTTTGTTTAATTTCCAAATAGATCGTTCAGGTATAGTGGTTTCTTGAATGAATTTCCTTTTTTCAATTTCATTATAGATCGTTAAGGTATAGTGGTTTCATTGAAACCATTATGCCTTAACGATCTATTTGAAAATTAAATAAAAAAAGAAGTTGAATAGAAAAGGAAAATGAATAAAAATAGATCATTAAGGAAGTTGAATAAACCACTATACCATAACAATCTATTTCCTGTTCTATTCAACTTCCTTTTCTATTCAATTCTCATTTTTATTTAATTTTCAAATAGATCGTTAAGGTATAGTGGAAATTAAATAAAAAAGGAAGTTGAATAAATGGAAGTTCCTTTTCTATTCAACTTCATTTTTTATTCAACTTCCTTTTTTATTTTTATTCCACTTCTATTTTTATTCCACTTCCATTTTTAATTCAATGAACTTCCAAATAGTTCTATTTGGAAACCACTTCAAAAGTTCATTCAATAAACCACTATACCTTAACGATATATTTGGAAATTAAATAAAAATGGAAGTTGAATAGCAAAGCAAATTGATCGTTAAGGTATAATGGTTTCTTGAATGAACTTCAATTTTTAATTTTATGCATCTTCTATTTTTATTCAATTTCCTTTTCTATTCAACTTCCTTTTTTTATTTAATTTCCAAATAGATCGTTAAGGTATAGTGGTTTCTAAAATGAACTTCCATTTTAATTTTACGCAACTTCCATTTGTATTCAACTTCCATTTTATTGAATTTTATAAAAAGACAATCTATTTGGAAATTGAATAAAAATAGAAGATGAATAAAATTAAAAATGGAAGTTCATTCAAGAAACCACTATACCTTAATGATCTATTTGGAAAGTTCATTTAAAAATGGAAGTTCATTCAAAAAACCACTATACCTTAACGATCTATTCAAATTCCTTTTTTATTTTTATTCCACTTGCATTTTTATTCGATTTCCTTTTCTATTCAACTTCCTTTTTTATTTAATTTCCAAATGGATCATTAAGGTATAGTGGCTTCTTGAATGAACTTCCATTTTTAATTTTTTGCCACTTCCATTTATATTTTTATTCCGCTTCTATTTTTATTCCACTTATATTTTTATTCAATTTCATTTTCTATTCAACTTCCATTTTTAATTTTATGCAACTTCCATTTTTATTTAATTTCCAAATAGATCGTTAAGGTATAGTGGTTTCAATTTCTTTTTCTATTCAACTTACTTTTTTATTTAATTTTCAATTTTTATTCAACTTCCTTTTCTATTCAACTTCCATTTTTATGCAGCTTCCATTTTCAATTTTAATAAAAATGCAAGTGCAATAAAAATAAAAATGAAAGTTCATTCAAGAAACCACTATACCTTAATGATCTATTTCGTTAAGGTATAGTGGTTTCTTTGATGAACTTCCATTTTTAATTTTTATTGGACTTGCAGAGCTGCATAAAATGAAAAATGGAAGTTCATTCGAGAAACCACTATACCTTAACGATCTATTTGGAATAAAAATAAAAAGGGAAGTTGCATAAAATTAAAAATGGAAGTTCATTCAAGAAACCACTATACCTTAACGATCTATTTGGAAATTAAATAAAAAGGGAAGTTGAATAGAAAATGAAGTTATTTAAAAATGGAAGTTTAAACCACTATACCTTAACGTTCTATTTGGAAATTAAATAAAAAAGGAAGTTGCATAAAATTAAAAAAGGATGTTCATTCAAGAAACCACTATACCTTAACTTCCTTTTTGTGGTTTCTTGAATGAACTTCAACTTCCTTTTCTATTTTTATTCAATTTTATTTTTTATTCAATTTCCTTTTCTATTCAACTTCCTTTTTTATTTTATTTCCAAATAGATCGTTAAGGTATAGTGGTTTCAACTTCCTTTTTTATTTTTAATTTTTATTTTTATTCAATTTCCTTTTCTATTCAACTTCCATTTTTATTTAATTTCCAAATAGGTCGTTAAGGCATAGATGGAAGTTCATTCAAATAACCACTATACCTGAACGATCTATTTGGAAGTTGAATAGAAAAGGAAGTTCATTCAATAAACCATGATACCTTAACGATCTATTTACAAATTAAATAAAAAAGGAAGTTGAATAGAAATGGAAGTTCAATTTCCAAATAGATTGTTAAGGCATAATGGTTTCTTGAATGAAACTTCCTTTTCTATTCAACTTCCAAATAGATCGTTCAGGTATAGTGATTATTTGAATAAACTTCCATCTATGCCTTAACGATCTATTTGGAAATTAAATAAAAATGGAAGTTGAATAGAAAAGGAAATTGAATAAAAATAGAAATTGAATAAAAATGGAAGTTGAATAAAAGTGGTTTCTTGAATGAACTTCCATTTTTAATTTTATTCAGCTTCCATTTTTTAATTAACTTCATTTTCCATTCAACTTCCTTTTCTATTCAACTTCCTTCCATTTTTTAATTTCCAAATAGATCGTTAAGGTATAGTGGTTTCTTGAATGAACTTCCGTTTTTAATTTTATGCAACTTCCTTTTTAATTTTATTCCACTTGCATTTTTATTCAATTTCCTTTTCTATTCAACTTCATTTTCTATTCAACTTCCTTTTTTATTTAAGTTCCTTTTCTATTCAACTCCCTCTTTATTTGAAAAGGAAATTAAAAATGGAAGTTCATTCAAGAAACCACTATACCTTAAAATGAAATTAAATAAACCACTTTTATTCCACTTCTATTTCTATTTCACTTCATTTTCCATTCAACTTCCTTTTTTATTCAACTTCTTTTTTTATTTAATTTCCAAATAGATCGTTAAGGTATAGTGGTTTTCTTGAATGAATTTCTATTTTTATGAACTTCCATTTTTAATTTTATGGAACTTTCAAATGGATCGTTAAGGTATAGTGGTTTCTTGAACGACTTCCATTTTTTATTCAACTTCCATTTTTACTCTTTTTCTATTCAACTTCCTTTTTTATTTAATTTTCAAATAGATCGTTAAGGCATAGTAGTCAACTTCCATTTTTATTTTTATACAACTTCCACTTTTATTTTTAGGCAACTTCCATTTTTATTTTTATTTCACTTCTATTTTCATTTTTATTCCGCTTCCTTTTCTATTCAACTTCCTTTTTTAATTAACTTCCAAATGGATCGTTCAGGGATAGTGGTTTCATAAAATTAAAAATAGAAGTTCATTCAAGAAACCATTAATTTCCAAATAGATCGTTAAGGTATAGTGGTTTCTTGAATGAACTGCTTTTTTCTTTAATTTCCACTTCTATTTTTATTTAATTTCTTTTCTATTCAACTTCCATTTTTATTTTTATGCAACTATTCAACTTCCTTTTTTATTTAATTTCCAAATGTATCGTTAAGGCATAGTGGTTTCTTGAATGAACTTCCATTTTTATTTTTATGCAACTTTCATTTTTATTCAATTTTCATTTTTATTTAATTTCGAAATAGATCGTTAACATATAGTGGTTTCTTGAATGAACTTCCATTAACGATCTATTTGGAAATTGAATAAAAAAGAAAGTTGAATAGAAATGGAAGTTGCATAATATTAAAAATGGAAGTTGCATTTCTATTCAACTTCCTTTTTTATTCAATTTCCAAATAGATCGTTAATGGAAGTTCATTCAAGAAACCACTTTATTTTTATGCATCTTCCATTTTTATTTTTATTCAATTTCTTTTTCATTCAATTTCCTTTTCTATTCAACTTCCCTTTTTATTTAATTTCCAAATAGATCGTTAAGGTATAGTAGTTTCGTTAAGGTATAGTGGTTTCTTGAATGAACTTCCATTTTTAATTTTTTTTCTTTTTATTCAATTTCCTTTTCCATTCAACTTCCTTTTTTATTCAAATTCCAAATAGATCGTTAAGGCATAGTGGTTTATTGAATGAACTTCCACTTTTATTTTTATTCCACTTCTATTTTTATTCAATTTCCTTTTTCTATTCAACTTTATTTTTTATTTAATTTCCAAATAGATCGTTATGGCATAGTGGTTTCTTGAACAAAAATGAAAGTTGCATAAAAATGGAAGTAGAATAGAAAAGGAAGTTGAATAGAAAAGGAAAAATAAAATGAAGTTCATTCAAGAAACCACTATACCTTAACGATCCATTTGGAAATTAAATAAAAAAATGAAGTTGAATAGAAATGGAAGTTCATTTAAGAAACCACTATACCTGAACGATCTATTTGGAAATTAAATAAAAAAGAAAATTGAATAAAAATAAAAACCACTATACCTTAACGATCTATTTAGAAATTAAATAAAAAAGGAAGTTGAATGGAAAAGGAAATTGAATAAAAATGGAAGTTCATTCAAGAATCCTTTTTTATTTAATTTCCAAATAGATCGTTAAGGTATAGTGGTTGGTTTCATTCAAGAAACCACTATGCCTTAACGATCTATTTGGAAATTGAATAAAATTGGAAGTGGAATAAAAATAAAAATGGAAACTGCATAAAATTGAATAAAAATAAAAAAGAAAACTGAAATTGAATAAAAATAATGCAAGTGGAATAAAATAGAAAGGAAGTTCATTCAAGAAACCACTATACCTTAACGATCTATTTGGAAATTAAATAAAAGAGGAAGTTGAATAGAAAAGGAAATTGAATAAAAATTAAAGTTGAATAAAAATAAAAATAAAAGTTCATTCAAGAAACCACTATACCTTAACGATCTATTTGGAAATTAAATGGAAAAGGAAATTAAATAAAAAAGGAAATTGAATAAAAATAGAAGTGGAATAAAAATATAAATGGAAGTTGCATAAAAATAAAAATGGAAGTTCATTCAAGAAACTACTATACCTTAACGATCTATTTGAAAATAAAATTTTATTTCTATTCAACTTTCATTTATAGTGGTTTTAATTTTATGAACTTTCATTTTTAATTTTATGCAACTTTCCTTTTCTATTGAACTTCATTTTCCATTTAACTTCCTTTTTTTTATATAATTTTCTATCCAACTTTCTTTTTTATTTAATTTCCAAATAGATCGTTCAGGTATAGTGGTTTCTTGAATGAACTTCCAATTTTAATTTTATGCAACTTCCACTTCTATTTTTATTCAACTTCCTTTTTTATTTTCAATTTCCAAATAGATCGTTCAGGTATAGTGGTATAAAGGAAGTTGAATGGAAAATAAAATTAATAAAAATAGAAGTGGAATAAAAATAAAAGTGGAATAATTTCCAAATAGATCGTTCAGGTATAGTGGTTTCTTGAATGAACTTCCATTTTTAATTTTATGCAGCTTTCATTTTTATTTTTATGTAACTTCCATTTTTATTCAATTTCCTTTTCTATTCAACTTCCTTTTTTATTTAATTTCCAAATAGATCATTAAGGTATAGAAAAGGAACTTCCATAAAAGTGGAAGTTGCATAAAATTAAAAATGGAAGTTCATTCAATAAACCACTATACTTTAGCGTTCTATTTGGAAATTAAATAAAAAAAGGAAGTTCATTCAAGAAACCACTATACCTTAACGATCTATTTAGAAATTGAATAAAAAAGGAAGTTGAATAGAAATAAAAATGGAAGTTCATTCAAGAAACCACAAAATTAAAAATGGAAGTGGAATAAAATTAAAAATGGAAGTTCATTCAAGGAAGTTGCATTTTCCATTCAACTTCCTTTTCTATTCAACTTCCTTTTTTATTTAATTTCAAAATTGATTGTTAAGGTATAGCGGTTTCTTGAATGAACTTCAATTTTTAATTTTATTCAATTTTCTTTTCTATTCAACTTCCTTTTTTATTTAATTTCCATTTTCAAATTCCTTTTTTATTTTTATGCTGCTTCCATATCCATTTTTATTCCACTTCTATTTTTATTTAATTTCCAAGTGGATCGTTAAGGTATAATGGTTTCTTGAATGAACTTCTATTTTTATTCCACTTCCACTTTTATTTTTATTCAACTTCCTTTGCTATTCAGCTTCCTTTTTTATTTAATTTCCAAATAGATCGTTAAGGTATAGTGGTTTCTTGAATGAACTTCCATTTTTATTCAATTTCCTTTTCTTTTCCTTCTTTTTTATTTAATTTCCAAATAGATCATTAAGGTATTGTGGTTTCTTGAATGAACTTCCATTTCTATTTTTATGCAACTTCCTTTTTTTATTCCTTTTTTATTTTATGCATCTTCCATTTTTGTTTTTATTCCACATTAATTTTTATTCAATTTCCAAATAGAATGCTAAGGTATAGCGGTTTCCTTTTCTATTCAACTTCCTTTTTTATTTAATTTGTAAATAGATCGTTAAGGTTATTAAAGTTCCAAATAGATCGTTAACTTCTATTTGGAAATTAAATAAAAAATGAAGTTGAATAGAAAAAGAAATTGAATAAAAAAGGAAATTGAATAAAAACGGAAATATATAAGTGGAAATTGAATAAAAAGATCGTTCAGGTATAGTGGTTTATTGAATGAAAATGGAATAATTTTATGCAACTTCCATCGTTAATGGACAAAATGAACTTCCATTTTTAATTTTATGCGACTTCCATCTTTATTTTTATTCCATTTTTATTTTTATTCAATTTCATTTTCTATTAAACTTCCATTTTTAATGAATAGAAAAGGAAGTTCATTCAAGAAACCACTATACCTTAACGATCCATTTGGAAATTAAATAAAAATGGAAGTTCATTTCTATTCAACTTCCACTTTTAAAAAAGGAAGTTGAATAGAAAAGGAAATTGAAAGTTCATTCAAGAAACCACTATACCTTAACGATCTGTTTGGAAATTAAATAAAAAAGGAACTTTAATAAAAAAGGAATTTGAATTAAAAAAGGAAGTTCCTTCCATTTTATGAACTTCCGTTTTTAATTTTATGCAACTTTCACTTCTATTTTTATTCAATTTCCTTTTCTATTCAACTTCCTTTTTTATTTAATTTCCAAATAGAAGTTAACGATCTATTTGGAACTTTAATAACCTTAACGATCTATTTGGAAATTAAATAAAAATGGAAGTTGAATAGAAAAGGAAACCACTATACCTTAGTATTCTGTTTGGAAATTGAATAAAAATTAAAGTGGAATAAAAATAAAAATGGAAGTTCATTAAAATAAAAAAGGAAGTTGAAAAGATTTGGAAATTAAATAAAAAAGGAAGTTGAATGAAAAGGAAAAGGAAGTTGAATAGAAAAAGAAGTTGAATAAAAAAGAAAGTTGAATTTGAATAGATCGTTAAGGTATAGTGGTTTCTTGAATGAACCTCCATTTTTAATTTTATGCAGCTTCCATTTCCTTTTCTATTCAACTTCATTTTCTATTCAATTTCCTTTTTTATTCAACTTCCTTTTTTTATTCAACTTCCTTTTCTATTCAACTTCCATTTTTAATTTTATGCAAATTCTATTTTTATTCAATTTCCTTTTTTATTCCACTTCCATTTTTATTTCGGTATAGTGTTTTCCTTTTTTATTCCATTTTTAATTTTTTGCCACTTCAACTTCTATTTTTATTCAATTTTCTTTTCTATTCAACTTCCTTTTTTATTTAATTTCCAAATAGATCGTTAACGTACAGTGGTTTCTTGAATGAACTTCAATTTTTAATTTTTTGCCACTTCCCTTTTTATTTAATTTCCAATAGATCGTTAAGGTATAGTGGTTTCTTGAATGAACTTCCATTTTTAATTACTTTTTTTATTTAATTTCCAAATAGATCGTTCAGGTACTTGAATGAACATCCTTTTATTTTTCCTTTCCTATTCAACTTCCTTTTCTATTCAGTTTCCTTTTCTATTCAATAAACCACTATACCTTAACGATCTATTTGGAAATTAAATTAAAAATGGAAGTGGAATAAAAATAAAAGTGGAAGTTGCATAAAATTAAAAATAGAAGTTCATTCAAGAAACCACCATACCTGAACAATCTATTTGGAAATTAAATAAAAATAGAAGTGAAAAAAAAAAAAAATGGAAGTTCATTCAAGAAACCACTATACCATAACGTTCTATTTCAGCATACCTTAACGATCTATTTGGAAATTAAATAAAAAAGGAAGTTGAATAAAAATGCAAGTGGTTTCTATTTGGAAATTAAATAAAAAAGGAACTTCCATTTTCTATTTTTGATCAATTTCCTTTTCCATTCAACTTCCTTTTTTATTTCTATTCAATTTCCTTTTTTATTCAATTTCGTTTTCTATTCAACTTCCTTTTTTATTTAATGTCCAAATAGATCGTTAAGGTATAGTGGTTTTGCAAATTAAATAAAATAAAAATAGAAGTTCAATATTTCCTTTTCTATTCAACTTCCCTTTTTAATTTTAATAGAAGTTCATCCAATTTCATAAAATTAAAAGGAAACCATTTGGAAATTAAATAAAAATGGTTTCTTGAATGAACTTGCATTTTTAATTTTATGCATCTTCCATTTTTATTTTTATTCCACCTGCATTTTTATTTAATTTCCTTTTCTATTCAACTTCTTTTTCTATTCAACTTCCTTTTTATTTAATGTCCAAATAGATCGTTAAGGTATAGTGGTGTCTTGAATGAACTTTCATTTTCCATTTTATGCAGCTTCCATTTTTATTTTTATTCCACTTTAATTTTTATTCGATTTCCTTTTCTATTCCACTTCCATTTCCTTTTCTATTCAATTTCCTTTTCTATTCAACTTCCTTTTTTAATTTCCAAATAGATCGTTAAAGTATAGTGGTTTTTATTCCTTTTCTATTCAACTTCCATTTTTTATTTAATTTCCAAATAGATCGTTAAGGTATAGTGGTTTCCTGAATGAACTTCCATTTTTATTTTTATTCAACTTCATTTTATTTTTATTTTTATTCCGCTTCTATTTTTATTCAATTTGCTTTTCTATTCAACTTCCTTTTTTATGTAATTTCCAAATGGATCGTTAAGGTATAGTGGTTTCTTGAATTAACTTCCATTTTTCATTTTATGCAGCTTCCATTTCTATTCAACTTCCTTTTTTATTTAATTTCCAAATAGAAAATGAACAATCTATTTGAATAAAAATGAAATTTCCTTTTTATTCCACTTCCAGTTGTTTCATTTCCACTATACCTTAATGATCTATTTGGAAATTAAATTAAAAAGGAAGTTGAATAGAAAAGGAATTAAAAAATGAAAGTTCATTCAAGAAACCATTATACCTTAATGATCTATTTGAAAATTTAATAAAAAAGGAAGTTGAATAGCAAAGGAAATTGAATAAAAATGGAAGTTCATTCCAAATAGATCGAACCACTATACCTTAACTTCATTTTCTATTCAACTTCCTTTTCCATTTAATTTCCAAATAGATCGTTCAGGTATACTGGTTTTTAATTTTATGCAACTTCCATGTTTATATTTTTATTTCCTTTTTTATTCCACTTCCTGTTCTATTCAACTTGCATTTTTATTTAATTTCCAAATAGATCGTCAAGGTATAGTGATTTCTTGAATGAACTTCCATTTTTAATTTTATGCAACTTCAATTTTTATTTTTATTCCGCTTACATTTTTCTATTCATTATACCTTAACGTTCAATTTCCTTTTCTATTCAATTTATTCAATTTTCTTTTCTATTCAACTTCCTTTTTTATTTAATTTCCTTTTTTAATTTCCAAATGGATCGTTAAGGTATAGTTAATTTTTAAAATGGAAGTGGAACAAAATTTAAAATGGAAGTTCTATTCAACTTCCTTTTTTATTCAACTTCCTTTTCTATAGTGGTTTCTTGAATGAACTTCCATTTTTATTTTTCTTCCACTTTTATTTTTATTCAGGAAACCACTATGCCTTAACGATCTATTTGGAAATTAAAATGGAACTTCCATTTTTGTTCAATTTCATTTTTTATTCAACTTCCTTTTCTATTTAATTTCCAAATAGATCATTAAGGTATAGTGGTTTCTTGAATGAACTTCCATTTTTAATTTTATACAACTTCCATTTTTTATTCAACTTCCTTTTTTATGCAACTTCCATTTTTATTGCACTTGCATTTTTATTCAACTTCCTTTTCCATTCAACTTCCTTTTTTTTTATTTAATTTCCTTTTCTATTCAACTTCCTTTTTTTTTTTTTTTGTTAAAGTTCCAAATAGATGGAAGTTCATTCAAGAAACCTTTTCAATTTCCTTTTCTATTCATTATTTTCAATTTTCTTTTCTATTCAACTTCCATTTTTATTTAACTTCATTTTTTTTTTTAATTTCCAAATAGATCGCTAAGGTATAATGGTTTCTTGAAATGGAATAAAAATAGAAGTTGGTTTCTTGAATGAACTTCTATTTTTAATTTTATGCAACTTTCATTTTTATTTTTATTCCACTTCTATTTTTATTCAATTTTCATTTTTATTTTTATTCCACTTGCATTTTTATTCGTTAAGGTATAGTGGTTTCTTAAATGAACTTCCATTTTTGATTTTATGCAACATCCATTTTTATTTTTATTCAATTTCATTTTCCATTTAATTTCCAAATAGATTGTTAAGGTATAGTGGTGGTTTCTTGAATGGAAGTTCATTCAAGAAAATGGAAGTTGCATAAAATTAAATATGGAAGTTCATTTTAGAAACCACTATACCTTAACGATCTATTTAGAAATTAAATAAAAAAGGAAGTTGAATACAAAAGGAAATTGAATGAGTTTCCATTTTTAATTTTATGCAACCTCCAATGTCACGCCCTAAAAAAATAACATTAAACCCATCAGTTTAGACATGCATTGATATAAAGACAAACACCATTCTATTCATCAGAGTAATTCTTTACAGAAAATATTACATGTTAACAACAAAAGTAAATGCCCTACGGGCTTACAGCTTTCCAAGCTAACACTTGGTTACAAAGAGGAGAGTACTAACTCAATACACATTTAGCCCTTGGCTTGAAATTACAAGTAATACAACATGAAATAACAAAACCACAAACGTCTGCCTGCCTCTGGCCTCCCAAGTTATGTCCTTGGTGGTGGCATGCTACCTGCACCTGAAAATGATGTTCCCATATAGGGTGAGCCACAACCCAATAGAAATATACTAAACCAACTATGAACATTGACTAAGAGATTGGCAACTGATAGATGGTCAACACTTACACTTCCATTTACATTTTATCACAATTCCATGACGGTCAAATCTATGTTACAATTCACTTTCCATTTCTTATTCAACCTTGAGTTTGAAAACGAGGCTCGGTACTCTGGCCAAGACATTTGATGAGGTTATAGTTCATCACTAGAACACTTTCGAAATTCAAGGTGGACACACATTTTGGTGTTGTGTCAATAACACATAAACTACTTCCATACTTCACAACGATGATGATATACATTTTAGTACTATATCAAATCAAATAAACCTTTCAATAGATAAGCATATGAGCTATATCACTACTACCACAGATAAGCATATGAGCTATATCAACATTCCAATAGATAAGCATATGAGCTATATCAATACTTCAATAGATAAGCATATGAGCTGTATCATCACTACAATGGGAGAGCATATGAGCTGCATCCCTGGGTCCATCCCCCATCTTCCCTTAACCATTAACCGGTTTAGAGGTACATCCCCCATCTTCCCCTAAACCGCAGAGTACATCCCTCATCTCCTCCCATACACAAGCAAATGCATATAAACATAGAATCATATATGCAATCAATCAATACATAAAGTTAATGTATTCAACCAACCGTCTACACGTAATGCATATAAACACATTGGTCATATGCACAATCAATTAGTATATAAAGTTAACGTATTCTATCAACCGTCATACTCTATGACACATCCAATTGATTAGTTTTAGTTTGCCTAGTCATCATGCATTGTCTACAACAATCAACATTACCCTCCACCGGTAGCCCAAAGCAATTATTTCTAAACAGGAAATAAATGCACAAATGAATAATATATCAACATTTCAACTAGGTGAGCAAATAAAGATTCAACTACACCCTTTAGTCCCATACATTCCCAATTTCAACATTCTCAATTCAATTCCTCATTTTCTTTAATTAATTATATACATTAATTAATTAAACCAATTAGGGCAAATTCTCATAATTCACAAACAACCCTAAGGTTCCATTTCCATCAATGTCCCAACATTAATCTCGTTTCTCTATGCCTAACATGCATATAGGTTTACATATTTAAAACCCCAACTTTTTGTAAAATTTCACAAAGACCCAAACTTTCTCAAAATTACCCAACAACCCCCAACATATCAAAATGCTAAAACTCAAAGACAAAACTCATAAGATGGAGTAGGTTATCCCTACCTCGAAGTTAGAGTTCAAACCGAGAAGTGACCAAAACCAAAATGCTCCAAATCCCAACTTTTTTTCAGATTAAAACGAAGCCCTCGACGATCAACACAACTTTTACAAAGGCCGAAAGGAAGGAAGACACTCTAACTAGATTAAACCCTAGAGAGAAGGGAGTTTCTAGAGAGAGAGGCTCTCAAAATATCTTTTTGGAAAGTAAGAGAGAGAGAGAGAGAAAGCAAAAAGTGATTTGAAAATGCCCAACTGCTCACTGATATACGACATTTCCGCTCGAGCGTAAAGACCAAAAATCTGGGTCCGCTCGAGCGCGATAAGGCCCGCTCGAGCGCCAAGACACAGACACAAAGCACATCCGCTCGAGCGTGAAAAACCAGTCCGCTCGAGCGTGTATCTTCCCCTCCTATAACTCTCACCAAAAAAGTACTGGCCGCTCGAGCGCCACTAATCCCGCTCGAGCGCGACCCACTCGAGCGGAAGAAACCCGCTCGAGTGTGAATAACGCACCTGCAGAAGTTTTGCAGGGCTCAAAATACTGGGAGTATGCAATCTCCGCTCGAGCGCTCCAAGACCCGCTCGAGCGGAACGGCCAAAAATTTAACAATCAAGAATTTAGACCAAGGCTCAATCCACCCACTCGAAACAAGACCAACACATCCTAAAACTCAAATAAATGGGATTAAAGGATGACCACAAGATAGACACAACTACTAACTCCACGGAACCGAGTCCGGAATACAACTGAACAGTAAAGGGAATACCGGGATCGCTATAACCTCCCCCCCTTAAAGAATTTTGTCCCCGAAATTAAGGAGATGCCTAAACACAAGGCCAACAGATCATGGAGCACTCAACACCCGAGCCCCAAGGAAAGAAGTTACTTTCACAACGAACCTCGCTTCACTCTTACCAAGGAAGGGACTAACCAAGGGAACATGTTCTAAACGACAACACTTTAGGCACGAACGTCACAACAAAACCAAACCTCCCCCGAAACAATTCACCAACAACCAACTAGCACCCCAAGCTAAGTCACTACTCAACATGCATAATTCCAAATAGAACAATCAACACAATTCTTTTGTATACAATTATGAGAAATTATTTTCTGATTCATGAGGCATTTCTCGAAAGTAATCAAGTTTTCAACGTTGACATTTTGAAACAAATTTTGCATTTTTCGAGTGTAACTCAAAAGTTTTGTAAACATTTTTCATACACACTGTAACAACGTCCGGCGAGGGACCTCGCTACAGCTCGGACTCGATTTTGTGCTACGGTTCTTAATCTAAACCAAAGAGTTCAAATCCGGCAAATCGTTTTGAGAAAACAGATTTTTTTGAAAGAAGTGCCAAACATGGACTGCTTTGCCAGATACAGAGTCGCCACCTAAATATTTTTTAATGGAGAAATTTAGGAAACCCTGACTCGGTGCCAAAGGCCACGTGTCCGTCATCACCAAAGTTGCCTCGGCTCGGGAACTTAGGTACGATTGGAGAAGGTCAGCTATGAGCACCCCCTCTCGCCCGATCCGAAGATCGGCCTCTACTAACCGTGATATCCAATTTTGAAAACGTTATGTGTCCTTATTCCGGTTATTAGCCTAGAATTACTATGTTATGCGTACAGTAAACAAGTATAGACCAAATCGCCTAAATTGGAACAAAACATTGCATGTTTGTTTTGAAAATGGTTTGCTACTCGCAAGTAGGCTAAAATGCAGGTTTTGCCACTCTCAAGTGGGCTTTAGAAAAGACGATTTTGCCACTATCTAGTGGGCTTAAAACTCACAGCTTTAATGCATTATCCCAATTTAAGCAATTCGACCTCCATCCACAGGCATTCAAGCAGTTATATCACATAAGCAGCTAGCCTCATGGTAATCATGCAATCATGGCAACACTCACACGTATGCGGTATGCTAAAGCATAAAAGCTTACATAGTACTCCAAGCCAAAACAGAAACTAGTTAGTAATCACATGCATGATCCTAGTTCATGTTAAGATGGCTATTGCAATACATGCAAGATGCAACTACAATAGGCTCGGCTATCCTAAAGATGGCATGTGAAATGCTGCAACTAACAAGTACTCAACTTGGAATTGAAATACAAGTGCAGTTAGCATGATGTACCAAGCCCGGTGCATATAAAACAAATGTATGGATGCACGCATGCATAACATAAGGTATGCTAATTTAAATATGCCCTAATCTACCATCATAAGCAGGTAAATAAAATGGAAGAAAGACGTGGGGTTGGAAGACATGCACACACTCACGCACACTTATTACAAATACACCCTCACTCGGAGGGACCAAAAGAATATACAAATTTAATTAACCTACAAGCTAATTAAATATTACAGACCACCTCATTAATTAACAAATTAATTAAACAACTGAAAGCAGTAAAAGGCCTCGGGAAGAGGGATGCACGCATGCTCGGATTGGCTTCGCCTGGAAATTCGCTGCCATAACACTGTTGCCTCTGTTTACACTGCCCTGCCCCTCTGAAAATGGCACAATCTTCAAGAAACACTCTCTGGATATTAGGGGACACCACCGGCCAAGTGGAATGGTCACCGGCCAAAGGGAATGATCACCGGCCACTGTTTAATCTATCGGCCACTGATGGATGGCCGGTCGGCACTATATGTAGCCGACCGGCCAAAACTTCCTGCAGAACCTGCAATTGACAGTAGCAGAGGGCAAGCAGTGTATGGCATGGAATTTTCAAGTGAATGTGTGCACCAACACATCCCTTATCATGTTTATGACTCAAAGGAACATGGTTCTCGATTCTTGGACCACCAATCGCGCATTTCAATGCGTGATGGCCCAAGAAACCAAGTATGCACTTTTATGTCAAATGAAATGCAAACCAAATAAACACATAAAGGCCCAACCTTTATCACTTGATTTCAAGAGGCAAGGCATGCATGCAAAATGCAACCTACGCATGCAATCTAAACATACAACATGAACATGCAAGCAAGTAATGCACACTAGGCACACAACCTAAGCAAACAAGCATGCAAGACATGAAACAAGGCAACAACATTTGAGCAATATGTCAAGCATGGACTTAAACTAATTTGGGCAGCTCTATTCTAGACCCAAAACAGTGGCTAAATGTCATGGAAATGAGGGCCAAAACAACATACAAGCATGCATGCACAAGGGCCTAAACATAGAGCATAGGCCATCAACTCTTCAAAGCATGAAAGGGATGGAAAATGCAAGTATGCAAGCATGGGACATGGACTGAAATATGGTTTCTAATGATGCCAAATCATGAGAATAAGCCAACTAGAGCATGCTAGTGACCCACATACTCAAGACTAGTAAGCTAGAATGCAAGGGAGCTATACAAAGCATGGAAAGGATGGCCTAAACAACCAAAAACAGACCTTAAGCATGTTAAAACATGACCAAAAACTTCACAAAGCTAAGCCAAAATGTCCAAGCATGGTGGTCCAAATGCTAGATACATGTTAAGGCAATTTCATAGCATTACAAGACAAGTATGCAAAGCAAGCATGGTGTGTCTAAAACAAGTAAAAACAGAGGTAATACATGGCAAAATACTACCAAATAACACTTAAGACATGGCCAACATGCACTTAAAAATGATGCTCACACATGAGGCTAAAATGACACTTTTTGAAGACAACAAGGAGAGGGGGTGGCCCTCTCCTCCTTAGGACCTTAAACCACCATCCTCACCACTGAAATCCCTCAAGATTTCAGTGGTGAGGAGGCCCAAACAAGGTGGTCCCGAAGCTCACCAAAAACACACAAAAATGAGGCCAAACAAGGCCTAAGCGGGGGTAAACGATCCCAAACACAAAAGTGACCTTAATGAAGTATCTTAAGCACAAAAAAACAGAACTTTTTTATGTTATACACAAAGCTCAAATCAGCAAGCAAGATAGGCTAAAAGTGTGTGCAAAAACGGGGAATAAAAGAGGGTCACCCTTGTAGACCAACGGGGACAGCAGCCTTTGGTCCCAAAAATTAGTTCCTTAGCCTCTAAAAATGGCCTCCAAGAAGCTTAGATGGATGATGGAGAGGTGTGGTTGAGAGTTGGGGTGCAAAGGGGCCAAGAATCACTCACTTTGGAGCACTCTAACACATACAAATGTAGAGAGATATAGAGAGAGAGTGATATATATTCTATATATATCAGATTTTCTAGCCCTTGAAAATGGTGGAGAGGTCCTCTATATATAGAGCAAGACAAGGTGCTAAGCTTCTTAGAGAAGCTAACACAAAAAGGGTCAAAGGGGGCAAGCTTCCAAGGGAAGCTAAAACAAGGGGTTTAAAAGGTTCAAACCCCCTCAAGAAGAGGTCTCGGCCAGAAAAAGAGTCAATCAGCCAGACAAAGATGGCCGACCGACCAAACAAAGTGCCGACCGGCCAAATAAATGGCCGATGGCAACAAAAAAACTGGCCGGTGGCCTCTAGCCATGGCCGGTGATGTGTGGGGATGTCTCACAAGCCATTCCCTGCCCCTCAAAGGCAAAACACAGGTGTTTGGTGCAAAACCAAACACAAAATAGTCGAGTCGGGAGATCCTGAGGCAAGGCGCGTAGTCGAGACCTCCGGGAACTCGAGACGAACACAAACATGGATGATCACCGAGTGTTCAAACGGTGACGTCCAAGTCTTGAGGACGGTCAAAAATGGGGTGTCTACACACACGGTGTTACTCACAACACCTAACCATTCTCATAACGATTAAATTGAATCAATTTCTCTACAATACACAATTTAGTACACACCAACCTGACCCATTACCGGTCACCTCACCTCTATTCTAGAGACAATTTACAATATATGTTATAACATGCAACATTAACATGCATTTCTTTCAAATCTAGAAATTTCCGATAAACATGATTCACAATTTCATATCATAATTAAAGTTCATGATATACTTCTAGTTCCACAATGCATCCTACACATGCAATATTACGTTAAACTTCCATTTCAGGGTAAGTTTCAAAATACTTCCATCAACCAAAACATATGCAATGTTCCACAATTTAAGACATGTTTAATGCTCTTAAATTTTTAACAACACAACAAAAATACAACATAAGACATCTACGACGTCTCGACTACCGTCAATACCCAAACTAGTATTTAGTACTTACCACCCCAACATAGGGAACATAAAATAACCGCCCACAAGGCTTCCAGTCAACTCTCACAAAACAGTATGTAAGACATTTCTACCCCATAAATTCATGGTCTTTGAACAAAATCGTCCTAGTTTACGAAGAGTACCCAATGACCCTAAGAGAATCACCACATAGCCATCCCACACAACCCGTCATAATCACAGTGATGACGCAATACCCAAAACAGAACTTTCAAGAAAGGGACTCCTAAAGATTTGAAGTTCCCAACAACGCAACGACCCAAAGGATAACATTGCACACCCTCGTGCCTTACAATGCCCCAACAAGGACTGAACGAGTCAAAATGATTCCAACCGAAAGCCTCACTCACTCTTCACAACCTTACCACCTCACCTGTGTTACCACCATCCAAACTGGACGACGGACACTTATAACCAAGTGACCTGACTTAACCAAACATCCAACCTCTCGATTCCAATCAGAAACCACACTACTGCCTCATCAAGGTACCCACCTGGGATTCTTCTAAGACTGATCTCCTTTCTACCCATCGTCTAATAACAACATACGAACCACACACTAACACGTATCGCACTGTGCAAAACTCCCTCATTTAGAGATTTCACTCACCACCTCGACTAAAGCCCGAAGTAATAAAATTTGCATACCCCTTCCCTCGTACTGAGTTAACTGACAGGGTCTACTACACTGTGATATTCAACACTACCAAGTAACCGTTCGTACCAAACACAAGCCAATGTAGTACCTTCATCCGCCAACGACCTATACGGTCCACTCTTCATCCCAATCCTTGTTTGTCACTCACCTCGCAAGTGCAATCAAGACACCCAGCCTCTGTGCCAAACTACTAGCCAATGCTACCGCTAGACAACCACCGTGAACCAAACACCCAACACCGTCGCATGTTGCCGACAAGGTTCTCAAAGATTCACCATTCTAACTTTCCAAGGGGGCAAAAGTCCTCAACCTTCTCATTATCAACCCAAACTTATCCTTGCAAGGACCATACCACAGTGACTCCACTCACGGGTCACATTTAAACCATGGTTTATACACCCAACCAATCCTACCGCCTATAACACCTGGCCCACCCGGCATTAAGGTACAAACCTGTCATATTCTACCATCAAAAGGAGTCAGGAAACATAAGAAATACCCATTACACCATCGCTTAGGATATAACACTAGTTGCTTACCACCCACTACTTCCCGATACCAACAACCACTATCTTATATAGGGTCTCACACTCCCCCTAATAAAACTACTAATCAGCATACATGCAAATTTGGCGACGTTACCTACCACAAAGGTACAAGTCTATTCCTGACAAATTAACACACTATGCCCCCGCAGAATGCTATGTTAAACACATACTTCACCTAGTATTAATCGCACACTTCACATCCTCTCGAGGAGTTCTCCCGACAAACGACCAAAATTTCTACCAAACACATGAGACTAAACGGGTAGCACCCAAGAAGTTCCGCACATCCGACAAGTATAACTGTTCTCGCCCCCTAGTAATCTTGATTAGGATACACATCCCTCGATGATTCTTCTAAATTTGAAAACATGGCTTATCAGCCCTCATTTCTCTCAAACCAAGTCACACGCATATACATGCATTGTTACCAAAAATTTTATGGTTACACAACTCATTACATTAATAAAACTTTAGCATTACAACTTGCTCCAATCCACCCAATCCAGGGATGTTAACAAACAAAGCATATATATATATAGACAAACACACAATATAGATGTTTCAACATTCCCAAAACACATTGGTTACACAACTGGACCCAATAATTACAAACGATAATTCACCGATTACAAAACGGACTAGTCAAAACAAAACCACCCCCTTGGTATTACCACAACTACCGTCCCTCACTGGACCTCAAAAGTTAGTCATTCTCTGACCCAAGATATTCTATGAGCTTACAAGCCACAAACAAGGACTACTGACGTGCCCCAACCGGCCACACTTGCAATAATTGCGAATTTCCTCCAACTGGGGCTTGGGAACTCGACTCCACTGAGGCCCTCGAAATCTGGCCTGTTTGTCCCCCAAAACGATACTGCCCCTGCCCAATCGAATAAGGCTAGACCCGGCTAGGTTGTAAAACCCCTAAAGAAGTCCCCGACTGGGTACAGAAACGTTGGATATGACCCGGCTGATTACACCTCCAATAGGTAAACGGCTCCCGAGTACGAACCTGGTCCAAAGTCCGAGCTAATGAAGGCCCCAACGACTGCCTTCCCACCAAACTTTCGATTGGCCCAAAACCTGGCTGGCTAGAAGGTCCTGGTGGTGCAACTACTGGTTGAACTACTAACCCTGCCCCCTTCCTCTGTGGGCAAACCGAAACCTTGTTGCCCAGCAAACCACATTTGAAACAAATGATACCCCTCTGTTTACTTTCTCCCGAACCCAAATCCGACACTGGAAGGGTAGCTTTAGCCCGACCTCCCTGTTGCGGGCTTAAACCCCTCTGCCTCTTAAAAGGCCTACCAACACCCTGAGTTACAGGAGTTGCCGAAACGGCCTCCTCCCTATTCTGACCCATAGCCAGCACCGCTGCCTCCACATGAGTCGCAGCCCTAACAAGCACACTGTAACTCCTAGACCAAGACCCCGCAATCCTTTCACGGATGTCGTCACGCAGCTTACTCTCAAACTCGAAACAACGCAACTCCTCCGTCTCCACCAATTCTGGAGCAAACCTCGACAGGTTAGCAAACCATCTTTCAAACCGCACCAAAGGTGTAGTACCCTGGCGTAACTCCACAAACTATTTCTGTAACTCTTCCCGAGCGGAAGGAAGGAAATCACAAATTCCTCGCCTAAGCATCCTAGTAAAAGTAACAAAGGATATTAGCACATTCATAAATGTGCCGAAACTAAACACTCGCGTCCCAATACATGGACAACTGTAATTCATTCCACGTAAGCACATAATCACATAAGCACTTACGAATTTCATTTCTGGATAATGATAGTCTCGAGGCGCTACTAGAGTTCCGATTAGAAACAGCGTTGATCAAGTGCCTTTCCAACAGGACTCCCAGAAACCCAAGGATCCAATCAACATCTAAGAAACTACATTCCATACCCAAATAATCACGTAAACATGTTCTCACGTAAGTACATAACATTACATCTAGGTCTCTAACAAGCGAGACAAACCCATTGTGATACTAATCACTTCCCACGTACCCAAAGTATTCGAACCCGGTACGCTTTGATACCAAGTTGTCACGCCCTAAAAAAATAACATTAAACCCATCAGTTTAGACATACATTGATATAAAGACAAACACCATTCTATTCATCAGAGTAATTCTTTACAGAAAATATTACATGTTAACAACAAAAGTAAATGCCCTACGGGCTTACAACTTTCCAAGCTAACACTTGGTTACAAAGAGGAGAGTACTAACTCAATACACATTTAGCCCTTGGCTTGAAATTACAAGTAATACAACATGAAATAACAAAACCACAAACGTCTGCCTGCCTCTAGCCTCCCAAGCTATGTCATTGGAGGTGGCATGCTACCTGCACCTGAAAATGATGTTCCCATATAGGGTGAGCCACAACCCAGTAGAAATATACTAAACCAACTATGAACATTGACTAAGAGATTGGCAACTGATAGATGGTCAACACTTACACTTCCATTTACATTTTATCACAATTCCATGACGGTCAAATCTATGTTACAATTCACTTTCCATTTTTTATTCAACCTTGAGTTTGAAAACGAGGCTCAGTACTCTGGCCAAGACATTTGATGAGGTTATAGTTCATCACTAGAACACTTTCGAAATTCAAGGTGGACACACATTTTGGTGTTGTGTCAATAACACATAAACTACTTCTATACTTCACAACGATGATGATATACATTTTAGTGCTATATCAAATCAAACAAACCTTTCAATAGATAAGCATATGAGCTATATCACTACTACCACAGATAAGCATATGAGCTATATCAACATTCCAATAGATAAGCATATGAGCTATATCAATACTTCAACAGATAAGCATATGAGCTGTATCATCACTACAATGGGAGAGCATATGAGCTGCATCCCTGGGTCCATCCCCCATCTTCCCTTAACCATTAACCGGTTTAGAGGTACATCCCCCATCTTCCCCTAAACCGCGGAGTACATCCCCCATCTCCTCCCATACACAAGCAATACATATAAACATAGAATCATATACGCAATCAATCAATATATAAAGTTAATGTATTCAATCAACCGTCTACACGTAATGCATATAAACACATTGGTCATATGCACAATCAATCAATACATAAAGTTAATGTATTCTATCAGCCGTCATACTCTATGACACATCCAATTGATTAGTTTTAGTTTGCCTAGTCATCATGCATTGTCTACAACAATCAACACTACCCTTCACCGGTAGCCCAAAGCAATTATTTCTAAACAGGAAATAAATGCACAAATGAATAATATATCAACATTTCAACTAGGTGAGCAAATAAAGATTCAACTACACCCTTTAGTCCCATACATTCCCAATTTCAACATTCTCAATTCAATTCCTCATTTTCTTTAATTAATTATATACATTAATTAATTAAACCAATTAGGGCAAATTCTCATAATTCACAAACAACCCTAAGGTTCCATTTCCATCAATGTCCCAACATTAATCTCGTTTCTCTATGCCTAACATGCATATAGGTTTACATATTTAAAACCCCAACTTTTTGTAAAATTTCACAAAGACCCAAACTTTTTCAAAATTACCCAACAACCCCCAACATATCAAAATGCTAAAACTCAAAGACAAAACTCATAAGATGGAGTAGGTTATCCCTACCTAGAAGTCAGAGCTCAAACCGAGGAGTGACCAAAACCAAAATGCTCCAAATCCCAACTTTTTTTCAAATTAAAACGAAGCCCTCGACGATCAACACAACTTTTACAAAGGCCGAAAGGAAGGAAGACACTCTAACTAGATCAAACCCTAGAGAGAAGGGAGTTTCTAGAGAGAGAGGCTCTCAAAATATCTTTTTGGAAAGTAAGAGAGAGAGAGAGAAAGCAAAAAGTGATTTGAAAATGCCCAACTGCTCACTGATATACGATGTTTTCGCTCGAGCGTAAAACACACCGCTCGAGCGTAAAGAACAAAAATCTGGGTCCACTCGAGCGCGATAAGGCCCGCTTGAGCGCCAAGACACAGACACAAAGCACATCCGCTCGAGCGTGAAAAACCAGTCCGCTTGAGCGTGTATCTTTCCCTCCCAGAACTCTCACCAAAAAAGTACTGGCCGCTCGAGCGCCACCAATCCCGCTCGAGCGCGACTCGCTCGAGCGTAAGAAACCCGCTCGAGCGTGAATAACGCACCTACAGAAGTTTTGCAGGGCTCAAAATACTGGGAGTATGCAATCTCCGCTCGAGCGCTCCAAGACCTGCTCGAGCGGAATGGCCAGAAATTTAACAATCAAGAATTTAGACCAAGGCTCAATCCACCGACTCGAAACAAGACCAACACATCCTAAAACTCAAATAAATGGGATTAAAGGATGACCACAAGATAGACACAACTACTAACTCCACGGAACCGAGTCCGGAATACAACTGAACAGTAAATGGAATACCGGGATCGCTATATCCAACTTCCTTTTTGATTAAATTTCCAAATGGATCGTTAAGGATTTGGAAATTAAATAAAAAAGGAAGTTGAATAGAAAAGGAAGTGGAATAAAAATAGAAGTGGAATAAAAATAAAAGAAACCACTATACCTTGACGATCTATTTGGAAATTGAATAAAAAAGGAAGTTGAATAGAAAAGGAAATTGAATAAAAATGGAAGTTGCATAAAAATAAAAAAAATGAAAGTTGCATAAAATTAAAAATGGAAGTTCATTCAAGAAACCACTATACCTTAATGATCTATTTGGAAATTAAATAAAAGGAAGTTGAATAATCTATTTGGAAATTAAATAAAAAATGAAGTTAAATAAAAATAAAAGTGGAATAAAAATAAAAATGGAAGTTCATTCAAGAAACCACTATACCTTAACGATCTATTTGGTTTCTTGAATGAACTTCTATTTTTAATTTTATACAACTTCCATTTTTAATTTTTATTCAATTTCCTTTTTTGTTTAATTTCCAAATAGATCGTTATGGTATAGTGGTTTCTTGAATGAACTTCCATTTTTATTTTTATTGCACTTGCATTTTTATTCAATTTCGTTAAGGTATAGTGGTTTCTTGAATGAACTTTCATTTTTAATGAAGTTGAATGGAAATAAAAATGGATGTTGCATAAAATTAAAAATGGAAGTTTATTCAAGAAACCACTATACCTTAACGATCTATTTGGAAATTAAAAGGAAATTGAATAAAAATGGAAGTTCATTCAAGATCATTCAACTTCTTTTTTTATTCAACTTCCTTTTTTATTTAATTTCCAAATAGATCGTTAAGGTATAGTGGTTTCTTCAATGAACTTCCATTTTTAATTCTATTCAACTTCCTTTCTTATTTAATTTCCAAATAGATCGTTATGGTATAGTGGTTTCTTGAATGAACTTCCATTTTTAATTCTATTCAACTTCCTTTTTTATTTAATTTCCAAATAGATCGTTAAGGTATAATGGTTTCCTGAATGAACTTCCATTTTTAATTCTATTCAACTTCCTTTTTTATTGAATTTCCAAAAAGATTTTTAAGGTATAGTGGTTTCTTGATTATTTAATTTCACTTGCATTTTTATTCAATTTCCATATCTATTCAACTTCCTTTTTTATTCAATTTCATTTTCTATTCAACTTCCTTTTTTGTTCAACTTCCTTTTTTATTCAATTTCCTTTTCTATTCAACTTCCTTTCTTATTTAATTTCCAAATAGATCGTTAAGGTATAGTGGTTTCTTGAATGAACTTCCATTTTTATTTTTATTCCACTTCCTTTTTTGTTCAACCTCCTTTTTTTTTATTAAATTTCCTAATAGAACGTTAAGGTATAGTGGTTTCTTGAATGAACTTCCATTTTTAATTTCATTCAACTTCCTTTTTTATTCAATTTCCAAATAGATCATTCAGGTATAGTGGTTTCATTCAAGAAACCACTATACCTTAACGATGGAAGTTGATTCAAGAAATCACTATACCTTAACGATCTATTTGGAACCACTAAACCTTAACGATCTATTTCCAAATTAAATAAAAAATGAAAATTTTCCATTTTTATGCAGCTTCCATTTTTATTGAATAAATTTATTTGCATAATAGATCGTTAAGGTATAGTGGTTCCAAATAGATCGTTAAGGTATAGTGGTTTCTTGAATGAACTTCCATTTTTTGCTTCTATTTTTATTTTTATTCCAATTTCCTTTTCTATTCAACTTCCTTTTTTATTCAATTTCCAAATAGATCGTTAAGTTGGTTTCTTGAATGAACTTCCACTTTTATTTTTATGCAACTTCCATTTTTATTTTTACTCCAACTTCCTTTTTTGTTTAATTTCCAAATAGATCGTTAAGGTATAGTGGTTTCTTGAATGAACTTCCATTTTCAATTTCCTTTTTTATTTAATTTCCAAATAGATCGTTAAGGTATAGTGGTTATTTGAAGGAACGGTCGTTAAGGTATAGTGATTTTAGAAATGGAAGTTCATTCAAGAAACCACTATACCTTAACGATCTATTCGAAAATTAAATAAAAAAGGAAGTTGAATAGAAAAGGAAATTGAAAATGAAAATTCATTCAAGAAACCGCTATACCTGAACGATCTATTTGGAAATTAAACAAAAAAGGAAGTTGAATAGAAAATGAAATTGAATAAAAGTGGAATAAAATTAAAAATGGAAGTTCATTCAAGAAACTACTATACCTTAACGATCTATTTGAAAATTAAATAAAAAAGGAAGTTGAATGGAAAAGAAATTGAATAAAAATAGAAGTGGAATAAAAATAAAAATGGAAGTTCATTCAAGAAACCACTATGCCTGAACGATCTATTTGGAAATTAAATAAAAAAGGAAGTTGAATAGAAAAGGAAATTGAATAAAAATAAAAATGGAATAAAATTAAAAGTGGAAGTTGCATAAAAAACTTCCATTTTTATTTATTTTTATTTAATTTCATTTTCTATTCAATTTTCTTTTCTATTCAACTTCCATTTTTATTTCCATTTCCACTTCCTTTCTTCCATTTTTATTTTTATTCCAAATAGAAAAGGAATAAAAATTAAAATTAAAATTTCCTTTTCATTTTCCATTCAACTTCCTTTTTTGTTTAATTTCCAAACGATCCATAAAATGGAAGTTGAATGAAAAGGAAGTTCATTCAAAAACCACTATACCTAAACGATCTATTTGGAAATTAAATAAAAAAGGAAGCTGAATAGAAAAAGAAATTGAATAAAAAAAGAAGTTGAATAGAAAATGAAATTGAATAAAAATAGAAGTGGAACAAAAATAAAAATGGAAGTTGCATAAAATTAAAAATGGAAGTTCATTCAAGAAACTACTATACCTTAACGATCTATTTGGTAATTGAATAAAAATGGAAGCTGCATAAAATTAAAAATGAAATAAAAATAAAAATGGAAGTTGCATAAAATTAAAAATAGAAGTTCATTCAAGAAACCACTATACCTGAACAATTTATTTAGAAATTAAAATGGAATAAAAATAAAAATAGAAGTTGAATAAAAATAAAAATGGAAGTGCAACTTCCATGGTTTCTTGAATGAACTTCCAACTTCCTTTTTTTATTTAATTTCCAAATAGATAAAAATGGAAGTTCATTCAAGAAACCACTATACCTCAACGATCTATTTGGAAATTAAATAAAAAAGGAAGTGGAATAGAAATAAAAGTGGAATAAAAATGGAAGTTGCCTAAAAATAAAAATGGAACTTCCATTATAGTGGTTATTTGAATCAACTTCCATTTTCAATTTTATGCAGCTTCCATTTTTATTTAAGTTCAATCAAATAGATCGTTAAATAAAAAATTAATTTTAAATAAAAATGAACTTCTTTAACGATCTATTAATTTTCATTTGGAAATTAAATAAAAAAGGAAGTTGAATAGAAAAGGAAATCGAATAAAAATGCAAGTGGAATAAAAATAAAAAAGGAAGTTGAATAGATCGTTAAGGTATAGTGGTTTTTTTAATGAACTTCCACTATACCTTAACGATCTATTTGGAAAGTTCATTTGAAAATGGAAGTTGAATAGAAAAGGAAATTGAAAAGAAACCTTTTCTATTCAACTTCCTTAACGATCTATTTGGAAATTGAATAAATATGGAAGTTGAATAGAAAAGGAAATTGAATAAAAAATGGAAGTTCATTCAAGAAACCACTATGCAATTGAATAAAAAATAAAAATGGTTTCTTGAATGAACAGGAAATTAAATAAAAAATGAAGTTGAATAGAAATAAAAATTAAATGAAAATGCAAGTGGAATAAAAATAAAAAATGAAGTTGCGTAAAAAAGGAAGTTGAACGATCTATTTGGAACTTGCACTATACCTTAACGATCATTAAGGCATAAAATTAAAAATGGAAGTTGCATCAAGAAACCACTTCCATTTTTATTTTCATTCAACTTTCTTTTTTATTTAATTTCCAAATGGATCGTTAAGGTATAGTGGTTTTTTGAATGAACTTCCATTTTTAATTTTATTCCACTTTTATTTTTATTCAATTTCCTTTTCTATTCAACTTCCATTTTTATTTTATTTCCAAATAGATCGTTAAGGTATAGTGGTTTCTTGAAGGAAGTTGAATAGAAAATGAAATTGAATAAAAATGGAAGTGATCTATTTGGAAATTAAATAAAAAATGAAGTTGAATAGAAAATGAAATTGAATAAAAATGCAAGTGGAATAAAAATAGAAGTTGAATAGAAAAGGAAGTTCATTCAAGAAAGCACTATACCTTAACGATTTATTTCCAAATTAAATAAAAAAGGAAGTTGAATAGAAAAGGAAGTTGAATAAAAAAGGAAATTAAATAGAAAAGGAAATTGAATAAAAAATGAAACCACTATACCTTAACGATCGTTCAGGTATAGTGGTTTCTTATATTTTTATTCCACTTCTATTTTTATTCAATTTCCTTTTTTAAAAATGGATTTCCTTTTCTATTCAACTTTCATTTTTATTTTTATGCAGCTTCCATTTTTATTTTTATTCAATTTCCTTTTCTATTCAATTTTCTGTTCTATTCAACTTCCTTTTTTATGTTGCATAAAATTAATAAAAGTGAAAGTTGCATAAAATAAAAAATGCAAGTTCATTCAACGATCGTCAGGTATAGTGGTTTCAACTTCCTTTTCTATTCAACTTCCAAATAAAAAAGGAAGTTGAATAGAAAAGGAAATTGAAGAAAAGTAAAAATGGAAGTTGCATAAAATTAAAAATTAAATTCATTCAATAGATCGTTAAGGTATAGTGGTTTCAAGAATAAAAGTGGAAGTTAAATGGAAATTAAATAAAAAAGAAAATTAAATAAAAAAAAAGGAAGTTGAATAGAAATAGAAAAGGACAGTTGAATAGAAAAGGAAGTTGAATAAAAATGCAAGTGCAATAAAAATGGAAGCTGCATAAAATTGAAAATGGAAGTTCGTTAAGGTATAGTGGTTTCTTCAATGAATAAAAAAGGAAGTTGAATAGAAAAGGAAATTGAATAAAAGTGCAAGTGGAATAAAAATAAAAATGGAAGATGCATAAAATTGAAAATGGAAGAAGTTCATTAAAGAAACCACTATACCTTAACGATCTATTTAGAAATTACATAGAAAATGAAGTTGAATAAAAAAAGAAATTGAATAGATCGTTAAGGTATAGTGGTTTCTTGAATGAACTTCCACTATACCTTAGCGTTCTATTTGGAAATTAAACAAAAAAAAGAAGTTGAATAGAAAAGGAAGTTGAATAAAAAAGGAAATTGAATAAAAATGAAGTTGAGTAAAAAAGGAAACCACTATACCTTAACGATACCTTAACGATAAAAAAAGGAAGTTGAATAGAAAAAAAAAATTGAATAAAAATGCAAGTGGAAGTTCATTTAAGAAACCACTATACCTTAACGATCTATTTGGAAATTAAACAAAAAAGGTTGAATAGAAAAGGAAGTTGAATAAAAATAAAAAATAGAAGTTGCATAAAATTAAAAATGGAAGTTCATTCAAGAAACCACTATACCTTAACGATCTATTTGGAAATTAAATAAAAAAGGAAGCTGAATAGAAAAGGAAGTGGAATAAAAATAGATCGTTAAAAATAGTGGTTTCTTGAATGAACTTCCATATTTAATTTTATGCAACTTCCATTTTTATTTTTAATTTCCACTTTTATTCAACTTCCTTTTTTATGCAACTTCCATTTTTATTTAATTTCCAAATAGATCATTAAGGAATAGTGGTTTCTTGAATGAACTTCCATTTTTATTTTTATTCCACTTCTATTTTTTCCTTCCTTTATTTAATTTCCAAATAGATCGTTAAGGTATAGTGGTTTCTTGAATGAACTTTCATTTTTAATTTTATGCAACTTCCATGTTTATTTTTATTCCACTTCCATTTTTATTTCAATTTCCTTTTATTTAATTTCCAAATAGATCGTTAAGGTATATTGGTTTCTTGAATGAACTTCCATTTTTCATTCAATTTCCTTTTCTATGCAACTTCCTTTGCTATTTAATTTCCATTTTTATTTTATTTAATTTAATTTTATTCAGCTTCCATTTTTAAAATTGAACCTGAATAAAATAAAATTAAATAAAAAAGGAAGTTGCATAAAATTAAAAATTGTTAAGGAAATTAAATAGAAAAGGAAGTTAAAAAAGGAAGTTGAATAGAAAAGGAAATTGAATAGAAATAGAAGTTGAATAGAAATAGAAGTGGAATAAATCGTTAAGGTTTAGTGGTTTCTTGAATGAACTTCCATTTTTATTCAACTTCATTTTCCAACTTCCATTTTATTCAACTTCCACTATACCTTAAAAATTATAAAAAAAAAAAGGAAATTAAAGAAAATGAACTATTCAACTTCATAAAAATTGAAAGTATACCTTAATGATCTTTCCAAATAAAAAATGAAGTTGAATAAAAACGGAAAAAGTGGTTTCTTGAATGAACTTCCATTTTTAATTTTATGCAACTTCCATTTTTTATTCAACTTCCTTCCATTTTTAAAAAGGTATAGTGGAAATTAAATAAAAAAAGGAAGTTGCATAAAATTAAAAATGGAAGTTCATTTAAGAAACCATCAGGTATAGTGGTTTCTTGATCAAGAAACCACTATACCTTAACGATCGTTAGGGTATAGATCGTTATGGTATAGTGGTTTCTTGAATGATCTATTTTTTATTCCATTTCCTTAACGATCTATTTGAAAATTAAATAAAAAGATCGTTAAGGTATAGTGGTTTATTGAATAACTATACCTTAGAAAAGGATGTGCTTTAATTTTTTAAAATGGAAGTTGCATTAAATTAAGGTATACAAGAAACCACTATACCTTAACGATCCACCACTTTCATCTTCCATAAAATTGATTCAAGCCACAAAACCTTAACGATCTATTTGAAAATTAAATAAAAAAGGAAGTTGAATGGAAAAGGAAATTGAACAAATAAAAAAGGAAGTTGAATAGAAAAGGAAATTAAATAAAAATGGAACTTCCATTTTTATTTTTATTGCACTTTCATTTTTATTCAATTTCCTTTTCTATTCAAATAGAAAAAGGAAGTTGAATAGAAAAGGAAATCGAATAGAAAAAGAAATTTAAAATGGAAGTTGAATAGAAAAGGAATAAAAATAAAAATGGAAGCTGCATAAAAATAAAAATGGAAGTTGCATAAAATTAGAAATGGAAGTTCATAAAAATTAAATAAAAGGAAGTTGAATAGAAAAGGAAATTGAATAAAATTAAAAATGGAAGTTGCATAAAACTGAAAAATGGAAGTTGCATAAAATAAAAAATGGAAGCAAAATAAAAATGGAAATTAAATAAAAAGGAAGTTGAATAGAAAAGGAAATTGAATAGAAATGGAAGTGGAAGTCGCATAAAATTAAAAATGCAAGTTCATAAAAATTAAATAAAAGGAAGTTGAATAGAAAAGGAAATTGAATAAAATTAAAAATGGAAGTTGCATAAAACTGAAAAATGGAAGTTGCATAAAATTAAAAATGGAAGCGGAATAAAAATGGAAATTAAATAAAAAGGAAGTTGAATAGAAAAAGAAATTGAATAGAAATGGAAGTTGGAAATTAAATAAAAAATGAAGTTGAATACAAAAGGAAATTGAATAACAATAGAAGCAGAATAAAATTAAAAATGGAAGTTCATTCAAGAAACCACTATACCTTAACGATCTATTTAGAAATTAAATAAAAAAGGAAGTTGAATGGTTTCTATTCAACTTCCTTTTTTATTTAATTTCCAAATCAAGAAACCACTATACCTTAACGATCTATTTGGAAATTAAATAAAAATAAAAAAAGAAAGTTGAATAGAAAAGGAAATTGAATAAAAAAGGAAGTTCATAGAAGTTGAATAAAAATGGAAGTTCTACTTGGAAGTTTATTCAACTTCTATTTAAGAAACCACTATACCTTTTTTTATTGAACTTCCTTTTATAAAATTTCCAAATAAATCGTTAAAAATGGAAATGAACTTCATTCAAGAAACCACTATACCACTTGCATGAACTTCCATTTTTAATTTTATGCAACTTCCACTTTCACTTTTAATTCCACTTCTATTTTTATTCAATTTTCTTGAATGAAATTGAATAAAAATAGAAGCTGAATAAAAATAAAAATGGAAGTTGCATAAAATGGAAGTTCTATTTTCTATTCAATTTCATTTATGCAACTTCCATTTTTATTTAATTTTCAATTAATTTGTTAAGGTATAGTGGTTTATTGGTTCCACTTCTGTTTGGAAATTAAATAAAAAAGGAAGTTGAATAGAAAAGTAAATTGAAAATGGAAATTCATTCAAGAAACCACTATACCTGAACGATCTATTTGGAAATTAAATAAAAATGGAAGTTGAATAAAAATGGAAGGTGCATAAAATTAAAAATGGAAATTCATTCAAGAAACCATTATACCTGAACATATGCAACATCCCTTTTTATTCAATTTCTTTTTTTATTTAATTTCTAAATAGATCGTTCAAGTATAGTGGTTTAATTAATGAACTTCCATTTTAATTTTATGCAACTTCCATTTTTATGCAGCTTCTATTTTTATTTTTATTCCACTTCTATTTTTATTCAATTTCCTTTTTTATTTAATTTCCATTATTAATTTTATGCAACTTCCATTTTTATTTTTATTCCACTTCTATTTTTATTCAATTTCTTTTTTTATTTAATTTTTATTTTTAATTTTATGCAGCTTCCATTTTTAATTTTATTCCACTTCAATTTTTATTCAATTTCCTTTTCTATTCAACTTTCTTTTTTATTTAATTTCCAAATAGATCATTAAGGTATAGTGGTTTCTTGATTTGGAAATTAAATAAAAAAGGAAGTTGAATAGAAAAGGAAATTGAATAAAAATTCAAGTGGAATAAAATTAAAAATGGAAGCTGCATAAAATTAAAAATGAAAATTAAATAAAAAAGGAAATTGAATAAAAATAGAAGTGGAATAAAAATAAAAATGGAAAACGATCTATTTGGACATTAAATAAAAAAGGAAGTTGAATAAAAATAAAAAAAGGAAGTTGCATAAAATTAAAAGTATACTGGTTTCAACTTCCTTTTTTATTTAATTTCCAAATAGATCGAACCACTATACCTGAACGATCTATTTGGAAATAAAATAAAAATAGAAGCGGAATAAAATTAAAAATGGAAGTGGAATAAAATTAAAAGTGGAAGTTCATTCAAGAAACCACTATACCTTAACGATCCATTTGGAAATTAAATAAAAATGGAAGTTGAATAGAAAAGGAATAAAAATAAAAATGGAAGTTGCATAAAATTAAAAATTGAAGTTCATTCAAGAAACCACTATACCTGAACGATCTATTTGGAAATAAAATAAAAATAGAAGCGGAATAAAATTAAAAATGGAAGTGGAATAAAATTAAAAGTGGAAGTTCATTCAAGAAACCACTATACCTTAACGATCCATTTGGAAATTAAATAAAAATGGAAGTTGAATAGAAAAGGAATAAAAATAAAAATGGAAGTTGCATAAAATTAAAAATTGAAGTTCATTCAAGAAACCACTATACCTGAACGATCTATTTGGAAATTAAATAAAAAAAGAAGTTGAATAGAAAAGAAAACTGAATAAAAATTAAAAGGAAATTCAATAAAAATAAAAGTGGAAGTTGCGTAAAATTTAGTAAAAGAGGAAGTTGAATAGAAATAAAAAAGGAAATTGAAAAAAAAATGGAAGTGGAATAAAATTAAAAATGGAAGTTGCATAAAATTAAAAACGGAAGTTAAATAAAAAAGGAGGTGGAATAGAAAAGGAAGTTGAATAGAAAATGAATAAAAATAAAAATGAACTTTTTTAATGAACTTCCATTTTAATTTTATACAACTTCCATTTCCAAATAGATCGTTAAGGTATAGTGGTTTCTTGAATGAATAGAAATGGAAGTTGAATAAAAAAGGAAGTTGAATAAAAATAGAAATGGAAGTTGCATAAAATTAAAAATGGAAGTTCATTCAAGAAACCACTATACCTTAACAATCTATTTGGAAATTAAATAAAAAAGGAAGTTGAATAGAAAATGGAAGATGCATAAAATTAAAAAAGGAATAAAAATAAAAATGGAAGTTCATTCAAGAAACCACTATACCATAACGATCTATTTGGAAATGGAAGTTCATTCAAGAAACCACTATACCTTAACGATCTATTTGGAAATTAAATAAAAAAGGAAGTCGAATAAAAAAGGAAATTAAACAAAAATGAAAGTTGCATAAAATTAAAAATAGAAGTTAATTCAAGAAACCACTATACCTTAACGATCTATTTCGTTAAGGTATAGTGGTTTCTTTATTGAATGTTTAGTTGAATAGAAGGTTGAATAGAAAAGGAAATTGAATAAAAATAGAAGTTGAATAAAAATGGAAGTGGAATAGAAATATAAATGGAAGCTGCAAAAAATAAAAAATGGAAGTTCAATCAAGAAACCACTATACCTGAACAAATGAAAATAGAAGCGGAATAAAAATAAAAATGGAAGATGCATAAAATTAAAAATGGAAATTCATTCAAGAAACCACTATACCTTAACGAACTTGAATGAACTTCCATTTTTAATTTTATGCAGCTTCCATTTTTATTTTTATTCAATTTTTTTTCTATTCAACTTCCTTTTCTATTCAGCTTCATTTTTATTTAATTTCCAAATAGATCATTAAGGTATAGTGGTTTCTTGAATGAACTTCCATTTTTAATTTCTAGTGGTATTCAACTTCCTTTTCTATTCAACTTCCTTTTTTATTTAATTTCCAAATAGATCGTTAAGGTATAGTGGTTTCCAAGAATGAACTTCTATTTTTAATTTTATGCAACTTCTATTTCTATTCAACTTCAATTTTTACTTTATTTCCAAATAGATCGTTAAGGTATAGTGGTAAGGAAATTGAATAAAAATAGAAGTGAAATAAAAATAAAAATGGAAGTTGCATAAAATTAAAAATAGAAGTTCATTCTTGGAAACCACTATACCTTAACGATCTATTAGGAAATTAAATAAGGTATAGTGGTTTCTTGAATGAACTTCCATTTTTAATTTCCAAATAGATCGTTAAGGTATAGTGGTTTCGTTATGGTATAGTGGTTTTCAAGAATGAACTTCCTTTTTATTTTTATGCAGCTTCCATTTTTATTTTTATTCCACTATAATTTTTATTCAATTTCCTTTTCTATTCAACTTCCTTTTTTATTTATTTATTAATTTTATGCAACTTCCATTTTTATTTTTATTCAATTTCCTTTTCTATTCCACTTCTATTTTTATTCAATTTCCTTTTCTATTCAACTTCCTTTTTTATTTAATTTCCAAATAGATCGTTATGGTATAGTGGTTTCTTGAATGTTTCTTGAATGAACTTCCACTTTTATTCAATTTCCTTTTCTATTCAACTTCTTTTATTTAAATGAACTTCCATTTTTAATTTTATGCAACTTCCATTTTTATTTTTATTCCACTTCCATTTTTATGCAATTTTCTTTTCTATTCAACTTCCCTCTTTATTTAATTTTTAAATAGATCGTTAAGGTTTAGAAGCGGAATAAAAATAAAAATAAAAGGAAGTTGCATAAAATTAAAAATGGAAGTTCATTTAAATAAAAAAGGAAGTTGAATAGAAAATGAATAAACCACTATACCTTAACGATCTATTTTGGAAATTAAATAAAAAAGGAAGCTGAATATAAAAGGAAATTATATACCTTGGATGATGCATAAAAAATACCTTAATTTTATGCAACTTTCATTTTTATTCAATTTCATTTTCCATTCAACTTCGTTTTTTATTTAATTTCCAAATAGATCGTTAAGGTATAGTGGTTTCTCGAATGAACTTCCATTTTTAATTTTATGCAACTTCTATTTTTATTTCTATTCAACTTCCTTTTTTATTTAATTTCCTTTTTTATTTAATTTCCAAATAGATCGTTAAGGTATAGTGGTTTCTTGAACGAACTTCTATTTTTAATTTTATGCATCTTCCTTTTTTATTTTCATTTTCCTTTTCTATTCAACTTCCTTTTCTATGCAATTTCCTTTTCTATTCAACTTCCATTTTTATTTTAATTCAATTTCCTTTTCAATTCAATTTCAAAATAGATCGTTAAGGTATAATGGTTTCTTGAATGAACTTTCATTTTCAATTTTTTGGCACTTCCATTTATATTTTTATTCAATTTCCTTTTCTGTTCAACTTCCTTTTTTTTGTTTAATTTCCAAATAGATTGTCAAGGTATAGTGGTTTCTTGAATGAACTTCCATTTTTAATTTTATGCAACTTCCATTTTTAATTTTATTCAATTTTCTTTTTTATTTAATTTCCAAATAGATCGTTAAGGTATAGTTGTTTCCAATAATGAACTTCCATTTTTAATTTTATGCAACTTCTACTTTTATTTTTATTCCACTTCTATTTTTATTCAACTTCCTTTTTTATTTTATTTCCAAATCGATCGTTAAGGTATAGTGGTAAGGAAATTGAATAAAAAAGGAAATTGAAATAATAAAAATAGAAGTGGAATAAAAATAAAAATGGAAGTTGCATAAAATTAAAAATAGAAGTTCATTCTTGGAAACAGCTATACCTTAACGATCTATTTGGAAATTAAATAAGGTATAGTGGTTTCTTGAATGAACTTCCATTTTTAATTTTATGCAACATCCATTTTTATTTCACTTGCATTTTTATTTTTATTCCACTTCATTTAGTGGTTTCTTGAATGAAGTTCCATTTTTAATTTTATGCAACTTCCATTTTTATTTTTATTCAACTTCCTTTTTTATGCAACTTCCATTTTATTTTTATTCCACTTGCATTTTTATGCAATTTTCTTTTCTATTCAACTTCCTTTTTTATTTAATTTCCAAATAGATCGTTAACGTATACTGGTTTCTTGAATGAACATCCATTTTTAATTTTATGCAACTTCCATTTTTATTTTTATTCCAGCTTCCTTTTCTATTTAATTTCCAAATAGATCGTTCAATTTCCTTTTCTGTTCAACTTCTTTTTTTATTTAATTTCCAAATGGATCGTTAAGGCATAGTGGTTTCTTTAATGAACTTCAATTTTCTTTTCTATTCCACTTCATTTTTTATTTGTATTCTGCTTCAATTTTTATTCAATTTCTGTTTCTATTCAATTTTCTTTTTTATTTAATTTCCAAATAGATCGTTAAGGTATAGTGGTTTCTTGAATGAACTTCCATTTTTAATTTTATGCAGCTTCCATTTTATTTTTATTCAACTTTCATTTTTATTTAATTTTCATTTTCAATTTCCTTTTCTATTCAACTTCCTTTTTTATTTTATGCAGCATCCATTTTTATAGAAAAGGAAATTAAACAAAAAAGGAAGTTGAATAAAAAAGGAAAACCTTAACGATCTATTTGGAAATTAAATAAAAAGGAAGTTGAATAGAAAAGGAAATTGAACTTCCGTTTTTAATTTTATGCAACTTCCATTTTTATTTTATTTAATTTCTAAATAGGTCGTTAAGGTATAGTGGTTTTTTTAATTTCCAAATAGATCGTTAAGGTATAGTGGTTTCTTGAATGAACTTCCATTTTTAATTTTATGCAACTTCTATTTTTATTTTTATTCAATTTCCTTTTTTATTTAATTTCCAAATAGACCATTAAGGTATAGTGGTTTCTTGAATGAGCTTCCATTTTTATTTTTATTCAACTTCCTTTCCTATTCAACTTCCTTTTTTTTTTTAATTTCCAAATAGATCGTTAAGGTATAGTGGTTTCTTGAATGAACTTCCATTTTTATTCAATTTCTTTTTCTATTCAACTTCCATTTTATTTAATGTCCAAATAGATCGTTAAGGTATAGTGGTTTCTTGAATGAACTTCCACTTCTATTTAATTTTATGCAACTTCCATTTCTATTTCTATTCAATTTCCTTTTTTATTTAATTTCCAAATCGATCGTTAAGATATAGTGGTTTCTTGAATGAACTTCTATTTTTATTTTTATTCAACTTCTTTTTCTATTCAACTTCTTTTTTTTTTTTTAAATTTCCATATAGATCGTTAAGGTATAGTGGTTTCTTGAATGAACTTCCATTTTTATTTTTATTCCACTTTTATTTTTATTAAATTTCATTTTCCATTCAACTTCCACTTTTATTTTTATTCCAGTTATATTTTTATTCATTCAAGAAACCACTTCAGTTTCCTTTTCTATTCAACTTCCTTTTTTATTTAAAGTAGATCATTAAGGTATAGTTGTTTCTTGAATGAACTTGCATTTTTATTCAATTTCTTTTTTTATTTAATTTCCAAATAGATCATTTTCAATTTTATGCAACTTCCATTCAACGAACGATCCATTATACCTTAACGATCTATTTGGAAATTAAATAAAAAGGAAGTTGAATAGAAAAGGAATAAAACCACTATTATAGTGACCCTGGTCTTTTCCTTTAGATTGTCATATTCGGACTTATGTTCCGTAGATTCCATTGTTATCAGATTGTTGTTGTCATCCTTTAATTCTATTTGATTGAGTTTTAGGATGTGTTAGGCGTGTTTCGAACAGATGGGTTGAGCCTTGGTCTAGATGTTGGTTGCCCAGTTTTTAGCCTTTCCGCTCGAGCGGACATTCCTGCGCTCGAGCGGGGTTTACACTCTTCCAACATTTTTGGTCCCTGCAAAACTTCTGCAGGTGAGAGTTCTACGCTCGAGCTGGTATCATTGCGCTCGAGCGGACCTTGTTTTTGTTCTTTACGCTCGAGCGGTGTGTTGTACGCTCGAGCGGACCTGTCCAGTTTATATAGGCAGCAGCGGGTTTTTAATCAATTTTTCATCCTCTTTCAGATTCCAAAACCCTAGTTACGAGTTCTCTCTCTCCCTACTCACCTTCTCTCCTAGGATTGATCTATCTAGAGTGTGTTTCTACCCTAATTCCTTCATTAAAAAGGTAGAGTGAGTCGAGGGCTTTCATTTAATCTGAACAGTTTTGGATTTGGAGCACTGTGGAGTTTGGGCATCATTTTCATCTTCTTCTTTTTGAGTTATATCTTCGAGGTAGGGATTTCCTACTCCATTTATACGTTTTAATCCTAAGTATTGGCATTTTGGTATGTGGGGGTAGTTTGGTAATTTTGGGAGAAACCCTAGGGTTTGACATAGATTAATTTGTATGATTAACTTGGGAAAAATGTGGAATTGGGTTTAATTCATGAGATTGGGGGACTTAGTGGTTCGATGGTGTAATTGGTTAGTTTAAATACTTACCTATAAAAATGTTGAAATTACATTGTGTTGTTATATTTATTTCTTGCTTAGAAATAATTGTTTTGGGCTATCGGTGGAGGATAGTCGTAATTGTTGTAGACATTGCATGGGGATTAGGTAAAATTGAAACTAATCACTTGATTAAGTTGTTGTCGTGTTTAAAGGTTGGAATAATACATTAAATTTAAGTATTGCTTGATTATGTATATGACTTTGTGTTTATATGCATTATTTGTGTATGGGAGGAGATAGGGGATGTACTCCACGGTTTAGGGGAAGATAGGGGATGTACCTCTAAGCCGGTTAATTGTTATGGGAAGATAGGGGATGAACCCAGGGTTGCTGCTCATATGCGCGCCTATAGCAGAGATACAGCTCATATGCTTATCTATTGAAGTGTGATACAGCTCATATGCTTGTCCACTGAAGTGTTGTTTATGAAGGGTTGTTTATTTGATTTGATATAGCACTAATATGTATATCATCATCTGTTTGGAAGTATGGAAGTGAATTTGATTGAGATTGATACGATACCAGCATGTGTATTCGTTATGTTATAAGAAAGGTTTAACTTGATTTGTTATTCCTGTTGAATTGTAAATATTGTTAATAAGAGTTGAAACCCTGTTGAGTTATTTGGCCAGGCTCTGAGCCATAAATGGAAGTTGGATTGTGCCATAGACAATGTGTCATAGGCAATGTAGACATTCGTGTCATGAAATTGTAAATTGATTATCTTGTGTTAACCATGTATCGGATACTAATGCTTTAGTTAATTCTTATGCTTGGTTTAGTATTTCTCTACTGGGCTGTGGCTCACCCTATATGGGAACTTCATTTTCAGGTTCAGGTGGTTCACTACCTCCAAGGACTTAGCTTGTGAGGATTTGGACTCGAAGACGTGGTTTATTTTATTTGTTTTTATTTGAGCTATATGTAAACATTCAAGCCTAGGGCTTTATTTGTTTTGAGTTAGAACTCATGGATTTGTGTCCAAGTGTTGGCTTGGCAAGATGTAAGCCCTTAGGGCATTTATTATGATGACTTTATTTCGTAATACTCTGATGATTGAAATGATACACTGTTTCTTTTAATAATGCATGTCTATGTTTTATATTTAATGGGCTAATTTTTGAGAAATTAAATAAAAATGGACATTAAATAGACATAACATTACACTAAGTCTAATCACTTCCCACGTAACATAACATTACGTTAAGGTTAATCATTTTTTATGCAGCTTCCTTTTTTATTTAATTTCCAAATAGATCGTTAAGACATAATGGTGTCTTGAATAAACTTCCATTTTTAATTTTATTCCGCTTGCATTTTTATTCAATTTCATTTTCTATTCAATTTCCTTTTTTATTTAATTTCTAAATAGATCGTTAAGGTATAATGGTTTCTTTAATGAACTTCCATTTTCAATTTTTATTCAGCTTCCATTTTTATTCCATCTTCCACTTACATTTTTATTCAATTTCCTTTTCTATTCAACTTCTTTTTTATTTAATTTCCAAATAGATCGTTAAGATATAGTGGTTTCTTGAATTAACTTTCATTTTTAATTTTATGCAACTTCTATTTTTATTTTTATTCCACTTCCTTTTCTATTCAACTTCCTTTTTTATTTAATTTCCAAATCAAGAAACCACTATACCTTAACGATCCATTTTGAAATTAAATAGAAAAGGAAGTTGAATAGAAAAGGAAATTGAATAAAAATATAAGTGGAAGTTCATTTCCAATTTTATTTCCAAATAGATCGTTAAGGTATAGTGGTTTCTTGAATGAACTTGAATAAAAATGGAAGATGAATAGAAAAGGAAGTTGAATAAAAATAAAAATGGAAGTTGCATAAAATTAAATGTAATGCCCTCAAAATAAACCCATAATATACACAATATTGACATGCATTGGTAAAAGAAAACAAAACATTATTCCATTCATCAGAGTGTTCTTATTAAAAGAGATTACATGTAACATCGAAAATAAATGCCCTACGGGCTTACAGCTTTCCATGCCAACACTTGGACACAAAAGTCTGAGTACTAACTCAATTACACATTAAGCCCTTGGCTTGAGTTTACATGTAATATCAAAATAACAACAAAATAACAGAGTCTTCAACTCCAAATCCTCTCAAGCTAAGTCCTTGGAGGTAGCATATCACCTGGACCTGAAAATGATGTTCCCGTATAGGGTGAGCCACAGCCCAGCAGAAATATACTAAACCAAATATAAGAATTGACTAAAGCAATAGCATTCGATATATGGCTAACACTTATAAATCCATTATATCACTATACAGTTTCATGACAATAGTGTCCATGATATGTTTCACTTTTCGTTATTATTCAACTTTCCAATCATATAGACATGGCTCAGAACCTGGCCAATCAATAATAATGAGACTACATCTCATATTAATATTACTTCCAATATCAACAATTCAAGTGAGACTAAGGCTCAAACTAAAGCACTTCCATAAATCGATAAGTACATATATTTGCTGTACCAAAACACTTCCAAAAATCAATAAGTACACACATTTGCTGTACTAGTGGAGTCCATCCCCTTTCTCCTCCTAAACAAGTTTGAGAGTCCATCCCCTATCTTCCCTCAAACCATGGAGTACATCCCCTATCTCCTCCCGAACAATATGCATATACAATGTATTAAACACTTGTCATATACAATATTCAATCAATACACATATTTGCTGTATTAATTCAACCGTCATATTCAATGACTTATTCAATGTGATTAGTCTTAGTTTTCCCTAATCAGCATGCAATGTCTACAACAATCACGACTATCCTCCACCGATAGCCCAAAGCAGTTATTTCTAAACAGAAAATAAATGCATCAACAGATATAAACTCAACATTTTCATAGGTGAGTGATTAAATTATCCAACTACACCATTCAATCAATAAATTCCTCAATTCCATGAATTAAACTTAATTCCACATTTTCCCCAAAATTAATTATACAAATTAATTTATTACAACAATTAGGGTTTTCCCCCTTTTTCTCAAAATCAACCCTAAGGTTCAATTTTTTTTATCAATTTGATACTATCAATGTCATCTTTCATGACTTCCAAACACATGGAGTTTAATATATAAAAATTCCCTTTTTCTCAAATTATAAATCAAACCCTAAAAATTACCAAACGACACCAACATATCAAAATGACCAAAACTTAGGATAAAACCTATAATATGGAGTAGGGTATCCCTACCTCGAAGTTAGAACCCAAACGGAGATGAAGACCAAAGACCAACGTGCTCCAAATCCCAAGTTCTTCAGATTAAAGCGAAATTGAATAAAAATTAGCCCATTTCAATTTCCTTTATTTAAATAGACATAAAAATTAGCACATAACATTACACTAAGTCTCTATCAAACGAGACGAACCCATTGTGATTCTAATCACTTCCCACGTACCCAAAGTATTCTAACCCGGTATAGACTTAGTGTAATGTTATGTCTATTTAATGAACTTCCCACGTACCCAAAGTCTATACGGGGAAATTAAATAAAAAAGGAAATTGAATAGAAAAGGAAATTGAATAAAAATGCAAGTGGAATAAAAATAAAAATGGAAGTTGCATAAAATTAAAAATAGAAGTGGAATAAAAATAAAAACGGAAGTTGCATAAAATTAAAAATGGAAGTTCATTCAAGAAACCACTATACCTTAACGATTTATTTAGAAATTAAATAAAAAAGGAAGTTGAATAGAAAAGGAAATTGAATAAAAATTAAAGTTGAATAAAAATAAAAATGAAAGTTGCATAAAATTAAAAATAGAAGTTGCATAAAATTAAAAATGCAATTTCATAAAAATAAAAATGGAAGCTGCAGAAAATTAAAAATGGAAGTTCATTCAAGAAACCTTAACGATCTATTTGGAAATAAAATAAAAAAGGAAGTTGCATAAAATTAAAAATGGAAGATGCATAAAATTCAAAAATGGAAAATAAAAAAGGAAGTTCAATGGAAAAGAAATTGAATTAAAAAGGACGTTGAATAGAAAAGGAAATTGAATAAAAATAGAAGTGGGATAAAATTAAAAATGGAAGTTCATTCAAAAAACCACTATACCTTAACGATCTATTTAATGTCCAAATGGATCGTTAAGGTATAGTGGGTATAGTGGTTTCTTGAATGAACAAAAAAGGAAGTTGAATAAAAATGGAAGCTGAATGAACTTTCTTTTTTATTTTTATTCAACTTATATTTGGAAATTAAATAAAAAAGGAAGTTGAATAGAAAAGGAAATTGAATAAAAATGGAAGTGAAATAAAAATAAAAATGGAAGATGCACAAAATTAAAAATGGAAGTTCATTCAAGAAACAACTATACCTTAACGATCAATTTGGAAATTAAACAAAAAAGCAAGTTGAATAGAAAAAGAAATTGAATAAAAATAAAATTGAATAAAAATAAAAATGGAAGATGTATAAAATTAAAAATGGAAGTTCATTCAGGAAACCACGATACCTTAACGATCTATTTGGACATTAAATAAAAAAGGAAGTTGAATAGAAAAAGAAATTGAATAAAATTAAAAATGGAAGTTACATAAAATTAAAAATGGAAGTTTATTCAATAAACCACTATAACTTAACGATCTATTTGGAAATTAAATAAGAATGGAAGTTGAACAGAAAAGGAAATTGGAAATTAAATAAAAAAGGAAGTTGAATAAAAACAAAAATGGAAGTTGCAAACAGATTGTTAAGGTATAGTGGTTTCAAGAATGAATTTCTATTTTTAATTTTATGCAACTTCCACTTTTATTTTTATTCCGCTTGCATTTTTATTCAACTTCCTTTTCTATTCAACTTCATTTTTTATTTAATTTCCAAATAGATTGCATAAAATTAACAATGGAAGTTCATTAAAAAAATCACTATACCTTAATGATCCATTTGGAAATTAAACAAAAAAGGAAATTGAAACCACTATACCTAACGATCTATTTGGAAATTAAATAAGGAAGTTAAATAGAAAAGGAAATGGAAGTTGCATAAAATTAAAAATGGAAGTTCATTTTAGAAACCACTATACCATAACGATATATTTGGAAATTAAATAAAAAAGGAAGTTGAATAGAAAAGAAAATTGAATAAAAATAGAAGTGGAATAAAAATAAAAATAGAATAAAAATAAAAATGGAAGTTGCATAAAATTAAAAATGGTTAAAAATGGAAGTGGAATAAAAAAGGAAGTTGAATAGAAAGGAAGTTGAATTTTATGCAAGTGGAATAAAATTAAAAATGGAAGTTCATTCAAGAAACCACTATACCTGAATGAACTAGTTGAATAAAAATAAAAATGGAAGTTGCATAAAATTAAAATGGCAGTTCATTAAAGAAACCACTATAATAGAAAAGGAAGTTGAATAAAAATAAAAATGGAAGCTGCATAAAATTAAAAATGGAAGTTCATTCAACTTCTATTTTTATTCGATTTCCTTTTCTATTCAACTTCATTTTTTATTTAATTTCCAAATAGATCGTTAAGGTATAGTGGTTTTCAATTTCATTTTCCATTCAACTTCCTTTTTTATTTAATTTCCAAATAGATCGTTCAGGTATAGTGGTTTCTTCAATGAACTTCCATTTTTAATTTTATGCAACTTCCACTTTTATTTTTATTCAACTTCCTTTTCTATTCAACTTCCTTTTTATTTAATTTCCAAATAGAAAAGGAAATTGAATAGAAAAGAAAGTTCATTCCTTTTTTGGTATAGAAAAGGAATGAAAATTAAATAAAAAAGGAAATTGAAAAAAAATGCAAGTGGAATAAAAATGGAAGTTGAATAGAAAAGGAAGTTGCATATTTCTATTCAACTTCCACTTGCATTTTTATTCAATTTCCTTTACTATTCAACTTCCTTTTTTATTTTATGCAGTTTTCATTTTTATTTAATTTCCAAAAAGAAAAGAAAACCACTATACCTTTTATTCAATTTCCTTTTTTATTCAAATTCCTTTTCTATTCAACTTCCTTTTTCATTTAATTTCCAAATGGATCGTTATGGTGTAGTGGTTTATTGAATGAACTTCCATTTCTATTCAACTTCCTTTTTTTATTTAATTTCCAAATAGATCGTTCAAGAATAGTGGTTTCTTGAATGAACTTCCTTTTCTATTTAATTTCCAAATGGATCGTTAAGGTATAGTTCAACTTCCGCTTCCATTTTTATTCAATTTCCTTTTCTATTCAACTTCCTTTTTTATTTAATTTCCAAATAGATCGTTGAGGTATAGTGGTTTCTTGAATGAACTTCCATTTTTAATTTTATGCAACTTCCTTTTCTATTTTTATTCCACTTCCTTTTTTATTTAATTTCCGTTTCTATTCAACTTCCTTTTTTATTTTCCATTCAACTTCCTTTTTTGTTTAATTTCCAAATAGATCATTAAGGTTAGTGGTTTGGAAGTTCATTCAAGAAACCACTATACCTTAACGATCTATTTTGGAAATTAAACTATAGCGATTCCGGTTTTCCTTTTCTTATTTGTTGTATCTGGACTTACGTTCCGTGGAGGTGGTTGTTGTGTAAATCTTGTTTACATCCTTTACTCTTTGTATTTGAGTCTTGGGTTGTGTTGGGCAGGTTTGAAACAGGTTGGTTAAGCTTAGGAACCAAGTCTAGTTGCCCAGATTTTGGCCTGTCCGCTCAAGCAGGGACCTTGTTGTTGCTTGTCCGCTTGAGCGGGGGTTTCGGCGCTCGAGCCGGATAATCACCCATCCAGTATTTTCTCTGCAGGGTGGTACGCTCGAGCGGGAGTTTGTGTGTGATGCTCGAGCGGGGAGTTGGATGCTCAAGCGGGGACCTGGTTCTGCAAAAGTACTGGGAGTGCATATTCGCCGCTCGAGCGGCGGATTGGACGCTCGAGCGGGGGTCTGTGAGTGACGCTCGAGCGGGGGTTTCCACGCTCGAACGGGGCGACTGGTTTAAAGCTCTGTGTTTTGACATTTTAAAATCACTTTTTCACATCTCTTCTCTCTCTTACTTTTCCAAAAACTCCGTTGTTGAGCCTCTTTCTCTAGAACCTTGCCTTCTCTCTAGGTATTGATCTAGTAGGAGTTGTTTGCTCACCTTTGGCCTTTATAAAAAACTTGTTGATCGTCGAGGGCTATCTTTTGATCCGGGAAACTTGTGATTTGGAGCATTTTCGTTTTCATCATCTTCTTCGTTGGGTGTCAACTCTTGAGGTAGGGATTCCCACTCACTCATATGGTCTTTGACATAGATTTTTGGTTGTTTTGATGAAGTGTTGAAGTTGGGTGATTTTGGGACTTAGGGTTTCAAAATGTTAAAAGTGGGTTTTGTTATTTTGATTCTAAAATGTGTAATTTGGGTTTCAAAATAATGATATTGTTGTTGGTTATTGATACATGGACCATTGGGTTAATATTGGAAAAGGGGTAGAAAACCCTAATTTGTTGTATAAATTAATTGGTATAATTAATTTGGGAAATGTGTTAATATTTGGAATTGAGTTGGAAATAATGAAATTGGCTCATTATATGGTGGAAAAGTGGAGTTGGATTTATTAATCACTCGTTGTTGAAAACATTAATATTTTATCTGTTGGAGCTTTTATTATCTGTTTAGAAATAATTGCTTGGGCTACCGATGGAGGGTAGTTTTGATTGTTGTAGACAATGCATGATGATTAGGCAAACTAAAACTAATCGACTGGATGTGTCATAGAGTATGACGGTTGATAGAATACATTAACGTTATGTATTGATTGATTGAGTATATGACCTATGTGTATATACGTTGTGTGTGTGGGAGGAGATAGGGGATGTACTCCACGGTTTAGGGGAAGATAGGGGATGGACCTCTAAACCGAATGTTGTGTGGGAGGAGATAGGGGATGTACTCCACGGTTTAGGGGAAGATAGGGGATGGACCTCTAAACCGAATGTTGTGTGGGAGGAGATAGGGGATGTACTCCACGGTTTAGGGGAAGATAGGGGATGGACCTCTACACCGAATGTTGTTTGGGAGGAGATAGGGGTTGGACTCCACTGATACAGCTCATATGCTTGTCAATTAATGTGTTGATATAGCTCATATGCTTATCTATGGAAGTGTTGACATAGCTAATATGCTTATCTATTGAAATGTGGATATAGCTTTCATGCTTATCTGTTGAGATGTTGATACAACTAGTATGTTTATCGATTGTGAAATGAGAAACGTTTAATATGAGTCACTGTCTCATGTAAGTTGTTGGCCAGGTTCTGAGCCATTGTTGTAAATTGTGAATGTGATAAGAAATGGAAAAGTGAATGAAACATGGATATAGTAGTCATGTAATAGAATGAGTTATTAATTGATTTATGGAAATTGAACATTTATCAATCGCCAATGTCTTAGTTAATGCTCATATTGTGTTTAGCATATCTCTACTGGGCGTTGGCTCACCCTATATGGGACATTATTTTCAGGTACAGGTAGCATGCCCCCTCCAAGGACATAGCTTGGACGATGATGAGAGTCGAAGACTCTTTTTGATTATTTTGTTTGTATTACATGTATATCAAGCCAAGGGCTTCTTTTGTATAGAGTTAGTACTTTTCTTTTGTGTAACCAAGTGTTGACTTGGAAAGTTGTAAGCCCATAGGCCATTTGCTTTTGTTGTTAACATGTAATACTATTGTAAGAACTACTCTGATGAATAGAAATGGATGATTTCCCTTATATCAATGTATGTCTAAAATGATGGGTTTTATGTATTATTTTGAGGGCGTTACAACTTAGTATCAGAGCGTACCGGGTTCGAATACTTTGGATACGTGAGAAGTGATTAGTATCACAATGGGTTTGTCTCGCTTGATTAGAGACTTAGATGTAATGTTATGTGTTTAAATTGATAACATGCTTATGTGATTATATGGGTATGTAATCTAGTTTCTAGGATGTTGATTGGATCCTTGGGTTTCTGGGAGTCTTGTTGGAAAAGCACTTGATCAATGCTGTTTCTAATCGGAACTCTAGTAACGCCTCGAGACTGTCATTATCCGGGAATGAAATTCGTAATTGCTTATGTGTTTATGTGCTTATGTGTAGTGAATTACAGTTGTCCATGCATTAGGACGCGAGTGTTATAGCTTCGGCACATTTGTGAATGTGCTAATGGCCTTTGTTGCCTTTATTAAGATGTCAGGACGAGGACGTGGTAGGCGTGGCAGGCGTGGTAGGCAGGAGATGCCTTTACCGGATGATGTTCTGGCGGTGCAGAAGGGAGTTGGTCAGGCCAATGTGGCCGAGCCAGCGGGTCAGCAGGCTATGAGTGCCTTGGCCCGAGGGATAGCAGGAGCTTTGGGTATTCTCAGAGCAGGGAATCAGGATCAGGCCCACGCAGCTGAGGCAGGGCCTTCCTTCTTGAAGAGGGAATTCTTCTGGTCTAACCCGGACGAGTTTATTGGGGATCCAAAGGAGCCACTTAAGGCTGACGAGTGGTTGGAACAGATGGAGAAGACATTCGAGATGCTTGGCATCGAGGATGGGGCTTTAAAGGTGACCTTGGCATCCTTTCAACTGAAGGGAGATGCGGGTCAATGGTGGAAGTACGAGAAGGGCAATGTTGGTGGTGCTTGGGAGGCTTTTGTGACTGCTTTCCAGGAGAAGTTTTTATCTTCAGCTGCTAGGGAGAAGCTGAGGGATTAGTTTTGCTGGCTTAAACAGGAGGGTTTGACAGTGGCCGAGTTTGAGGCTACTTTTACCAGTCTGTCCAGGTTTGCACCTGAACTTGTGGCGTCCGAGGAACGCCGTTGCTTTGAGTTTAAGCGGAAGTTGAGGCGTGGACTCAAGTTGAGGGTTGGAGGGTCGTTTATTTGAGAGTACAGACGTTTGGTTGATGCTGCAGCTCATATGGAGATTATGATGCAGGAGGAGGATGAGGAGAAACATAGCAGCTTCCAGAGGGGTCAAGATGGCCAGGGTGATGGCAGGAGACAGAGGGGTTTTAACCCTCAGCAGTCTCAGGGGGGTTTGCCTAGGTCGACGTTTCCAGTACCGAGTGCAGGCTCTAGGAGAGGTAGTCAGGGAGGCTTGACTTGTTTTGCATGTGGCCAGCTGGGTCACAAGTCTCCGGTTTGCCCGCAGAAGGGAGGGGGTCAGGGAGCTGCTTCTTCTTCAGCTAAACCTCAGGGCCAAAGTCAGGGCAGGGGCCAGCCTTTGTCTTGCTATCAGTATGGTCAGCCCGGGCACCTGAAGAGGTATTGCCCGTAGTTGAGTGCCACTTCAGGAGCGTCTGGTTCTAGGCAGACGCAGAGTTTTCAGCCAGCTCACTCTGTGTAGGCCTCGAGGACCAATTCGGGAGCTTCGTCATCCCAGTCTGTGCAACAGTCTTTTGCTCCTAGAAGCGAGCAGGTGGATCAGGGGCCTACCGGGCGTGTGTATGCTGTTACCGCGGAGGACCTAGTACCGGCTCCATCAGTTTTGAGAGGTACCTTTCTGTTTTACAACTCGGTTGCTAGTGTGTTGATTGATATGGGTGCGTCTCATTCTTTTGTATCTGCTGTATTTGCATCTGTGTTGGAATTGGAGTTGACATTGTTAGCATCTCCTATTTGTGTAGTATCGCTTGTTGGGGGTGAATTGGTTTTGAAACACGGATGTAGAGGTTGTAATATAGAGGTCGCCGACCGTAGGCTTCCTTTTCCCTGTGTTGTTATGCCCATTAGGGGTTTTGATGTTATTTTAGGTATGGACTGGCTATCATCATACCAGGCAGTTATCGATTGCTACCACCAGAGGGTTACAGTTTGTACCTTAAGCGGGGAGTGTTTCCATTTCTTGGGGGATCGGGTTGGTAGTGGGTTGTCACTGATGTATGATCTACGAGGGCGGGGTGAGCTTAGTGATCTACTTGCTAGCTTCATGAGTGGGGAGTGTGATGAGACCCAGATTGTATTACCGAGGGTGGTTTGTGAGTATTCGGATGTTTTTCCCGAGGATCTTGTTAGTTTGCCACCTCACCGAGAGATAGAGTTCTCTATTGATTTAGTGCCCTGCACGATGCCGATTTCTATGGCACTTTACCGTTTTGCCCCAGCCGAGTTGAGTGAGTTGAAGGTTCAGCTCCAAGAATTGTTAGATAAGGGTTTTGTTCGCCCTAGTGTTTCACCGTGGGGAGTACCGACCCTCTTTGCTAAAAAGAAAGATGGTGCCTTGAGATTGTGTATCGACTACCAGAAGTTGAATCGGGCTACGATTAAGAATAAGTACCCTATGCCCCGTATAGATGATCTGCTTGACCAGTTGAAGGGTTCTCGTTGTTTCTCTAAGATAGACTTGAGATTGGGTTACCACCAGTTGAGGGTCAGGGAGGAGGATATTTCGAAGACGGCATTCCATACGCGGTATGGCCATTATGAGTTTCTGGTGATGCCGTTTGGGCTCACCAATTCACCGGCAGTCTTTATGGACTTGATGAACCGGATCTTCCGGGAATTCTTAGATCGATTTGTGGTTGTTTTCGTGGACGACATTCTTATCTATTCACCTTCTGAGGAGGAGCACGAGGAATACTTGAGAGTGGTGCTTGAGTTGCTTAGAGCCCATAGGCTGTATGCCAAGTTTGGGAAGTGTGAGTTTTGGCTAGAGGAAGTCAGATTCTTAGGCCATGTGGTATCCGGGGAAGGGGTGTCAGTTGATACATCCAAGGTTGAGGCAGTTGCAGGATTGGGCACAGCCTAAGAGTGTTTTTGAGATCCGCAGTTTTCTAGGATTAGCTGGGTATTACCGCCGGTTTGTGAAAGATTTCTCCAGGCTAGCATCGCCGTTGACTAGATTGACGCGGAAAGGGATCAAGTTTGTGTGGAGTGAGACTTGTGAAAAGTCGTTCCAGGAGTTGAAGGTTAGATTGACCACCGCTCCGGTGTTGATTATTCCGGAGAGAGGGCTGGGTTATGCAGTCTATTGTGATGCCTCACGAGAGGGTTTGGGTTGTGTGTTGATGCAAGAGGGAAAAGTGGTAGCTTATGGCTCACGTCAGTTGAAAATACACGAGAAGAATTACCCTACACACGACCTAGAGTTAGTAGCAGTGATCTTCGCCTTGAAGATTTGGAGGCACTACCTTTATGGTGAGAGGTTCGAGGTGTTCTTGGACCACAAGAGTTTGAAATATCTATTTACACAGAGAGACTTAAACTTGAGGCTGAGAAGATGGATGGAATTCATTGAGGACTATGATTTTGAGTTGCACTATCATTCGGGGAAGGCCAATGTTGTGGCCGATGCCCTCAGTAGGAAATCCATTAGTGATGTAGCTTGTATAGCCATCCGGGAATGGGAGATGTTGGGTGCACTTGGCGAATTTGATTTCCTTCTGGGCGAATCTGTGGAGGCTGCAGCCTTGTTTTCTGTAGTTGCGCAGCCTATACTTGTGACTCGAGTGTTAGAGGCACAGAGAGGTGACCTTGAGGTAGAATTCCTCCAAGAGAAGATCTCCAGTGGGAAGGTTGAGAAGGGTCTGACGGTGTATCCCGACCTGAGTGTGAGATACCGAGACCGTTTGTTTGTGCCAGAGTCTTGCCGAGAGGAAGTACTCTGAGAGTTTCACCATTCACGTCTTGCGGTGCATCCGGGAGGCACTAAGATGTATCGGGATTTAGATCGCTAGTTTTGGTGGCGGGGTATGAAGAGAGATGTGGTTGTTTTCGTATCGAAGTGCCTTACTTGTCAGCAAGTGAAGGCCGAGCATCAGAGGCCAACGGGTTTGTTGCAACCCTTGCCTATTGTCGAGTGGAAGTGGGAGCATGTCATGATGGACTTCGTTGTAGGTCTTCCGAAGACTCAGCGAGGTAGTGATGCTATTTGGGTGGTTGTGGACCGGTTGACTAAGTCGGCGCACTTTATTCCTATGCGCGTGAGAGATTCGGTAGATCATCTCGCCGACTTGTATATTCGGGACATAGTGAGGTTGCACGGGGTCCCAGTGACGATCGTCTCAGATAGAGATCCTCGTTTTACTGCTAGGTTGTGGCAGAGTTTGCAGAGTGCCTTGGGCACTAAGTTGACCTTTAGTACGGCTTATCATCCTCAGACCGACGGGCTGTCCGAGCATACTATTCAGATCCTTGAGGATATACTTCGAGGTTGTGTCCTTGACTTTAGTGGGACGTGGGAGAGGCACTTGCCCTTGGTAGAGTTTTCCTACAACAATAGTTTTCAGTCTAGCATCGGTATGGCACCGTTTGAGGCCTTGTATGGTCAACCGTGTAGGTCTCCAGTTTGTTGGGCCAAGGTGGGTGATGCACCTTTGTTGGGTCCGGAGTTGGTTAGGGAGACGACGAAGAAAGTTGAACTTATCCGTAGGAGGCTTGTTACAGCCCAGAGTCGACAAAAGAGTTATGCCGACCGTAGGAGGAGGCCTTTGGCGTTTGAGGTAGGTGATCATGTTTTCTTGAAAATATCACCTAGGCGAGGTTTGATGAGGTTTGGGAAGAGTGGAAAGTTGTTCCCTCGGTTTATTGGTCCCTTTGAGATCCTTGAGAGGATTGGGGAGGTTGCTTATCGTTTGGCTTTGCCACCGCAGTTGTCCGGGGTGCATGACGTATTTCATGTTAGTATGCTTCGGAAGTACGAGCCGGATCCGTCCCATGTGTTGGATTAGACCGATTTGGAGGTAGATGAGGATGCCTCGTATGAGGAGAGGCCGGTTCGGGTCTTGGATAGGCGAGATCAAGTCTTGCAAGGCAAGACCATTCCCTTGGTAAAGCTTTTGTGGAAACATCACGAAGTGGAGGAAGCCACTTGGGAACGTGAGTTGGAAGTCCGTGAGAAATATCCGGACATGTTTATTGATGTGTAATCATGTAATGAAATTTTGTAAGAATACTGAACTTTAAGAACATTATGTATGTCTTAAGTTGTAAAATATTGTAAATGTTTTGGAAAATGGAAGTTGTTTTAACATTGTGTATGTTAAGTAAATTGTGGGAATGCAAGCATGATATTAATGTTACATGTGTTATGGAATTGTAGAAAATGTGTTGAAATTGGTAAATTTCAAAGGAATGCATGTTGACAATGCAGGTAGTTACGTATAATGTGAAATGCCTCTTGAAAAGAGATGGGATTGACCGGTAATGGGTCGGAATGTTTAGTATTATGTTGTAATATTGTTGGAAATGGAGAAAACCTGTTTGTGAAAAACTTGTGTTTAATTTCGGGGGATGAAATTCTTTAAGGGGGGGAGGTTATAGCAATTCCGGTTTCCCTTTTCTTATTTGTTGTATCCAGACTTAGGTTTCGTGGAGGTGGTTGTTGTGTATATCTTGTTTACATCCTTTACTCTTTGTATTTGAGTCTTGGGTTGTGTTGGGCAGGTTTGAAACAGGTTGGTTAAGCTTAGGAACCAAGTCTAGTTGCCCAGATTTTGGCCTGTCCGCTCGAGCGGGGCTTTTGACGCTCGAGCAGGGACCTTGTTGTTGCTTGTCCGCTCGAGCAGGGGTTTGGGCGCTCGAGCGGGATAATCACCCATCGAGTATTTTCTCTATAGGGTGGTACGCTCGAGTGGGAGTTTGGACGCTCGAGCGGGAGTTTATGTGTGACGCTCGAGCGGCACTACAACAAAAAAGGCTTTTGGTGACAAATAGATTTTGTCTCCAAACATTAAAATTTCGTCACTAAAGTGATTTGTGACGAAAAAAATTCGTCACCACGTTCGTCACCTATAGGTCGTCACAAAAAGTACCTGGTGACGAAAAACAGTTTTGTCACGACCCCATTCCGCCCCTAGTAGAGTGGTGCCATGATGGCCAGTAATTCGAGATTACCAAAGGCCACTTACAAGGTCACACACACGAATCAAAGTAAACATATGGGGCTTACAAATGCGGAAGCAATAAATAAAGGCTAAGTAGTCCATAAGAGCAGTGCTTAAGTTAAATGAAATGGCATACATCTTACAATAGCTTATATACAGCAAAATGGAGTACAAAAATTACATCTTGACCAAAAGGCTTCTCAGCCATTGAATACAAAATACAATGAAATAACTTAGAAGCATGATCTTCAAGATGTTGCAAAACACGAATCAAAAAACAAATCGGCAAACACATCTAGGCGTCGCCGCCGCCTTGCTCATCACCTACATATATATAGAGAGGGTGAGCTTGGATACTCAGTGAATGGTATAAGTAATAAAGGGTTTACATGAATGATATCCGAGATCTTTTAACAAAACAATACATGGAATAAATCAAGCTCATCTATCAAATCTTTCAAAGCTTCAAAGGATGCTTACTAACATCAATATAATGCAAGAGATGACATTCCGGACAAACAAGACCCACGCGGTAAAACCGTCAGTGGCAAGGCAAGACAAGACAAGAGAGATCTCAAAACAATGGTGTCGTTGCATTATAGTCCCCAGACACTAAGGACTTGTGCTACAAATGCTTAGAGTCCCCTAGCACGTACGGGCTTCCAAATTGTGTGCTACAAATGCTTATAGTCCCCTAGTACATACGGACTTCCAAACTTTGTGCTACAAACGCTTATAGTCCCCTAGCACATACGGACTTCCCGAGAATGTCATCAAAACAAGATATAATACTTATTGCAAGTAGGAATAATCATTCATGCTTGTAAATAATTTCCGAACAAGGCAAAACAAGGTTTTATCAAAGCTTTATAACATATCTTTATTAAAATACCACTCACTTATTTCTTCAAACGTCGGGGTCAAGGCAAGTCCAAGTCCTACAAACACATGGCAGAAATCTGTTGAATGCACTTCCAAATAAGTTTCACATGCATGCAGGTGATCTCGGCATTCCTCAGATGCTAGGTCAAATCAAAATAAAACACTGTCTCCCATCTCGGGAAAACATGCTGGGCACCAACCAAGTCTTGGCCGAGGTCCCACACCTTCTCGCCGAGGTGTGGTCCCGAGGGCCACTTTCAAGGAAATGAAGTCGGGAAAAATCTGGGTTTTTCCCTCTGCTCAAGAACATGAAGAACATGAAGAAGATGAATGCAAAGATCATAACTTGTTATTACAAAATCTGAGATTTCATGCTATGAGTTCGAAAATATGGACCTGGGTACCCATACTAGAAGATCTTTGGGAAAACAAACACAAAAGTATGGATTTTAATGTAAGCTTTCGGATCAAGGAAAGCTTTTCTTCAAGAACTCATGAATACTAACTTTCTCTTTCTAAAACCAATCTTTAAATCAATGCATGGCATGCAGAACATATTCAATCATGCAATGCAGCTAGATGATCAATAAGAACAACAAGAGTTGATCAAGATTCTAACCTCGATACTCGAATCTAACGGTTTGAACTCTAAGGATTAAGCTTGCTATCTACTCTCTCACTCTAAAACTCCTCCTTCTCCTTCTAGAGCTTCTCTCTCCTCAAGAACAAAGATATGATACAAAATGATACATTTTCAGGCTTGCCGGCTGACTTAACACTCAACCCAGACACGTGGCAACGGTTGGTTGGCTCTACTTAAAAAGGTGACTGATTGAAAAGACAAGACTATGACAAAGTGTGTTCAACAAGCTAGGCGGCAAGGGACTCCGGCAAGTAATGACATCGGCTAACAACAAGACTTCGGCAAGCAAAGGGACAATGACCTCAGCTAGAAAGGTCAACACTTGGCCCAGCTGTGCCACACCTCAGCCTAGATGTGCCACACCTCGGTCTAGGTTGTACCGGTCTAGGGCAAGATCACTTGGGTTCAAGGGCAACATCTCGGCCCAGATAGTACACATCTCGGCCTTGGTGATAAACACCTCGGCCTAGATAATGATATCTCGGCCAATATGTCAGGATGCGGGTGGAGGTCAACCAGAGAAATCCCGAGATGGTCCTAAGTGTAAGAGCATCAAAAGGGTGACCTAGGCTCAAGATGACCTCGGCCGAAACACACACACACCAATAAGGAACAAAGCGTGCAAATAACACTCAAGCAAATCAAAGGCAAGATCTAAAATGCAAACTTAACAGGACAGAATTATATAAATGCATATGAGTATGGTTAGGACAATGTGAGGGTTATTACATCCTACCCCCCTTAAAGAAGTTTGGTCCCCAAACTTGAGTTACCCTGATCTGAAAACAACTCCGGGTATCGGACCTTCATTTCTTCTTCCATTTCCCATGTGGCATCCTTGCCGTAATGTTCCTTCCATTCAATTTTCACCATTGATATAGATTTGTTCCTCAACTGTTTCACTTGTCTGTCGATAATACACATCGGCTTCTCTTCATAGCCCAAATCTTCATCAACCACAATCCCAAAATGATCAATCACGTGCAGGGGATCCCGAATATACTTCCTCAACATCGAAATATGGAACACATTGTGAACTTGACTTAGTTTAGGTGGTAAAGCAAGTCTGTAGGCAGTCGTGTTAATCTTCTCAAGAATTTCAAATGGCCCGATGTAACGAGGTGCTAACTTACCTTTCTTTCCAAATCTGGAAACTCCTTTCGTTGGCGAAATCTTCAGGAATACATGGTCCCCAACTTCAAATTCCAATTCTCTTCTTCTCTGGTCGGCATAGCTCTTTTGCCGACTCTGGGCAGTTCTGATCCTCTGTCGAATAAGCTTAATCTTCTCAGTTGTCTCTTGAATCAGTTGGGGCCGATCAAAACTTTATCTCCTACTTCAGTCCAACATATCGGCGATCTGCACTTCCTTCCATACAAAGCTTCGTACGGTGCCATGCCAATGTTAGCTTGATAACTGTTGTTGTAAGCGAATTCCACTAATGGTAAATGTGCTCCCCAGCTTCCCTGGAAATCTAGTACACATAGCCTGAGCATATCCTCGAGTGTTTGAATCGTCCTTTCTGTTTGCCCATCGGTTTGGGGGTGAAAAGTTGTGCTAAACTTCAACTCGGTTCCCAAGGCTGTTTGTAGGCTCTGCCAAAATCTGGAAACAAACTTCGGATCTCGGTCCGAAACAATAGACATCGGCACTCCATGAAGTCTCATAATCTCATTCATATACAGTACAGCTAGTCGGTCAGCATTGAATGTAGTCTGAACAGGCAAGAAGTGTGCTGACTTAGTTAATCTGTCAATTATAACCCAAATCGAATCCATTCCCTTCTGCGTCTTCGGCAAACCAATCACAAAATCCATGGAGATATGTTCCCATTTCCATTCAGGAATCGGCAAGGGTTGAAGAAGTTCTGCTGGTCTTTGATGTTCTGCTTTCACTTGTTGACATTGCAGGCATTGGGATACGAACTCGGCTATTTCTCTCTTCATGTTCGGCCACCAAAAGGTTTGTTTCACATCGTGATACATCTTAGTGTTCCCTGGATGAACAGCAATTCTGGAACCATGAGATCTTTGCAAAATCTTCACTTTCAATTCAGGGACGTTGGCCACGCACAACCTTCCTTCAAACTTAAGCACTCCATTCTCAAAGGTGTAACCTGACCTCGGCCTGGTGTTAATCTCGTCGGCTACCTTCTTCAGGAATTTATCCTCCATTTGCCTTGCTTTTACTTCTTCGATGATAGTCGGCTCCGCTGAGATCATAGTTAAACACGCTAAACTTCCCATTGACCTCCTGCTTAATGCATCGGCTACCGAGTTGGCTTTGCCTGAGTGGTACTGAATCTGCATGTCGTAGTCCTTCAATAATTCCAGCCATCTTCTCTGCCTCAAATTGAGTTCCTTCTGAGTAAATAAGTACTTCAAACTCTTGTGATCCATGAAAACTTGGCAAGAAGCTCTATACAAGTAATGACGCCAAATCTTCAAAGCGAATACCATGGCTGCTAACTCTAAATCATGGGTAGGATAATTCTTCTCGTGAGGTTTTAACTGGCGAGATGCATATGCTATGACTTTACCCCCTTGCATTAATACACAACCCAAACCCTTATGTGAAGCATCGCTATAAATCTGAAATTCCTCATTACCTAATGGAAGTACAAGAACTGGTGCTGTAACTAACCTCGTCTTCAGCTCCTGAAAGGCTGATTCTCTATCTTTGGTCCATTCGTATGTCACTCCCTTCTGAGTTAACTGTGTCAATGGTACTGCAATCCTTGAGAAGTCCTTCACAAACTTTCTGTAATAACCTGCCAAACCCAGAAAACTACGAACCTCGGACACGTTGGTCGGCGTCGGCCAATTTACCACGGCTTCAATCTTGCTGGGATCAACAGAGATACCCTCTTCATTAATCACATGCCCCAAAAATGAAATGCTGGAAAGCCAAAACTCACACTTACTCAACTTAGCATACAATTTCCTGTCCCTCAAGGTCTGTAGGGCAAGTCTCAGATGACTCTCATGCTCAATTGTACTCTTGGAGTAGATCAATATATCGTCAATAAAAACAACCACGAATTCATCTAGGTACGGCTTGAAGACTCTATTCATTAAGTCCATGAATGCTGCCGGCGCATTAGTCACCCCAAAAGGCATTACTAGAAATTCGTAGTGGCCATACCTTGTCCGAAAAGCAGTCTTCTCAATATCCTCGGCTTTAACCTTCAACTGGTGGTAGCTCGACCTAAGGTCAATCTTAGAAAAGACTCGTGCTCCTTGTAGTTGGTCTAGCAAATCATCAATCCTAGGCAACGGGTACTTGTTCTTAATGGTTACTTTGTTAAGTTCTCTGCAGTCAATGCAAAGACGAAGTGTGCCATCCTTTTTCTTAACAAATAAGACTGGTGCTCCCCACGGTGAAGTGCTCGGCCTAACAAAACCCTTATCCAACAATTCTTGTAGTTGCACTTTCAATTCCTTAAGTTCGGCTGGGGCCATTCTATAGGGTGTTTTGGAGATCGGCTGTGTTCCCGACACGATGTCCACAGTAAACTCTATTTCTCTATCGACTAAGTGGCCAGGCAATTCATTTGGAAAGACGTCGGGGAATTCATTAACAACTGGGATATCGGCTAAATTAACATTTCCATTCTGATCACTCAGTATACTACACAAGTAGCCATGGCACCCTTTCTGAATTAGCTTATTGGCCTTAATGGACGAAATCAAGTAAGGTGGGGACACTACCCCTTTACCCTGGAAAATAACCTCGGCTTGGTTTGGGGGTCTCAACGTGACATTCTTCGAAACACAATTAATAGATGCATGATTCATTACTAACCAGTCCATTCCTAATATGACGTCAAAGTGGGTCATGTTCAATGGCATTAAATCAACTAATAATTCTACACCCTCAATCACAACAACACACGCCCTATAGATAGACGCAACAATCGTAGTTCTCCCAGACGGAGCAGATACATATAACACATAATCAAGGGGTTCTTGTTGTCTATTCAATTTCTCGGTAAACTTAGCAGATACGAATGAATGCGTAGAACCTGAATCAATCAATATGTATGCATCTTGAGACCAGATTGGGAGTATACTTGACACTACTGTCTCCGCATTCTGGGTGTCTCCGAGCACTAGCGCGAAAACCCTGCCTTGCCTCATCTGTGTCCTTCCGACGTTGCTTCCCTGTGCAGAGCCCGAGGTGTTCCCATTTTTCTTACCATCATCAATCTTTGACTTCGGACAGTCTCTCACACGATGACCCATTTCTCCACATTCAAAACAGGCGCCTGACGCCCAACGGCAAACCCCGGAATGCGGCTTCCCACAACTTGCACACATCGGCTTAGCATTATCTTCCTGGTTTGAGTTGCTGGAGCTGCCCACATTCGCCTTCTTCTTGGCGTTAAACGAAACTCAGCGGTTATCATAGTTCTGTCTCTTTCTCTGATTCTCTCCTGTATTCTGATATCGGTTCAAATTAGCTTCTGCAAGAATAGCCTTGTCCAAGACTCTGGCATAAGTCGGCATGTTGAGCATGTTGACTTTATCATGTATCGGTCCACGCAGTCCGCTTTCAAACTTCCTAGCTTTCCTATATTCATCACTGACCATATGAGGCGCGTACCTCGCCAATTCGGTGAAAGCACAGTCGTATTCTGCCACTGTCTTGTTTCCCTGTGTCAAGGTCTGGAACTCCGTGGTCTTGCGATCTCGAACACTAAAGGGAAAATGCTTGTTGTAAAACAGCTCCAAAAATTTGGCCCAAGTTAAGTCAGGATTTCCTTCTCGGGTCATCATCCACCATCTTCGAGCGTCATCGTCTAACGTGAACGCGGCCAATGCCACCTTCTGAGCATCTATGCTGGGGAAGATCTCGAATAGCTTCTCCATTCCTAAGACCCACGCTTCGGCTTTCATCGGCTCTATGCCCCCTTGGAATCTTGGCGGGTTCATCTTCTTAAACTCCTTAATCAAAGTCATAGTTCCATCCCCATACAAGGCTGGCGGTGGAGGCACTTGAGGTACTGGAGGAGGTGGAGGCGGTATTGTATGTCGGCCATTAGTCTGTTCGGCCTGGGTAAATGTAGTACTAGCATTCTGTTGTCTCATTTGTCTCAACTCCCGAGTTAAACCTTCAACTAGTCTTTCTAGTCGGTCCAACCTGTCTTCTGATTGACCTCGGCCAACTGGTGGTCTTCCTCTCCTCATAGTGCTATGAGTATGCAAAATGTGACTTTAAAACAAAATGCGCAATAAAGTATGTATGCAAGCAACAAGCAGTTATGCCGAGATGATGCACATATTGTCAAATAGCAAGCAACATGGTGCAATCCTAACATTTTTCTAAGGGAAATCCTATGCTCCTTAGGACTCAAAGTGTGTGAATAACGTACTATAAGGAACTTGAGCTCTGATACCATTCTGTCACGACCCCATTCCGCCCCTAGTAGAATGGTGCCATGATGGCCAGTAATTCGAGATTACCAAAGGCCACTTACAAGGTCACACACACGAATCAAAGTAAACATATGGGGCTTACAAATGCGGAAGCAATAAATAAAGGCTAAGTAGTCCATAAGAGCAGTGCTTAAGTTAAATGAAATGGCATACATCTTACAATAGCTTATATACAGCAAAATGGAGTACAAAAATTACATCTTAACCAAAAGGCTTCTCAGCCATCGAATACAAAATACAATGAAATAACTAAGAAGCATGATCTTCAAGATGTTGCAAAACACGAATCCAAAAACACATCGGCAAACACATCTAGGCGTCGCTGCCGCCTTGCTCATCACCTACATATATATAGAGAGGGTGAGCTTGGATACTCAGTGAATGGTATAAGTAATAAAGGGTTTACATGAATGATATCCGAGATCTTTTAACAAAACAATACATGGAATAAATCAAGCTCATCTATCAAATCTTTCAAAGCTTCAAAGGATGCTTACTAACATCAATATAATACAAGAGATGACATTCCGGACAAACAAGACCCACGCGGTAAAACCGTCAGTGGCAAGGCAAGACAAGACAAGAGAGATCTCAAAACAATGGTGTCGTTGCATTATAGTCCCCAGACACTAAGGACTTGTGCTACAAATGCTTAGAGTCCCCTAGCACGTACGGACTTCCAAATTGTGTGCTACAAATGCTTATAGTCCCCTAGCACATACGGACTTCCAAACTTTGTGCTACAAACGCTTATAGTCCCCTAGCACATACGGACTTCCCGAGAATGTCATCAAAACAAGATATAATACTTATTGCAAGTAGGAATAATCATTCATGCTTGTAAATAATTTCCGAACAAGGCAAAACAAGGTTTTATCAAAGCTTTATAACATATCTTTATTAATATACCACTCACTTATTTCTTCAAACGTCGGGGTCAAGGCAAGTCCAAGTCCTACAAATACATGGCAGAAATCTGTTGAATGGGCTTCTTTTGTATAGAGTTAGTACTCTTCTTTTGTGTAACCAAGTGTTGACTTGGAAAGCTGTAAGCCCACAGGGCATTTGCTTTTGTTGTTAACATGTAATACTATTGTAAGAACTACTCTGATGAATAGAAATGGATGATTTCCCTTATATCAATGTATGTCTAAAATGATGGGTTTTATGTATTATTTTGAGGGCGTTACATACACAAAAAAGGAAGTTGAATAAAAATGGAAGTTGAATAGAAACAGAAGCGGAATAAAAATAAAAAAGGAAGTTGAATGGAAAAGGAAATTAAAAATGGAAGTTCATTCAAGAAACCACTATAGCTGAACGATCTATTTAGAAATTAAATAAAAATGGAAGTTGAACTTTCATGAAATTGAATAAAAATAAAAATGTAATAAAAATAAAAATGGAAGTGGAATAAAAATAAAAGTGAAAGTTGCATTAAATTAAAAATGGAAAGTTCATTCAAGAAACCACTATACCTGAACGATCCATTTGGAAATTAAATGGAAAAGGAAGTTGAATAGGAAAAGAAAATTGAATAGAAAATGAAATTGAATAGAAAAGGAAATTGAATAAAAATTAAAGTTGAATAAAAAATGGAAGTTCATTCAACGATCTATTTGGAAATTAAACAAAAAAGGAAGTTGAATAGAAAAGGAAATTGAATAAAAATGAAACCACTATACCTTAACGATCTATTTGAAAATTAAATAAAAAAAGAAGTTGAATGGAAAATGAAATTGAATGAACTTGAATAAAAATTAAACAAAAAAGGAAAGGAAAAATGAAAGTTGAATAAAAAAGGAAAGTTTAACTTCCATTTTTATTTTTATGCAACTTCCTTTTTTCTTTAATTTCCAAATAGATCGTTAAGGAATTTCCTTTTATTTAATTTCCAAATAAAAAAGTGGGTATAGTGGTTTCTTGATTGAACTTCCATTTTTTTTTAATTCAATTTCCTTTTCTATTTATTTAAAAAGGAAGTTGAATAAAAAAGGAAGTTGAATAGAACTATACCCATTTTAAATAAAAGGAAGTTGAATAAAAAGGAAGTTGAATAGAAAAGGAAACCACTATACCTTAACGATCTATTTGGAAATTAAATAAAAATGAAAATTGAATAAAAAATGAAATTAAATAGAAAAGGAAGCTGCATAAAATAAATAGAAGTGGAATTCCATTTTTAATTTTATGCAACTTGCATTTTTATTTTTATTCAATTTCTATTTAATTTCCAAATAGATCGTTAACGTATGGTTTTATTCCTTTTCTATTCAACTTCCTTTTTTTATTTTTTCCTTTTCTATTCAACTTCCCTTTTTATTTAATTTCCAAATAGATCGTTAAGGTATAGTGGTTTCCTGAATGATCGTTCCATTTTTATTTTTATTCAACTTCTTTTTCCATTCAACTTTCTAACGATCTATTTGGAAATTAAATAAAAATGAAGTTGAATAAAAAATAGATCGTTATGGTATAGTGGTTTCTTGAATGAACTTCCAAATAGATCGTTAAGGTATAGTAATTTCTTGAATGAACTTCCATTTTTAAATTTCATTATAAATCGTTAAGGTATAGTGGTTTCTTGAATGAACTTCCTTTTCTATTCAACTTCCTTTTTTATTTAATTTCCAAATAGATCATTAAGGTATAGTGATTTCTTGAATGAACTTCCATTTTTAATTTTATGCAACTTCCATTTTTTTTTTATTTAATTTCCAAATAGATCGTTAAGGTATAGTGGTTTCTTGAATGAACTTCCATTTTTAATTTTATTCCACTTGTAACGCCCTCAAATAATACATCAAACCCACCAATATAGACATGCTTTGATACATAAAAGATCCACATCCTTCCATTCATCAGAGTTTCATTACAAAAAGTATTACATGTTAACAACAAAAGTAAATGCCCTAAGGGCTTACAGCTTTCCAAGTTAACACTTGGTTACAAAAAGTAGAGTGCTAACTCATTTACACATTAAGCCCTTGGCTTGAAATTTACATGTAATACATCAAAAAAAGAAAGACAACAAAAGTCTGCCCGCCTCTAGCCTACCAAGCTATGTCCTTAGAGGTGGCATGCTACCTGTACCTGAAAATGATGTTCCCATATAGGGTGAGCCACAACCCAGTAGAAATACACTAAACCAACTATGAACAATGACTAAAAGATTAGCAGTTGATAGGTGGCCAACACTAATACATCCATTTATATCACCTTACAGTTTCATGACATACAAGTCCATGTTACTTTTCATTTTCCATTTCCTTACAATTCTCACTTCATAACTATGGCTCAGAACCTGGCCAATAACTTATATGAGACAGTAACTCATATTAAATATTTTTCCATTTCATAATAGATAAGCATACTAGCTATATCAACACTTCTATAGACATGCATAAGAGCAATATCACACTTCCAAAGACAAGCATATGAGCTGTGTCAACACATCACTAGATAAGCATATAAGCTATATCTATGGAGTCCATCCCCTATCTCCTCCCAAATAACATCCGGTTTAGAGGTCCATCCACTATCATCCCCTAAACCGTGGAGTACATCCCCTATCTTCTCCAACACCACACAATGCATATAAACAATAATTATACACATCACCAATCAATACATAAATTTAATGTATTCTTTCAACTGTCATACTCAATGACACATTCCAGTGATTAGTTTTAGTTTGCCTAATCATCATGCATTGTCTACAACAATCAAGACTATCCTCCACCGATAACCCAAAGCAGTTATTTCTATACAGAAAATAAATGCACAAAATGGATAATACATCAACATTTCAATTCGGTGAGTAATAAGTAATTCAACTACACCCTTTTATCCCATATATTTCCAATCTCAACATTTCCACTTCAATTCCTCATTTCTCACAATTAATTATACCAATTAATTAATCAATGTAATTAGGGCATTTTCCATAATTAACATTACAACCCTTAAGGTTCCATTTTCATCAATGTCTTAACATAAATTCCATTTCTCTAGACCAAACATACCTCTAGGTTCATTATAAATAAAACCCCAACTTTTGTAAAATTACACAAAGGCCCAAAGTTTTCTCAAAATTACATAACAACTCCCAACACATCAAAATGCTAAAATTTAAAGATAAAGTCCATAAAGAGGAGTAGGATATCCCAACCTCAAAGTTTGAGCTCAAAAAGAGAAGAAGACCCAACGACCAACGTGCTCCAAATTCAAAGATTTTCAGATTAAATCGAAGCCCAAGTCACCCTCTATCTTTTTAACAAAGCACTTAGGGTAGATTCACACTAGAAGGAGATGATTTCTTAGAGAGAAGACAAGTCTAGAGAGAGACGGTCTCGAATTTAGGGTTTGAAGATGAAAAGGTTTTGAAAAAGTGATGTTCTCCTCGGCTGCTGCTAACTGATATAAACAGGCTCGCTCAAGCGAAGACTTGGTCGCTCGAGCGACCAGACACAGAAAACCCTCGCTCGAGCCAACAACCCAGAAGCTCGCTCGAGCGAAGAAAAGCTCGCTCGAGCCAAGAACTAAAACCTTCAGGTCTGCGACTAGACGCACGCTCGAGCGACAGACTGCTCGCTCGAGCGAAGACCGAACCAGATCGCTCGAACGAAGAAAAGCTCGCTCGAGCCAAGAAATGCAACTCTCAGGTCCAGAACCAGACGCAATCGCTCGCTCGAGCGAAGCCACTCTGGCTCGAGCCACCAGAAACAAAACTTCACTCTCGCTCGAGCGATGAAACCCTGGCTCAAGCGAAGGACCAAAGACAGAAGCTTGCTCGAGCGAAGAACTGCTCGCTCGAGCGAAGACCCAAAATTCTGGGCAGCAACACTTGGCTCCCAAACACAACCAACCTGTAACAAACCTGCTCAACACATCCCATAACTCAAATACAATGTAGGAAAGGATGTAAACAAGATAGTAATCAACTACTAACATCCACGGACACACGTCCGGATCATTGTACAATAAGGGGTAAACCCAGGATCGCTATAACCTCCCTCCCTTAAAGAATATCGTCCCCAAAATTAAGAGCAAGTTTCTGAAAAACAAGTTTTTCTCCATTTTAAACAATGTTATATTACAACATTCAACAATTCGACCCATTTCCGGTCATCCATCTCTTATCAAGAGTCATTTCACAACTTATATACCTTAACATGCATTTCCTTTCCATTTCAACCATTTCCAACACACATGGTTCACAATTTCATATCATAATCAAAATTCATGATACATTTCCATTTCTACTATATATTCAACATTTGCAATGTTATATAAACTTCCATTTGAGGCAAGTTCTACAATACTGTCATTAGACCAAAACATCAACCATGTTTCACAACTTAAGACATATATAATGTTCTTAAAGTTCAATAAAATTACAAAATCTCAATATTTGATTACACATCAACAAACAAGTCCGGATATTTCTCGTGGATTTCCAACTCACGTTCCCAAGTGGCTTCCTCCACTCCGTGATGTTTCCACAAAACCTTTACCAAAGGGATGGTCTTGCCACGCAGGACTTGATCCCGCCTATCCAAGACCCGAACTGGGCTCTCCTCATACGAGGCATCCTCATCTACCTCTAAGTCGGTCCAATCCAATACATGTGATGGATCCGGCTCGTACTTCCAAAGCATACTCACATGAAACACGTCATGAATCCCGGGCAACTGTGGCGGCAAAGCTAAACGATAAGTGACCTCGCCAATCCTCTCGAGGATCTCAAAAGGACCAATAAACCGAGGGGATAACTTCCCACTCTTCCCAAACCTCATAAATCCCCACTTAGGTGATATCTTCAGAAAGACATGATCACCCATGTCAAACACCAACGGTCTCCTCCTACGGTCAGCATAAGATTTCTGACGACTCTGGGCTGTAACAAGCCTCCTACGGATAAGCTCAACTTTATCCGTCGTCTCCCTAACCAACTCTGGACCCAACAAAGGTGCGTCACCCACCTCGGCCCAACAAACCAGAGACCTACAAGGTCGGCCATACAAGGCCTCAAACGGTGCCATACCGATACTAGACTGAAAGCTGTTGTTGTAGGCAAACTCCACCAATGGTAAGTGTCTCTCCCACGTCCCACTAAAGTCAAGGACACAACCCCGAAGCATATCCTCAAGGATCTGAATAGTACGCTCGGACTACCCGTCAGTCTGAGGGTGATAAGCCGTACTAAAGGTCAACTTAGTACCCAAGGCACTCTGCAAACTCTGCCACAACCTAGTAGTAAAATGAGGATCTCTATCTGAGACGATCGTCACTGGGACCCCGTGCAATCTCACTATGTCCCGAATATATAAGTCGGCAAGATGATCTACCGAATCTCTCACGCGCATAGGAATGAAGTGCACCGACTTAGTCAACCGGTCTACAACCACCCAAATAGCATCACTACCCCGCTGAGTCCTCGGAAGACCTACAACGAAGTCCATAGTGATATGCTCCCACTTCCACTCGGCAATAGGCAAGGGTTGCAACAAACCCGCTGGCCTCTGATGCTCGGCCTTCACTTGCTGACAAGTAAGGCACATAGACACGAAAACTGCCACATCCTTCTTCATACCCCGCCACCAAAACTGGCGGCCCAAACCCCGATACATCTTAGTACCTCCCGGATGCACCGCAAGGCGCGAATGATGAAACTCTCAGAGTACCTCCTCTCGGCAGGACTCCGGTACAAACAAACGGTCTCGGTATCTCACACTCAGGTCGGGATACACCATCAAACCCTTCTCAACTTTCCCACTGGAGATCTTCTCTCGGAGGGATTCTACCTCAAGGTCACCTCTCTGTGCCTCTAACACTCGAGTCACAAGTGTAGGCTGTGCCACAACAGAAAACAAGGCCGCAGCCTCAACGGATTCGTCCAGAAGCAAATCAAACTCGCCAAGTGCCCCCAACATCTCCCACTCTCGGATGGCTACACAAGCTACATCACTAACGGACTTCCTGCTAAGGGCATCGGCCACAACATTGGCATTCCCCGGGTGATAATGCAACTCGAAGTCGTAATCCTCAATAAACTCCATCCATCTCCTCTGCCTTAAGTTCAAGTCCTTCTGTGAAAACAGATATTTCAGACTCTTATGATCCGAGAACACCTCGAATCTCTCACCATAAAGGTAGTGCCTCCAGATTTTCAAGGCAAAGATCACAGCTGCTAACTCTAGGTCATGCGTAGGATAATTCTTCTCGTGAATTTTCAACTGACGTGAGCCATAAGCTACCACTTTCCCCTCTTGCATCAACACACAACCCAAACCCTCTCGTGAGGCATCACAATAGACTGCATAACCCAACCCTCTCTCCGAAATAATTAAGACCGGAGTGGTGGTCAATCTAACTTTCAACTCTTGAAACGACTTTTCACAAGTCTCACTCCATACAAATTTGACTCCCTTCCGAGTCAATCTAGTCAACGGTGAAGCTAACTTGGAGAAATCCTTCACAAACCGATGGTAATACCCAGCTAACCCCAGAAAACTGCGGATCTCAAACATACTGTTAGGCTGTGCCCAATCTTGCACTACCTCAGTCTTGGATGTATCAACAGACACCCCTTCCCCGGAAACCACATGGCCTAAGAACTTGACTTCTCCTAGCCAGAATTCACACTTCTCAAACTTGGCATACAGCTTATGGGCTCTAAGCAACTCAAGCACCACTCTCAAGTGTTCCTCGTGCTCCTCATCTGAAGGTGAATAGATAAGAATGTCGTCCATGAAAACGACTACAAAACGATCCAACAATTCCCGGAAGATCCAGTTCATCAAGTCCATAAAGACTGCCGATGCATTGGTAAGCCCAAACAGCATCACCAGAAACTCATAATGCCCATACCGCGTACGGAATGTTGTCTTCGAAATATCCTCCTCCCTGACCCTCAACTGATGGTAACCCGATCTCAAGTCTATCTTAGAGAAACAAAGGGAACCCTTCGACTGGTCAAACAAATCATCTATACGGGGCATAGGGTACTTATTCTTAACCATAGCCCGATTCAACTTCCAGTAGTCGATACACAATCTCAAGGCACCATCTTTCTTTTTGGCAAAGAGGGTCGGTGCTCCCCACGGTGAAACACTAGGGCGAACAAAGCCCTTATCTAGCAACTCCTGGAGCTGAACTTTCAACTCAACCAACTCTGCTGGAGCAAAACGGTAAGGTGCCATGGAAATCGGCGCCGTGCCGGGCACTAAATCAATAGAGAACTCTATCTCTCGGTGAGGTGGCAAATCAACAAGGTCCTCGGGGAAGACATCCGAATACTCGCAAACCACCATCGGCAACACAATCTGGGTCTCAATACACTCACCACTCTCAAAGCTAGCAAGTAGACCACTAAGCTCACTCCGCCCTCGCAGATCATACCCCGATGGCACAATACTACCAACCCGGTCTCCCAAGAAATAGAAACACTCCCCGCTTACGGTACAACAAGTGACCCTCTGGCGGTAGCAATCAATCACTGCCCGGTATGACGATAGCCAGTCCATACCCAAAATAACATCAAAGCCCTTCATGGGCATAACTACAAATGGAAACGGAAGCCTGTGATCGTCGACCTCTATATCACAACCTCTACATCCGTGTTTCAAAATCAACTCACCCCCAATAGGTGACACAACACAAATAGGAGATGCTAATAGTGCTAACTCCAACTCCAACACAGATGCAAATGCAGTAGATACAAAAGAATGAGATGCACCCATATCAATCAACACTCTAGCAACCGAGTTGCAAAACAGAAAGGTACCTCTCACCACTGATGGAGCCGGTACTAGGTCCTGCGCGGTAACAGCATACACGCACCCTGTAGGCCCCTGATCCACCTGCTCACCTCTAGGAGCATACGACTGCTGCACTGACTAGGACGACGAAGCCCCCGGATTGGCCCTCGAGGCCTGCACAGACTGAGCTGGCTGAAATCCCTGCGTTTGTCTAGAACCAGACGCTCCTGAAGTGGCACTCAATTGTGGGCAGAACCTCTTCAGGTGCCCAGGCTGTCCACACTGATAGCAAGACAAGGGCTGCCCCCTGCCCAAACTCTGACTCTGCGGTCTAGCTAAAGAAGGAGCAGCTCTCTGACCTCCGTCCTTCTGCGGGCAAACCGAAGCCTTGTGACCCAGCTGGCCACACTTGTAACAGGTGAACTCTCCCTGATTGCCCCTCCCGGAGCCTGTACTCGGTACTGGGAAAGTTGACCTAGCCAAACCACCCTGAGACGGCTGAGGGTTATAACCCCTCTGTCTCCTGCCATCACCCTGGCCCTCTTGGCCCTTCTTGGAGCCTCTGTGTTTCTCCTCCTCTTCCTCCTGCATCATAAGCTCCATATGAGCTGCAGCATCCACCATATGTCTATACTCTCGAATATAAGAACCACCAACCCACAACTTGAGGCCGCGCCTCAACTTTCGCTCAAACTCATAGCAACGGCGCTCCTCGATCGCCACAAGTTCAGGTGCAAACCTAGACAAGCTAGTAAATGTAGCCTCAAACTCAGCCACAGACAAACCCTCTGTTTAAGCCGGTTAAACTGATCTCTCAGCTTCTCCCTAGCAACTGCAGATAAGAACCTCTCATGGAAAGCATTTACAAACGCCTCCCATGTGCCACCAACCCTGACCTTCTCGTACTTCCACCATTGACCCACATCTCCCTTCAGCTGAAAGGATGCCAAGGTCAATTTCAGTGCTCCGTCCTCGATGCCAAGCATCTCGAACGTCTTACTCATTTGCTCCAACCACTCATCTGCCTTAAGTGGCTCCTTTGGATCTCCAATAAACTCCTCCAGGTTAGACCGGAAGAACTCCCTCTTCAAAAAAGAAGGCCCTGCCTCAGCAACCTGATTTCCAGCCCTGAGAATACCCAAAGCTCCTGCTATCTCTCGGGCCAAGGCACTCATAGCCTGCTAACCCGCTGGCTCGGCCACATTGGCCTGACCAACACCCTCATGTACTGCCGGAATCTCATCCGGTATAGGCACTTCCTGCCTTCTAGGCCTACCACGCCTACCACCTCTTCTTCGTCCTGACATCCTAAAAAAGGAAACGAAGAACATTAGCACATTTATAAATGTGCCGAAACTAAACACTCGCGTCCTAATGCATAGACAACAGTAATTCACTCCACGTAAGCACATAAACACATAAACACTTACGAATTTCATTTCCAGATAATGATAGTCCCGAGGCGTTATAGAGTTCCGGTTAGAAACAGCATTGATCAAGTGCTTTTCCAACAAGACTCCCAGAAACCCAAGGATCCAATCAACATCCTAGAAATTAAATCCATACCCAAATAATCACATAAGCATGTTATCAATTAAACACATGGCATATGACACTACATCTGAGTCTCTATCAAGCGAGACAAACCCATTGTGATCCTAATCACTTCCCACGTACCCAAAGTATTCGAACCTGGTACGCTCTGATACCAAGTTGTAACGCCCTCAAATAATACATCAAACCCACCAATATAGACATGCTTTGATACATAAAAGATCCACATCCTTCCATTCATCAGAGTTTCATTACAAAAAGTATTACATGTTAACAACAAAAGCAAATGCGCTAAGGGCTTACAGCTTTCCAAGTTAACACTTGGTTACAAAAAGTAGAGTGCTAACTCATTTACACATTAAGCCCTTGGCTTGAAATTTACATGTAATACATCAAAAAAAAGAAAGACAACAAAAGTCTGCCTGCCTCTAGCCTCCCAAGCTATGTCCTTAGAGGTGGCATGCTACCTGTACCTGAAAATGATGTTCCCATATAGGGTGAGCCACAGCCCAGTAGAAATACACTAAACCAACTATGAACAATGACTAAAAGATTAGCAGTTGATAGGTGGCCAACACTAATACATCCATTTATATCACCTTACAGTTTCATGACATACAAGTCCATGTTACTTTTCATTTTCCATTTCCTTACAATTCTCACTTCATAACTATGGCTCAGAACCTGGCCAACAACTTATATGAGACAGTAACTCATATTAAACATTTTTCCATTTCATAATAGATAAGCATACTAGCTATATCAACACTTCCATAGACATGCATAAGAGCAATATCACAATTCCAAAGACAAGCATATGAGCTGTGTCAACACATCGCTAGATAAGCATATAAGCTATATCTATGGAGTCCATCCCTTATCTCCTCCCAAACAACATCCGGTTTAGAGGTCCATCCCCTATCATCCCCTAAACCGTGGAGTACATCCCCTATCTTCTCCAACACCACACAATGCATATAAACAATAATTATACACATCACCAATCAATACATAAATTTAATGTATTCTTTCAACTGTCATACTCAATGATACATTCCAGTGATTAGTTTTAGTTTGCCTAATCATCATGCATTGTCTACAACAATCAAGACTATCCTCCACCGATAACCCAAAGCAGTTATTTCTATACAGAAAATAAATGCACAAAATGGATAATACATCAACATTTCAATTCGGTGAGTAATAAGTAATTCAACTACACCCTTTTATCCCATATATTTCCAATCTCAACATTTCCACTTCAATTCCTCATTTCTCACAATTAATTATACCAATTAATTAATCAATGTAATTAGGGCATTTTCCATAATTAACATTACAACCCTTAAGGTTCCATTTTCATCAATGTCTTAACATAAATTCCATTTCTCTAGACCAAACATACCTCTAGGTTCATTATAAATAAAAGCCCAACTTTTGTAAAATTACACAAAGGCTCAAAGTTTTCTCAAAATTACATAACAACTCCCAACACATCAAAATGCTAAAATTTAAAGACAAAGTCCATAAAGAGGAGTAGGATATCCTAATCTCAAAGTTTGAGCTCAAAAGGAGAAGAAGACCCAACGACCAACGTGCTCCAAATCCAAAGATTTTCAGATTAAATCGAAGCCCAAGTCACCCTATATCTTTTTAACAAAGCACTTAGGGTAGATTCACACTAGAAGGAGATGATTTCTTAGAGAGAAGACAAGTCTAGAGAGAGAGGGTCTCGAATTTAGGGTTTGAAGATGAAAAGGTTTTGAAAAAGTGATATTCTCCTCGGCTGCTGCTAACTGATATAAACAGGCTCGCTCGAGCGACCAGACACAGAAAACCCTTGCTTGAGCCAAGAAAGTCTGGCTCGAGCCAACAACCCAGAAGCTCGCTCGAGCGAAGAAAAGCTCGCTCGAGCCAAGAACTAAAACCTTCAGGTCTGCGACTAGACGCACGCTCGAGCGACAGGCTGCTCGCTCGAGCGAAGACCAAACCAGATCGTTCGAGCGAAGAAAAGCTCGCTCGAGCCAAGAAATGTAACTCTCAGGTCCAGAACTAGACGCAATCGCTCGCTCGAGCGAAGCCACTCTGGCTCGAGCCACCAGACACAAAACTTCACTCTCGCTTGAGCGACCAAACCCTGGCTCGAGCGAAGGACCAAAGACAAAAGCTCGCTCGAGCGAAGACCCAAAATTCTGGGCAGCAACACTTGGCTCCCAAACACAACCAACCTGTAACAAACCTGCTCAACACATCCTATAACTCAAATACAAGGTAGGAAAGGATGTAAACAAGATAGTAATCAACTACTAACATCCACAGACACACGTCCGGATCACTGTACAATAAGGGGTAAACCCGGGATCGCTATACCACTTTTATTTTTATTCAACTTCCTTTTTTGTTTAATTTCCAAATAGATCGTTAAGGTATAGTGGTTTCTTGAATGAACTTCCATTTTTAATTTTATGCAACTTCAATTTCCTTTTCTATTCAATTTCAACTTCCTTTTTTATTTAATTTTCAAATTGATCGTTAAGGTATAGCGGTTTCTTGAATGAACTTCCATTTCTATTTTTATTCAACTTCCTTTTTTTATTCAATTTTATTTTCCATTCAACTTCCATCCTTTTCTATTCAACTTCCTTTTTTATTTAATTTCCAAATAGATCGTTAAGGTATAGTTGTTTCTTGAATGAACTACCATTTTTAATTTCCATATAGTGAATAAAAATAGAAATGGAATAAAAATAAAAATGGAAGATGCATAAAATTGGAAGTTGCATAAAATTAAAAATGGAAGTTCATTCAAGAAACCACTATACCTTAACGATCTATTTGGAAATTAAATAAAAAAGGAAGTTGAATAGAAAATGAAATTGAAATAAAAAAGGAAGTGGAATAAAAATAAAAGTGGAAGTTGCATAAAATTAAAAATGGAAGTTCATTCAAGAAACCACTTAACGATCCATTTGGAAATTAAATAAAAAATGAAGTTGAATAGAAAAGGAAATTGAATGCAACTTCCATTCCATTTTTAATTTTATGCATCTGCATAAAATTAAAAATGGAAACCTTTTCTATTCAACCACTATACCTTAACAATCTAAGGAAATTGAACTTTTTTTGCAACTTCCATTTTTATTTTTATTCAACTTCCTTTTCTATTCAATTTCATTTTATGCAACTTTCATTTTTATTCAATTTCCACTTTTATTTAATTTCCAAATAGATCGTTAAGGAATAAAAATAAAAAGGAAGTTGAATAGAAAAGGAAATTAAATAAAATTAAAAATGGAAGTTGCATAAAATTAAAAATGAAAGTTGTTGCAACTTCCTTTTATTTAATTTCCATTTTTAAGGTATAGTGGAAGTTCCTTTTTTATTGAAGTTCATTTTCTATTGAATGAATTTCCAAATAGATTGTTAAGATATAGTGGTTTCTTGAATGAACTTCCATTTTTATTTTTATTCAATTTCCTTTCCTTTTTATTCAACTTCCATTTTTATTTTTATTCCACTTGCATTGAACTTGCATTTTTAATTTTATGCAACTTCAACTTCCTTTTAAATAAAGTTGAATAAAAATAAAAATGGAAGTTGCATAAAATTAAAAATGGAAGTTTATTCAATTTCATTTTCCATTCAATAAACCACTATACCTTAACGATCTATTTGAAAATTAAATAAAAATGGAACTTCCTTTTCTAAGGTATAGTGGATTATTGAATGAACTTCCATTTTTAATAGAAAAGGAAATTAAATAAAAAAGGAAATTCAAATGAACTTCCATTTTTATTCTACTTCTATTTTTATTCAATTTCCTTTTCTATTCAATAGAAAAGGAAATTGAAAAGGAAATTGAATAAAAATAGAAAAGGAAATTAAATAAACTACTATACCTGAACGATCTAATTTTCTTTTATTTAATTTTCAAATAGATCGTTAAGGTATAGTGGTTTCTTGAATGAACTTCCTTTTCAACTTCCTTTTTTATTCCAATTTCCTTTTTTATTTAATGGTTTCTTGAATGAACTTCCATTTCTATTTTTATTCAATTTCCTTTTCTATTCAACTTCTTTTTTTATTTAATTAAAAATGGAAGTTGAATGAACTTCCATTTTCTATTGAATTGAATAGAAAATAAAAATGGAAGTTCATTCAAGAAACCATTCATTCAAGAAAAGGAATTTAATTTCCACTTGCATTTTTATTTTTATTCAATTTCATTTTGGAAATTAAATAAAAAAGGAAGTTTATTCAATTTCCTTTTCTATTCAACTTCCTTTTCTATTCAATTTCCTTTTTTATTCAACTTCCTTTTTTATTTAATTTCCAAATAGATCGTTATTTAAAAAAGGAAGTTGAATGGAAAATGCAAGTGGAATAAAATTAAAAATGGAAGTTCATTCAAGAAACCACTATACCATAACGATCTATTTGGAAATTAAACGAAAAAGGAAGTGGAATAAAATTAAAAATGGAAGTTGCATAAAAATAAAAGTGGAAGTTGCATAAAATTAAAAATGAAAGTTCATTCAAGAAACCACTGTACCTGAACGATCTATTTGGAAATTAAATAAAAATGGAAGATGTCTTTTCTATTCAGCTTCCTTTTTTATTTAATTTCCAAATAGATCATTAATGTATAGTTGTATTCAATTTCCTTTTCTATTCAACTTCCTTTTTTATTCCGCTTCTATTGTTATTTAATTTCATTTTCTATTCAACTTCCACTTGCATTTTTAAAGTTAAGGTATAGTGGTTTCTTGAATGAACCTTTCATTTTTAATTTTGTGCAACTTCCATTTTTATTTTTCATCCATTTTTAATTTTATTTTTATCTCACTTCTATTTTTATTTAATTTCCAAATAGATCGTGAAGGTATAGTGGTTTCTTGAATGAACTTCCATTTTTAATTTTAATTCAATTTCATTTTTATTTTTATTCAATTTCCTTTTTTAATTTTATGCAACTTCCATTTTTATTTTTATTCCACTTTCCTTTTCTATTCAACTTCCTTTTCTTGAATGAACTTCTATTTTTATTTTTATGCGTCTTCCATTTTTAATTTTATGCAACTTTCATTTTTATTCATTCAATTTCCTATTCAAGAAACCAATGTACCTTAACAATCTATTTGGAAATTAAAAAATGGAAGGAAGTTGAATAGAAAAGGAAGTTGAATGGAAAATGACATTGAATAAAAATAGAAGTGGAATAAAAATAAAAATGGAAGCTGCATAAAAATAAAAATGGAAGATAAAAGGAAATTGAATAAAAATACAAGTGGAATAAAAATAAAAATGGAAGCTGCATAAAATTAAAAATGGAAGTTGAATAAAAAAGGAAGTTGAATAGAAAAGAAAATTGAATAAAAATAGAAAAGGAAGTTGAATAGAAAAGGAAATTGAAAATGAAAATGGAAGCTGAATAGGAAATTGAATAAAAATAGAAGTGGAATAAAAATAAAAGTTCATTCAAGAAACCACTATACCTTAACAATCTATTTGGAAATTGCATAAAAAAGGAAGTTGAATAGCAAAGGAAGTTGAATAAAAATAAAAACCACTATACCTTAACGATCTATTTGGAAATTAAATAAAAAAGGAAGTTGAATAGGAAAGGAAATTGAATAAAAATAGAAGTAGAATAGTGAATAGAAAAGGAAATTGAATAAAAATGGAAGTTCATTCAAGAAACCACTATACCTTAACGATCTATTTGGAAATTAAATAAAAAAGGAAGTTGAAAATTAAATAAAAAAGGAAGTTCAATATAAAATTAAAAATGAAAGTTCATTCAAGAAACCACTATACCTTAACGATCTATTTGGAAATTAAATAAAAAAGGAAATTGAATAGAAAATGAAATTGAAAAAAAAAAGGAACTTTCATTCAAGAAACCACTATATCTAAACAATATATTTGGAAATTAAACAAAAAGGGAAGTGGAATAAAAATAAAAACGAAAGTGGAATAAAAATAAAAATGGAAGCGGAATAAAAATAAAAATGGAAGTTCATTCAAGAAACCACTATACCTTAACGATCTATTTGGAAATTAAATAAAAAAGGAAGTTGAATAGAAAAGGAAATTGAATAGACCACTATACCTTAACGATCTATTTGGAAATTAAAAAAAAATAGAAGTTGCATAAAATTAAAAATGGAAGTGTAAGGAAATTAAATAAAAAAGGAAGTTGAATAGAAAAGGAAAATTAAGGTGAATAAAAATGCAAGTGAAATAAAAATAAAAATGGAAGTTGCATAAAATTAAAAATGGAAGTTCATTCAAGAAACCAGTATACCTTAACGATCTATTTTGGAAATTAAATAAAAAAGAAAGTTGAATAGAAAAGGTATAAAAATAAAAAAGGAAGTTCATTCAAGAAAACCACTATACCTGAACGATCTATTTGGAAATTAAATAAAAAAGGAAGTTCATTCAAGAAACCACTACACCTTAACGATCTATTTGGAAATTAAATAAAAAAGGAAGTTGAATAGAAAAGGAAATCGAATAAAAATAAAAGTGAAAGTTGCATAAAAGTGGAAGTTCATTCAAGAAACCACTATACTTTAATGATCTATTTGGAAATAAAAATGGAAGTTGAATAGAAAATGGTATAGTGGTTTCTTGAATGAACTTCCATTTTTAATTTTATGCAGCTTCATTTTTTTTATTCCACTTCGATTTTTATTCAATTTTATTTTTATTCAACTTCTTTTTTTATTCAATTTCCTTTTCCATTCAACTTCCATTTTAAATTTTCTATTCAACTTCCATTTTTATTTTTATTCAATTTTCTTTTCTATTCAACTTCCTATTCTATTTAATTTCAAAATTTCCTTTTTTATTTAATTTCAAATAGATCGTTAAGGTATTATTTTTCTTTTTTATTCAACTTCCTTTTTTATTTAATTTCTAAATAAATCGTTAAGGTATAGTAGTTTCTTGAATGAACTTCTATTTTTAATTTTATGCAGCTTCCATTTTTATTCAATTTCATTTTCTATTCAACTTCCTTTTTCATTTAATTTCCAAATAGATTGTTATGGTATAGTGGTTTCTTGAATGAACTTCCTTTTTTAATTTTATGCAACTTCCATTTATATTTTTATTCCACTTGCATTTTTATTCAATTTCCTTTTCTATTCATCTTCCATTTTTATTTTTATTCAATTTTCTTTTCTATTCAACTTCCCTTTTTATTTAATTTCAAACAGATCGTTAAGGTATAGTGGTTTCTTGAAAATGAAGTTTATTCAAGAAACCACTATACTTGAACGATCTCTTTGGAAATTAAATAAAAAAGGAAGTTGAATAAAAAAACAAGTTGAATAGAAATAAAAATAGAAGTGGAATAAAAATAAAAATGGAAATTGAATAAAAATAAAAGTGGAAGTTGCATAAAAATAAAAGTGGAAGTTGCATAAAATTAAAAATGGAAGTTGCATAAAATTAAAAATGGAAGTTGAATTCCTATTTTTATTCAATTTCCTTTTCCATTCAACTTCCTTTTTTATTTTTATTCAATTTCATTTTCTATTCAACTTCATTTTTTATTTAATTTCCAAATAGATCGTTAAGGTATAGTGGTTTCTTGAATGAACTTCAATTTTTAATTTTATGCAACTTCTATTTTTATTTTTATTCAATTTCATTTTTTATTTAATTTTTAAATGGATCGTTAAGGTATAGTGGTTTATTGAATGAACTTCCATTTTTAATTTCCTTTTCCATTCAACTTCCACTTTTATTTTTATTCAATTTCCTTTTTATTCAATTTCATTTTTTATTCAACTTCCTTTTCCATTCAACTTCCTTTTTTGTTTAATTTCCAAATAGATCGTTATGGTATAGTAGTTTCTTTATTGAACTTCTATTTTTAATTTTATGCATCTTCTTTTTTTATTTTTATTCCATTTTTATTCAACTTCCATTAACGAACTTCCATTTTCAATTTTATGCAGCTTCCATTTTTATTGTACTTGTATTTTTATTCAACTTCCTTTTTTATTTAATTTCCAAATGGATCGTTAAGGTATAGTGGTTTTTTGAATGAACTTCCATTCAACTTCATTTTTTATTTAATTTCCAAATAGATTGTTATGGTATAGTGGTTTCTTGAATGAACTTCCATTTTTAATTTTATCACTAAGGTATAGTGGTTTCTTGAATGAGTTTTCTATTCAACTTCCTTTTTCTATTCAATTTTTATTCAAGACACCACTATACCTAAACGATCTATTTGGAAATTAAATAAAAAATGAAGTTGAATAGAAAAGGAAGTTGAATAAAAATAAAAATGCAAGTGGAATAAAAATAAAAATGAAAGTTCATTCAATAAACCACTATACCTGAGCGATCAACTTCCTTTTTATGCAACTTTCATTTTTAATTTCCTGTAACTTCCATTTTTATTTTTATTCAATTTTCTTTCCTATTCAACTTCCATTTCTATTCAACGTCCCTTTTTATTTAATTTCTAAATAGATTGTCAAGGTATAGTGGTTTCTTGAATGAACTTCCATTTTTATTTTTATTCATCTTCCATTTTTAATTTTATGCATCTTCCATTTTTATTTTTATTCGACTTTTATTTTTATCCGATTTCCTTTTCTATACAACTTCCTTTTTTATGCAACTTCCATTTCTATTTTTATTCAATTTCATTTTCTATTCAACTTCATTTTTTATTGAATTTCACTTCTATTTTTATTCAATTTCCTTTTCTATTCAACTTCCTTTTTTATTTAATTTCCAAATGAATCATTAAGGTATAGTGGTTTTTTGAATGAACTTCCATTTTTAATTTTATGCAACTTCTATTTTTATTTTTATTCCACTTCTATTTTTATTCAATTTCCCTTTAATTTTATGTAGCTTCCAAATAGATCGTTCAGGTATAGTGGTTTCTTGATCGTCAATTTCCTTTTCTATTCAACTTCCTTTTTTATTTTTATTTAATTTCCTTTTCTATTCAACTTCCACTTCCATTTTTATTTTTATTCCTTTTTTAATTTTATGCAACTTCCACTTTTATTTTTAATTTTATGCAACCTCCACTTTTATTTTTATTCGATTTCCTTTCCTTTTCTATTCCACTTCCACTTTTATTTTTATTCAACTTTCTTTTCTATTCAACTTCCTTTTTTATTTAATTTCCAAATATATCGTTAAGGTATAGTGGTTTCTTTAATGAACTTCCATGTCTATTCAACTTCCTTTTTTTTTTATTTTTATTCCATTTTTATTTTTATTCAACTTCTATTTTTATTCAATTTCCTTTTCTATTCAGCTTCCTTTTTTATTTTTATTCCACTTGCATTTTTATTTTTTATTCAATTTCCTTTTCTATTCAACTTCCTTTTTTATTTAATTTCCAAATAGATTTCCTTTTCTATTCAACTTCCTATTCGAACGTTAAGGTTGAACAAATTAAAAATGGAAGTTGCATAAAACTGAAAAATGGAAGTTGCATAAAAATAAAAATGGAAGATGCATAAAAATAAAAATGGAAGATGCATAGAAAAAGAAGTTCAACTTCTATTTGGAAATGAAATAGAAGTGGAAGTTGAATATCGTTAAGGTATAGTGGCATTTTTATTCCACTTGCATTTTTATTCAATTTCATTTTCTATTCAACTTCCTTTTTTATTTAATTTCTAAATAGATCGTTAAGGTATAGTGGTTTCTTGAATGAACTTCCATTTTTAATTTTATGCAGCTTCCATTTTTATTCAATTTCCAAATAGATCGTTAAGGTATAGTGGTTTCTTGAATGAACTTCCATTTTTAATTTTATGCAACTTCTACTTCTATTTTTATTCAATTTCCTTTTTTATTTTTATTCAACTTCCTTTTTATTCAATTTTCTTTTCTATTCAACTTTCATTTTTATTTAATTTCCAAGTAGATCGTTAAGGTATTTATGCAACTTCCATTTTTATTTTCAACTTCCTTTTTTAATTTTAAGCAACTTCCATTTTTATTTTTATGCAACTTCCTTTTTTATTTAATGTCCAAATAGGTCATTAAGGTATAGTGGTTTCTTGAATAAACTTCCACTTTTATTTTTATTCAACTTCTATTTTTATTTTTATTCAAATTCCTTTTTTTTCCACCTGCATTTTTATTCAATTTTCTTTTCATTTCCATTTCTATTCAACTTCCTTTTCCTTTTGGAAAAATTACTCATAGATCCCATTTTAATAAATGTTACTCTACTTAGTCCTAAGTGTTTTTTCTTAAACCATTTAGTCCTTTTTATTTTTGGTATTATACATATTTTTGATATATTATATATAAAGTTTACATTTTTACCCACCACTGAACAACATCATCATCATCAACATCAACATCAACATCTGAATCAATCGATTTCGGCTACGTTGCTCCGGCAAATCAGAATTCTGGGTCTGTTTCGACCTGCTACATTGCTCCAGCAAATCGGAATTCTGGGTCTGTTTCGACCTCGGATGTTGTGGTAAATCATACCTCCATTGGCCTGGCATCGACACTCGTCATTTCCACCGGAGCTACTATCGTTGTTACTCCGCCTTCAGGGACAAATTGAGATTCTTCCTTTGTTCAAGGATGTTCCAGCCCCTAAAAGACAGAACTTGTTTTTGAGAAAATTGCAGATTTATTAGTACCAATTTGAGTTCTCTGATAATCTGAAAATGGTTAGAGAAAAGGAGATTAAGAGGCAAACCCTAGCAGAGCTTGTTGATTTTTTGCAATCTGGGTCTGGGAAAATTACAGAGAGTAATTAGGAAGAGATGGTTCGGATCATTTCGACGAATATAATCCGGAGTTTGCCTCCTGGTTCTCATGAAAATACGGGGTCCGAAATCATAGACTCAGAAGATGAGGAACCCTATCTTGAGCCTTCTTGGATCCATTTACAACTTGTTTATGAGCTGCTTTGGAACATCAGATTCATCGTTTGGAACATCAGATTCATCGTTTTATCAGATTCATATTGTTTATGTTTGTTGATGTTGTTTATGGTTTGGAACATCAGATTCATGTTCGAACATCAGATTCATCGTTTGGAACATCAGATTCATGTTCGAAACATCAAATTCATCGTTTATCAGATTCATATTGTTTATGTTTGTTGATGTTGTTTATGGTTTGGAACATCAGATTCATGTTCGAACATCAGATTCATCGTTTGGAACATCAAATTCATGCTCAACATCAGTTTGTCCCTCTTTTCGAATCTGCAATCGAAGCCCAACCATCTACAATGGGTACAGTTTGGACCACCACAACCTTCCATAGATGGTGCCACAGAACCACCCACTGCTATGGATGATGTTTTCACCCGACAGTGGAAGATGAATCAGTGATGGGCCACCGTAGCCAGCACCATAAACACCAAATCTCCCAGCGCTATCCAATCGCCCACAAATCCATTATCAAAATAATGCCCACCCACTACCCATGCCCTCTTGTTCTTTTATTCTGTATGTAGATGTAGATGTAGATGTAGATGTAGATGTAGATGTGTATATGTATACTTTGTAAAATCAGTATCTGGATGTATATATACAAACCCACCTTTTAAATTTATTTTTTAGAACATAAACACATCTACATCTATTTTCTCCCTCTCTTCGAATCTGCAATCAAAGGCCAACCATCTACAATGGGTACAGTTTGGAACATTAATTTTATGTTTGATGATTTCACGGACGAGGAGAATGGCATTCTGATGTTTTTATGTTGATGATGTTCTGATGTTCTTATGTCCATCTCTGATGTTCTTACGTTTGATGATGTTTAGATGTTCTTATGTTTGATGATGTTTGATGTTTGATGATGTTCTAATGTTTTTTGTTAATGTTTGATGTTTCATGAATAATGTTTGATGTTTGAAAAGAAGAGAAATCATAAAAAGGCCTATAGTAAGCTTCTTGGGTAATTCAGTAAATTACACATAAATACCAACCAAAAATTACCCTCTCAATTACTGACCCAGACATGTAAATAAATGGGTACTAATGTCTTTATACATAAAATAGGACTTATTAGCCCAACAAAAAACCTTCAGGACTAAATGGGTTAACATTCCCAAATTTGGGATTTAATGGTGCTTCAGGACTAAATGCTTTCCCCTTTTCCTTTTCCATTCAGCATCCTTTTTTATTTTTATTCCACTTGCATTTTCATTCAATTTCCTTTTTTATTTTTATTCAATTTTATGCAGCTTCCATTTTTATTTTTATTCCACTTCTATTTTTATTCAATTTCCTTTTTTATGCAACTTTCATTTTTAATTTTATTCAATTTCCTTTTCTATTCAACTTCCTTTTTTATTTAATTTCCAAATGGAACGTTAAGGCATAGTGGTTTCTTGAATGAACTTCCATTTTTATTTTTATTCCATTTCTATTTTTATTTAATTTCCTTTTCTATTCAACTTCCTTTTTTTAAAAATAAAAGTGGAATGGAAAAGGAAGTTGAATGGAAAACGAAATTGAATAAAAATGCAAGTGGAATAAAAATAAAAATGGAAGTTGCATAAAATTGAAAATGGAAGTTCCTTTTTTATTTTTTATTTAATTTCCAAATAGATCGTTAAGGTATAGTGGTTTCTTGAATGAACTTCCTTTTTTAATTTTATGCAACTTCCACTTGCATTTTTATTCCACTTCTATTTTTATTCAATTTCATTTTCTATTAAAAAAAAGGAAGTTGAATAGACAAGAAAATTGAATAAAAATGCAAGTGGAAGTTGCATAAAATTAAAAAAGAAGTTCATTCAAGAAACCACTATACCTTAACGATCTATTTGGAAATTAAATAAAAAAGGAAATTAAATAAAAAAGGAAGTTGAATACAAAAAGAAATTGAATAAAAATTAAAGTTGAATAAAAATAGAAGTGGAATAAAATTAAAAATGGAAGTTGAATGGAAAATGAAATTGAATAAAAATAGAAGCGGAATAAAAATAAAAATGGAAGTTGCATAAAAATAAAAATAGAAGCTGCATAAAATTAAAAATGGAAATTTATAGAAAAGGAAATTAATCTTCCACTTGCATTTATGGTGGTTTCTTGAATGAACTTCCTTTTTAATTTTTATTCAGCTTCCATTGTTTCTTAAATGAACATCATTCAAAAAACCACTATACCTTAACGATCTATTTACAATAAAAATGAACTTCCATTTTTATTTTTATTCAATTTCCTTTTCTATTCAACTTTCTTTTTTATTTAATTTCCAAATAGATCGTTAAGGTATAGTGGTTTCTTGAATGAATTTCCATTTGAAAATTAAATAAAAAAGGAAGTTGAATAAAAAAGGAAGGTGAATAGAAAGGAAGTTGAATAAAAAAGGAAGTTGAATAGAAAAGGAAATTGAATAAAAATGCACCACTATACCTTAACGATATATTTGGAAATTAAATAAAAAGGAAGTTGAATAGAAAAGGAATAAAACCACTATAGATTAACGATCTATTTGGAAATTAAATAAAAAAGAAAGTTGAATAGAAAAGGAAATTAAATAAAAAAGGAAGTTGAATAGAAATGCAAGTGGAATAAAATTAAAATGGAAGTTCATTCAAGAATGGATAAAAATAAATCGTTAAGGTATAGTGGTTTCTTAAATGAACTTTCATTTTCAATTTCCAAATAGATCATTAAGGTATAGTGGTTTCTTGAATGAACTTCCATTTTTAATTTCCAAATAGATCGTTAAGGTATAGTGGTTTCTTGAATGAACTTCCATTTTAGTTTTCCAAATAGATCGTTAAGGCATAGTGGTTTCTTGAATGAACTTTCATTTTTAATTTCGAAATAGATCGTTAAGGTATAGTGGTTTCATGAATGAACTTCCATTTTTATTTCCAAATAGATCGTTCAGGTATAGTGGTTTCTTGAATGACCATTCAACTTCCTTTCTTATTCAATTTCCAAATAGATCACCTTAACGATCTATTTGGAAATTAAACAAAATAGGAAGCTGCATAAAATTAAAAATCCAAGAAATTAAATAGATTGTTAATCGACTTCCTTTTTTATTTAATTTGCAAATAGATCGTTTAGAAAAGGAAGTTGAATAAAAATAAAAGTGGAAGTTCATTCAAAAAACCACTATACCTTAACGATCTATTTGGAAATTAAACAAAAAAGGAAGTTGAATAGAAAAGAAAGTTCATTCAAGAAAATGGAACTGGAAGCTGCATAAAATTAAAAATGGAAGTTCATTCAAGAAACAACCATACCTGAACGATCTATTTGGAAATAAAAATAGAAATGGAAGTTGCATAAAATTAAAAATGGAAGTTGAATAAAATTAAAATAAAATTGGAAGTTGCATAAAATTAAAAATGGAAGTTCATTCAAGAAACCACTTTTTTATTTTTATTCAATTTTATTTTCTATTCAACTTCCTTTTTTATTTAATTCCCAAATGGATCGTTAAGGTATAGTGGTTTCTCTAATGAACTTCCATGCAACTCGTTAAGGTATAGTGGTTTCTTGAATGAACTTCCATTTTTAATTTTATGCAACTTTCATTTTTATTTTTATTCTACTTGCATTTTTATTCAATTTCATTTTCTATGCAACTTTTTTTTTATTTAATTTCCAAATAGATCGTTATGGTATAGTGGTTTAATTTCCAAATAGATCGTTAAGGTATAGTGGTTTAATTTCCACTTGCATTCCTTTTCTACTCAATTTCCTTTTCTATTCAACTTCCTTTTATTTAATTTCCAAATAGATCGTTCAGGTATAGTGGTTTCTTGAATGAACTTAACGATTTCCACTTGCATTTTTATTCAATTTCCTTTTCTATTCAACTTCCTTTTTTATTTAATTTCCAAATTGATCGTTAAGGTATACTGGTTTTCAACTTCCTTTTCTATTCAACTTCCTTTTTTATTCAATTTCCTTTTATTTTTATTTCAATGTTTATTTCTATTCAACTTTCATTTTTATTTAATTTCCAAATAGATGGTTAAGGTATAGTGGTTTCTTGAATGAACTTCCATTTTCAATTTTCCTTTTCCATTCAATTTCCTTTTCTATTCAACTACCTTTTTTATTTAATTTTCAAAATTTTATTTTCCAAATAGATCGTTAAGGTATAGTGGTTTCTTTAATGAACTTCCATTTTAATTTTATGCAGCTTCCTTTTTTATTCAACTTCCTATTTTATTTAATTTCCAAATAGATCGTTAAGGTATAGTGGTTTCTTATGGTATAGTGGTTTATTTAATTCACTTCAATTTCCTTTTTTATTTAATTTCCAAATAGATCGTTAAGGTATAGTGGTTTCTTGAATGAACTTCTATTTTTATGCAACTTCCATTTCTATTTTTATTTCACTTCTATTTTTTGTAACTTCATTTTCTATTCAACTTCCTTTTTTATTTAATTTTTATTCCACTTCTATTTTTATTCAAGACGGTCTATTTGAAAATTAAATAAAAAAGGAAGTGAAATAAAAATTAAAAATGGAAGTTCATTCAAGAAACCACTATACCTTAACGATCTATTTGGAAATAAAATAAAAATGGAAGTTGAATAGAAAAGGAAATTGAATAAAAGGAAGAAGGAAGTTGAATAGAAAATGAAAATTAAATAAAAAAAAGAAGTTGAATAGAAAATAAAATTGCATAAAAATAAACATAGAAGTGGAATAAAAATAAAAATGGAAGATCGTATAGAAAAGGAAATCAAATAAAAATAAAAGTAGAAGTTGCATAAAATTAAAAATGGAAGTTCATTCAAGAAACCACTATAACTTAACGATCTATTTTGAAATTAAATAAAAAGGAAGTTGAATAAAAAAGGAAATTGAATAAAAATGCAAGTGGAATAAAAATAAAAATGGAAGTTGCATAAAATTAAAAATGGAACTTCATTCAAGAAACCACTATACCATAACGATCCATTTGGAAATTCAAGAAAAAAGGAAGTTAAGGTATAGTGGTTTCTTGAATGATTAAAAATGGAAGTTCATTCAAGAAACCACTACACCTTAACGAAATATTTGGAAATTCAATAAAAAAATGAAGTTGAATTGAAATGCAAGTGGAATAAAAAAGGAAGTGAAATAAAAATAATAAAATTAAAAATGGAAGTTCATTCAAGAAACCACTATAACTTAACGATCTATTTGGACATTAAAATATAAAAGTGGATGTTGCATAAAATTAAAAATGGAAGTTCATTCAAGAAACCACTATACCTTAACGATCTATTTTCAAAAATGGAAGCTGCGTAAAATTAAAAAAGGAAGTTGAATAAAAAAGGAACTTCCATTTTAATTTTATGCAACTTCATTTTTATTTTCATTCCACTTGCATTTTTATTCAATTTCCTTTTTCTATTCAATTTCCTTTTCTATTTAATTTCCAAATAGCTTTTTTATTTAATTTCCAAATAGATCGTTAAGGTATAGTGGTTTCTTGAATGAACTTCCATTTTATTTTTATTCCACTTCTATTTTTATTCAATTTTCAAATAGATCGTTAAGGTATAGTGGTTTCTTGAATGAACTTCTATTTTTTATTTTATGCAACTTCCATTTTTATTTTTATTCCACTTTTATTTTTATTCGATTTCTTGAATGAACTTCCATTTTTAATTTTTATTTCTATTCAACTTCCTTTTTATTTAATAAAAATAGGTTCGTTAAGGTATAGTGGTTTCTTGAATGAACTTCCATTTTTATTTTTATTCCACTTCTATTTTTATTCAATTTCCTTTTTTATTTAATTTCCAAATAGATCGTTAAGGCATAGTGGTTTCCTTTTCTATTCAACTTTCATTTTTATTTAATTTCCAAATAGATCGTTAAGGTATAGTGGTTTCTTGAATGGAAAAAGGAAGTTGAATAGAAAAGAAAATTGAAACCACTATACCTTAACGATCTATTTGAAAATTAAATAAATAAAAATGGAAGTTGAATAGAAAAGAAAATTGAATAAAAATGCAAGTGGAATAAAAATAAAAATGGAAGCTGCATAAAATTAAAAATGAAAGTTCAAATAGATTGTTAAGGTATAGTGGATCATTAAGGTATAGTGATCAAGAAACCAGTATACCTTAACGATCCATATGGAAATTAAATAAAAAAGGAAGTTGAATAGAACTTAAAAATGGAAGTTCATTTAAGAAACTACTATACCTTAACGTTCTATTTGGAAATTAAACCACTATACCTTAACGATCTATTTGGAAATTAAACAAAAAAGGAAGTTGAATAGAATTAAAAATGGAAGTTCAATCAAGAAACCTCTATACCTTAATGATCTATTTGGAAATTAAATAAAAATGGAAGTTCATTCAAGAAACCACTATTCCATAACGATCTATTTGGAAATTAAATAAATAAGGAAGTTGAATAGAAAAGGAAATTGAATAGAAATTAAATAAACAAAAATGAAGTTGAATACAAAAGGATCTATTTGGAAATTAAATAAAAAAGGAAGTTGAATAGAAAAGGAAATTGAATAAAAATAAAAATGGAAGTTGCATAAAAATAAAAATGGAAGTTGCTTTTTTATTCAATTTCCTTTTCTATTTAACTTCCTTTTTTATTTTATGCATCTTCCACTTTTATTTTTATTCAATTTCCAAATAGATCGTTCAACTTTCTTTTTTATTTAATTTCCAAATTGATCGTTAAGGTATAGTTGAATAGAAAAGGAAGTTGATCACTATAGATCTATTTGGAAATTAAATAAAAGTGGAAGTTGCATAAAATTAAAAATAGCTAAATAAAAAAGGAAGTTGAATAAAAAATGAAATTGAATAAAAATAAAAAATGGAAGTTCATTCAAAAGATCTATTTGGAAATTAAATAAAAAAAGAAGTTGAATAGAAAATGATATTGAATAAAAATAAAAATGGAAGTTGTATAAATTAAAAATGAAAGTTCATTCAAGAAACCACTATACCTGAACGATCTATTTGGAAGTTGAATAGAAAAAGAAGTTGAATAGAAAAGGAAGCTGAATAGAAAAGGAAATTAAATAAAAAAGGAAGTTGAATAAAAAAGAAAATTGAATAAAAATAGAAGTGGAATAAAAATAAAAATAGAAATTAAATAAAAATAGAAGTAGAAGTTCATTCAAGAAATCCACTTTTATTTTTATTCAATTTCAATAAAAATTAAACCACTATGCCTTAACGATCTATTTCCTTTTTTTATAAAACTTCCTTTTCTATTCCATTTTTATTTCTATTCCACTTCTATTTTTATTCAAGAAACTACTATACCTTAACGAAAAATTTGGAAATTAAATAAAAAAGGAAGTTGAATAAAAAAGGAAATTGAATAGAAAAGGAAGTTGAATAGAAAAGAAAATTGAATAAAAATGGAAGTTGCATAAAATTAAAAATGAAAGTTCATTCAAGAAACCACTATACCTTAACGATCTATTTGGAAATTGAATAAAAATGGAAGTTGAATAGAAATATAAATGGAAGTTGCATAAAAATAAAAATGGAAGTTCATTCAAGAAACCACTATACCTTAGCATTCTGTTTGGAAATTAAATAAAAAGGAAACTGAATAAAAATAAAAATGAAAGTTGCAGGAAATTAAAAATGGAAGTTTATTCAAGAAAACACTATACCTGAACGATCTACTTGGAAATCTATAGCGGTCCCGGGTTTACCCCTTGTTGTACAGTGATCCGGACGTGTGTCCGTGGATGTTGGTAGTTGAGTATTGTCTTGTTTACATCCTTTCTTGCTTTGTATTTGAGTTATAGGATGTGTTGGGCAGGTTTGTTACAGGTTGGTTGAGTTTGGGAACCAAGTGTTGCTGCCCAGAATTTTGGCTGGTCGCTCGAGCGAGTACTTGGTCGCTCGAGCGAGGGTAGTTTTTGTGTCTGGTGGCTCGAGCCAGGAAGGCTTCGCTCGAGCGCAGACTGCGTCCAGTACAGACCTGAAGGTTGTGGATGTTGGCTCGAGCGAACCTTTTTCCTTCGCTCGAGCGAGCTTCGTATTGCAAATCGGAAAATTTGCACTGGTCGCTCGAGCGACGGGGTCTTCGCTCGAGCGAGCCTGTTTATATCAGCAAGACAGCACCGAACTAAACATCACTTTTTGCAAACTCTATCTTCTTCAAACCCACTTTTTGAGAGCCTCTCACTCTAAAATTATATTCTCTCTAAGATTTGATCTACCTAGGGTGATTTCCTAGCCAAGTGCCTTTGTTAAAAAGATAGAGATCATCGAGGGCTTCGTTTTAATCGGAAAATCTTTGATTTTGGAGCAAGTTGGGTGTTGGTCATCATCTCCTTTTGAGCTAAATCTTTGAGGTAGGGATATCCTACTCCTTCTTATGAGTTGTGTCTTTGAATTTTAGCATTTTGACATGTTGGAAGTTGTTGTGTAATTTTGGGAAACTTTGGGGCCATTGTGTAATTTTATAAAAGTTTGGGGTTTTGGTCTATGATAAACCTAGAGGCATGTTTGGTATATAAACATGGAATTAATGTTGAAACATTAATGAAATTGGAACCTAAGGGTTGTAATGCTAATTATGGAAAATGTCCTAATTACATTGATTAATTAATTTGGATAATTAATTGGGAAAAATGAGAAATTGGAATAGAATTGTCTCATTGAGCATGATAATAGTAAGAATACATTGATTTTATGTATTGATATGTGATGTGTATAATTGTTGTTTATATGCATTGTGTTGTGTTGGAGAAGATAGGGGATGTACTCCACGGTTTAGGGGAAGATAGGGGATGAACCTCTAAGCCGGATGTTGTTGGGAGGAGATAGGGGATGAACTCCGTAGATAGAGCGTGTATGCTTATCTAGAAGTGTATTGACAGAGCGTATATGCTTGTCTTTGGAAGTGTTGATATAACTGTTATGTTTATCATCGTTAAAATGGAAGTGTTGGCATGAATGTTTATATCATGTGAGAAGTTTGGCCAGGATCTGAGCCAAGATTGTGAAATGGCAAGTAAAAGGACAGGAAATGGAAATGAAAGAAAACATAGACTTAGGTGTCTTGGATTTGTATCATGTTATGAAAGAATGTAAAAGTGTTGATCACCTGTTGAATTGTTAATCTTTTAGTCACTATTCATAACTGGTTTAGTATATTTCTACTGGGCTGTGGCTCACCCTATATGGGAACATCATTTTCAGGTACAGGTAGCTTGCCACCTCCAAGGACTTAGCTTGGGAGACTGGTGGCGGACAGACTTTTTGGATGTCTTTCCTTTGTTATATTACATGTAATTTCAAGCCAAGGGCTTAATGTGTAAATGAGTTAGCACTCTACTTTTGTGTAACCAAGTGTTAACTTGGAAAGCTGTAAGCCCTTAGGGCATTTGCTTTTGTTGTTAACATGTAATACTTTTGTAATACAACTCTGATAAATGGAAAGATGTGGACCTTTTATGTATCATAACGTGTCTATATTGTTGGGATTAAATGTCTTTATTTCGAGGGCGTTACAACTTGGTATCAGAGCGTACCAGGTTCGAATACTTTGGGTACGTGGGAAGTGATTAGGATCACAATGGGTTTGTCTCGCTTGATAGAGACTTAGGTGTACTGTTATATGTTTGTATGATAACATGTTTATGTGATTATTTGGGTATGGGATTTGGTTTCTAGGATGTTGATTGAATCCTTGGGTTTCTAGGAGTCTTGTTGGAAAGGCACTTGATCAATGCTGTTTCTAACCGGTACTCTAGTAACGCCTTGGGACTATCATTATCTGGAAATGAAATTCGTAAGTGCTTATGTGTTTATGTGCTTACGTGGAATGAATTACAATTGTCCATGCATTACGACGTGAGTGTTTAGTTTTGGCACGTTTATAAATGTGCTAACGTTTGTGTTACCTTTATTAGGATGTCAGGACGAGCTAGAGGTGGTAGGCGTGGTAGGCCTAGGAGGCAGGAGGTGCCCCCACCGGAGGAGATTCCGGTAGTTCAGGAGACTCCGGCGGTTCAGGAGGGGGTTGGTCAGGCCAATGTGGCCGAGCCAGCGGGTCAGCCGGCCGTGAGTACTTTGGCCCAGGGGATAGCAGGGGCTCTGGACATCCTTAGAGCAGGGAACCTGGCAGCTGAAGCAGGGCCTTCCTTTTTGAGGAGGGAGTTCTTTCGGTCAAATCCGGAAGAGTTTGTCGGGGATCCTAAGGAGCCACTGAAGGCAGACGAGTGGCTAGAACAGATGAGTAAAACGTTCGACATGCTAGGCATTGAGGACGGAACATTGAAGGTGACCCTGGCATCCTTTCAGCTGAAGGGAGATGCAGGTCAATGGTGGAAATATGAGAAAGCTCGTGTGGGTGGTACTTGGAAGGCGTTTGTGGATGCTTTTCAGGAGAGGTTTTTATCTGCAGTGGCTAGAGAGAGGCTGAGGGATCAGTTTAGCCAGCTTAAGCAGGAGGGTTTATCTGTGGCCGAGTTTGAGGCTACATTTACTAGCTTGTCCAGGTTTGCACCTGAACTGGTGGCGACAGAGGAGCGCCGTTGCTACGAATTTGAGCGGAAGTTGAGGCGAGACCTCAAGTTGCAAGTTGGTGGACCTTACATTCGAGAGTACAGGTATTTAGTGGATGCTGCAGCTCATATGGAGCTGATGATGCAGGAGGGAGAGGAGGAGAAACATGGAGGCTCCAAGAGGGGCCAAGAGGGACAGGGCGATGGTAGGAGGCAGAGGGGTTATAACCCTCAGCCGTCCCAGGGTGGTTTGGCCAGGTCGACTTTCCCAGTACCGAGTGCAGGCTCCGGGAGGGGCAGTCAGGGAGGGTTCACCTGTTTCAAGTGTGGCCAGCCGGGTCACAAGGCTTCAGTTTGCCCGCAGAAGGGCGGGGGTCAGAGAGCTGCTTCTTCGTCAGCTAGACCGCAGAGTCAGAGTTCGGGCAGGGGGCAGCCCTTGACTTGTTTTCAGTGTGGACAGCCTGGGCACATGAAGAGGTTTTGCCCACGGTTGAGTGCCACTTCAGGGGCGTCTGGTTCTAGGCAGACGCAGAGTTTTCAGCCGGCCCAGTCTGTGCAGGCCTCGAGGGCCAATCCCGGGGCTTCGTCGTCCCAGTCAGTTCAGCAGTCCTATGCTCCGAGAGGCGAGCAGGTGGATCAGGGGCCTACAGGGCGCGTATATGCTGTTACCGCGCAGGACCTTGTACCGGCTCCATCAGTAGTGAGAGGTACCTTTTTGTTTTGCAATTCGGTTGCTAGAGTATTGATTGACACTGGTGCGTCTCATTCTTTTGTATCTGCTGCATTTGCATCTGTGTTAGAATTGGAGTTAGCAGTGTTGGCATCTCCTATTTGTGTAGTGTCACCTCTTGGGGGTGAGATGGTTTTGAAACACGGATGTAGAGGTTGTGATATAGAGGTTGATGATCATAGGCTTCCGTTTCCTTTTGTGGTTATGCCCATGAAGGGCTTTGATGTTATTTTAGGTATGGACTGGTTATCGTCGTACCGAGCTGTTATTGATTGCTACCGCCAGAGGGTTACTTGTTGTACCGTGAGCGGGGAGTATTTCCATTTCTTGGGAGACCGGGTTGGTAGTATAGTGCCACCGGGGTATGGTCCGCGAGGGCGGAACGAGCTTAGTGGTCTACTTGCTAGTTTTGAGAGTGGTGAGTGTGATGAGACCCAGATTGTACTGCCGAGGGTAGTTTGTGAGTACCCGGATGTTTTTCCCGAGGACCTTGTTGATTTGCCACCTCACCGAGAGATTGAGTTCTCTATTGATCTAGTGCCCGGCACGGCGCCGATTTCTATAGCACCTTACCGTTTTGCTCCAGCAGAGTTGGTTGAGTTGAAAGTTCAGCTCCAGGAATTGTTAGATAAAGGCTTTATTCGCCCTAGTGTTTCACCGTGGGGAGCACCGGCACTCTTTGCTAAGAAGAAAGATGGTGCCTTGAGATTGTGTATTGATTACAGGAAGTTGAACCGGGCTACGGTTAAGAATAAGTACCCTATGCCCCGTATAGATGATTTGTTTGACCAGTTGAAAGGTTCCCGTTGTTTCTCTAAGATAGATTTGAGATCGGGTTACCATCAGTTGAGGGTCAGGGAGGGGGATATTCCGAAGACGGCATTCCGTACGCGGTATGGCCATTATGAGTTTCTGGTAATGCCATTTGGGCTTACCAATGCACCGGCAGTCTTTATGGACTTGATGAACCGGATCTTCCGGGAATTCTTGGATCGTTTTGTAGTCGTTTTCGTAGACGACATCCTTATCTATTCACCTTCAGAGGAGGAGCACGAGGAACACTTGAGAGTGGTGCTTGAGTTGCTTAGAGCCCATAGACTGTATGCCAAGTTTGGGAAGTGTGAGTTCTGGCTGGGAGAAGTTAAGTTTTTAGGCCATGTGGTTTCTGGGGAAGGGGTGTCTGTTGATACATCCAAGACTGAGGCAGTGCAAGATTGGGCACAGCCTAAGAATGTGTTTGAGATCCGCAGTTTTCTGGGATTAGCTGGGTATTACCGTCGGTTTGTGAAGGATTTCTCCAGGTTAGCTTCACCGTTGACCAGATTGACTCGGAGGGGAGTCAGCTTTGTATGGAGTGAGACTTGTGAAAAGTCGTTTCAGGAGTTGAAAGTTAGACTGACCACCGCTCCGGTCTTGATTATTCCGGAGAGAGGGTTGAGTTATGCAGTCTATTGTGATGCCTCACGAGAGGGTTTGGGTTGTGTGTTGATGCAAGAGGGGAAAGTAGTAGCTTATGGCTCACGTCAATTGAAAATTCACGAGAAAAATTATCCTACACATGACCTAGAGTTAGCAGCGGTGATCTTTGCCTTGAAAATCTGGAGGCACTACCTTTATGGTGAGAGATTCGAGGTGTTCTCGGATCATAAGAGTTTAAAATATTTGTTTTCACAGAAGGACTTGAATTTGAGGCAGAGGAGGTGGATGGAGTTTATTGAGGATTACGACTTCGAGTTGCATTATCACCCGGGGAAGGCCAATGTTGTGGCCGATGCCCTTAGTAGGAAATCCATTAGTGATGTAGCTTGTGTAGCCATCCGGGAGTGGGAGATGTTGGGGGCCATCGGTGAGTTTGATTTGCATTTGGGCGAATCCGTTGAGGCTGCGGCCTTGTTTTCCGTTGTTGCGCAGCCTACACTTGTGACTAGAGTGTTAGAGGCACAGAGAGGTGACCTTGAGGTAGAATCCCTCCGAGAAAAGATCTCCAGTGGGAAGGTTGAGAAGGGTTTGACGGTGTATCCCGACTTGAGTGTGAGATACCGAGACCGTTTGTTGGTACCGGAGTCTTGCCGAGAGGAAGTACTCCGAGAGTTTCACCATTCGCGCCTTGCGGTGCATCCGGGAGGTACTAAGATGTATCGGGATTTGGGTCGCCAGTTTTGGTGGCGGGGTATGAAGAGAGATGTGGCAGTTTTCGTGTCTAAGTGCCTTACTTGTCAGCAAGTGAAGGCCGAGCATCAGAGGCCAGCGGGTTTGTTACAACCTTTGTTTATTGCCGAGTGGAAGTGGGAGCATGTCACTATGGACTTCGTTGTAGGTCTTCCGAGGACTCAGCGGGGTAGTGACGCTATTTGGGTGGTTGTAGACCGGTTGACGAAGTCGGCGCATTTCATTCCTATGCGCGTGCGAGATTCAGTAGATCATCTTGCCGACTTGTATGTTCGGGACATAGTGAGGTTGCACGGGGTCCCAGTGACGATTGTCTCAGATAGAGATCCTCGTTTTACTGCTAGGTTGTGGCAGAGTTTGCAGAGTGCCTTGGGTACTAAGTTGACCTTTAGTACAGCTTATCATCCTCAGACTGACGGGCAGTCCGAGCGTACTATTCAGATCCTCGAGGATATGCTTCGGGGTTGTGTCCTTGATTTCAGTGGGACGTGGGAGAGGCACTTACCATTGGTGGAGTTTGCCTACAACAACAGTTATCAGTCTAGTATTGGTATGGCACCGTTTGAGGCCTTGTATGGCCGACCTTGTAGGTCTCCAGTCTGTTGGGCCGAGGTGGGTGACACACCTTTGATAGGTCCGGAGATGGTTAGGGAGACGACGGAGAAAGTTGAGCTTATCCGTAGGAGGCTTGTTGCAGCCCAGAGTCGGCAGAAATCTTATGCTGACCGTAGGAGGAGACCATTGGAGTTTGAGATAGGTGATCATGTTTTTCTGAAGATATCACCTAGACGGGGTTTGTTGAGGTTTGGGAAGAGTGGAAAGTTATCCCCTCGGTTTATTGGGCCTTTTGAGATTCTTGAGAGGATTGGCGAGGTTGCTTATCGTTTAGCTTTGCCACCACAGTTATCCGGAGTTCATGACGTGTTTCATGTGAGTATGCTTCGGAAGTATGAACCAGATCCATCACATGTGTTGGATTGGACCGATTTAGAGGTAGATGAGGATGCCTCGTATGAGGAGAGACCGGTTCGGGTCTTGGATAGGCGGGATCAAGTCCTGCGTGGCAAGACCATCCCGTTGGTTAAGGTTTTGTGGAAACATCACGGAGTGGAGGAGGCCACTTGGGAACGTGAGTTGGGAGTCCGCGAGAAATATCCGGACTTGTTTGTTGATGGGTAATCTAGTGTTGCAATTGTGTGATTGTAATGAACTTTAAGAACATTTAAATTGTCTTAAGTTGTAAAACATGGTATATGTTTTGGTTAATGTAAATGTTGTAGAACTTGCCTTGTTATGGGAGTTGATTATAATATTGCATATGTTGGCTCTATTATAGAAATGGAGTTGTATCATGATTATTGCTTTTAATATGAATTGTGACCATATATGTGAGAAATGGTTGAAATGGAAAGGAAATGCATGTTGAAATGTATATGTTGTAGAATGCCTCTTGATAAAGAGATGGAATGACCGGTAATGGGTCGCATTGTAAAATGTTGTGGTATAGCCTTGTTTAAAAGGAAGGAAAAACTTGCTTTTCAAAACTTGTTTTTAATTTCGGGGACGAAATTCTTTAAGGGGGGGAGGTTATAGCGGTCCCGGGTTTACCCCTTGTTGTATAGTGATTCGGACGTGTGTCCGTGGATGTTGGTAGTTGAGTATTGTCTTGTTTACATCCTTTCTTGCCTTGTATTTGAGTTGTAGGATGTGTTGGGCAGGTTTGTTACAGGTTGGTTGAGTTTGGGAACCAAGTGTTGCTGCCCAGAATTTTGGCTGGTCGCTCGAGCGAGTACTTGGTCGCTCGAGCGAGGGTAGTTTTTGTGTCTGGTGGCTCGAGCCAGGAAGGCTTCGCTCGAGCGCAGACTGCGTCCAGTACAGACCTGAAGGTTGTGGATGTTGGCTCGAGCGAACCTTTTTCCTTCGCTCGAGCGAGCTTCGTATTGCAAATCGGAAAATTTGCACTGGTCGCTCGAGCGACGGGGTCTTCGCTCGAGCGAGCCTGTTTATATCAGCAAGACAGCACCGAACTAAACATCACTTTTTGCAAACTCTATCTTCTTCAAACCCACTTTTTGAGAGCCTCTCACTCTAAAATTATATTCTCTCTAAGATTTGATCTACCTAGGGTGATTTCCTAGCCAAGTGCCTTTGTTAAAAAGATAGAGATCATCGAGGGCTTCGTTTTAATCGGAAAATCTTTGATTTTGGAGCAAGTTGGGTGTTGGTCATCATCTCCTTTTGAGCTAAATCTTTGAGGTAGGGATATCCTACTCCTTCTTATGAGTTGTGTCTTTGAATTTTAGCATTTTGACATGTTGGAAGTTGTTGTGTAATTTTGGGAAACTTTGGGGCCATTGTGTAATTTTATAAAAGTTTGGGGTTTTGGTCTATGATAAACCTAGAGGCATGTTTGGTATATAAACATGGAATTAATGTTGAAACATTAATGAAATTGGAACCTAAGGGTTGTAATGCTAATTATGGAAAATGTCCTAATTACATTGATTAATTAATTTGGATAATTAATTGGGAAAAATGAGAAATTGGAATAGAATTGTCTCATTGAGCATGATAATAGTAAGAATACATTGATTTTATGTATTGATATGTGATGTGTATAATTGTTGTTTATATGCATTGTGTTGTGTTGGAGAAGATAGGGGATGTACTCCACGGTTTAGGGGAAGATAGGGGATGAACCTCTAAGCCGGATGTTGTTGGGAGGAGATAGGGGATGAACTCCGTAGATAGAGCGTGTATGCTTATCTAGAAGTGTATTGACAGAGCGTATATGCTTGTCTTTGGAAGTGTTGATATAACTGTTATGTTTATCATCGTTAAAATGGAAGTGTTGGCATGAATGTTTATATCATGTGAGAAGTTTGGCCAGGATCTGAGCCAAGATTGTGAAATGGCAAGTAAAAGGACAGGAAATGGAAATGAAAGAAAACATAGACTTAGGTGTCTTGGATTTGTATCATGTTATGAAAGAATGTAAAAGTGTTGATCACCTGTTGAATTGTTAATCTTTTAGTCACTATTCATAACTGGTTTAGTATATTTCTACTGGGCTGTGGCTCACCCTATATGGGAACATCATTTTCAGGTACAGGTAGCTTGCCACCTCCAAGGACTTAGCTTGGGAGACTGGTGGCGGACAGACTTTTTGGATGTCTTTCCTTTGTTATATTACATGTAATTTCAAGCCAAGGGCTTAATGTGTAAATGAGTTAGCACTCTACTTTTGTGTAACCAAGTGTTAACTTGGAAAGCTGTAAGCCCTTAGGGCATTTGCTTTTGTTGTTAACATGTAATACTTTTGTAATACAACTCTGATAAATGGAAAGATGTGGACCTTTTATGTATCATAACGTGTCTATATTGTTGGGATTAAATGTCTTTATTTCGAGGGCGTTACAGTGCTCGTCGCTGCTCGCCCGCCGGCCTGCCTCGCCTTCGCCGCTGCTCGCCTCGCCTCCGCGGCCTGCCTCGCCTCGCCTCCGCCGCCGCGGCCTGCCTCGCCTCGCCTCCGCTGCTGCCTCGCCTCGCCACCGCCATTTTAATGGCCCCCTCCAGTTCCTCCTCCCTCCTCCTCCTCCCTCCTCCCCCCTCCTCCTCCTCCTCCCTCCCTCCCTCCCTCTTCCTCTCTTCCTTCTTCCTGGTCGTCTTCTTCCTGCCAAAAAAAAATACAGAGAAGAAGAGGGAGTTGAAACATAAGAAAAAGAAAAGAAAAAAAAAAAAAAAAAAAAAAGGGTCAAAACGACGTCGTTTTGACCCCTCAAGCCAACTCGAGCCAAGCAGATTCGAGCTCTGTAGCGGTTTCGATGTTTAAAATATCATTTTCTATCAATTTACCTAACGAAAATAGGTCAATAGTTTAAATTAAAAACAAATAAAAAATTAAAGTTTAAATTAATAAAATTAAAAACTCATTATTTATTTTGTTACAAAAACTAAATTTTGAGATTTTTTTTTTTTTTTAATTTTCCCTTATTATTTTTGTTATTTTTCTTAAAGTAATGTAATGTTGACAGGTATGCGCAAGCCAGAAAGTAACCAATAGCAGCACACACCAACAAAAAAACAAAACAAAGAAATATTATGTTGAAAAAAAAAAAACAAAACGCACAAAATTGTGTTGTTTTACCGCACAGCAGTACCTGCCGTACAGCAGGCACCCCTTTCCCATGCTTATAGGCAAGTAGAAATTTTTTAGTTTTTTTTATTAAATTAAAATAAAATAAACTAAAAAATTAATAAAATAAAATATCACATCTAAATTATAATTATTTTTTTTTTTTACAAAAGTCAAAAAAATTATTAAAAAAATCAGCCAAAACGAACTAAAATAGTTAAAAAATTAAAATCTAACCCGCTTCTCAAACAAAACCTATGATATATAAAATAAATAAATAAAAATACAAACTTTTGTTACTCACAAATATGACTTGTAGTAATGAACTTTTAGATTGCGTTTAGACATAACATTTAGAAAGAATTTTGAAAACGGAAATAAAAAAAAGACAAATGAAATGTAAATAAAATATAATTACATGTCACACATTTTATTTTTTATTTTCAATCTTCAAATTATAATTAAAATAATGTTATAACTAATATCACAATAAATCATAACTAATAACATAATATATCATAACTAAATATCACAAAGATGGTAATAGTTACTTTTATAATTCACGTCATAAAAGTACAAATATTACGGCCATATCTACTTGGAACATTGCAACTACTTGCAATAAAAGTACAAATATTACCACCACATCTATTGTAACTACTTGCAGAAGAACTCACCCATCTCAAAATATAAAAATATAAAAACTATAAAGTATCCCAAATAAGAAAATATTTTTTGCAGAATAGTATTAATACAAAAACAAAAACACCAGAGAAGAGGATGAAAGTAATATTCTCCAGGTTTACAGGCTTTTTGTTCCTTGATCTGCATACCACTCTCATTCATAAGATGCTTTGTTTACTCAATTCAAACAATTATACATTCGTAATATAATCACCAAACTAATATATATATATATTAGCTGTTCAGCCACACAAGAAAGAACACCACAAACCCACAGCTAGGAGCACCCAAGGTGGGCATGGTAAATTATAAGCAACGGAATATACACAGGCACAGAGTATACGATTACAAAATTTGTCACATGGTTATATACTGAACCGGGGGGGGGGGGGGGGGGGGGGGGGGGGTGTTGGGGTTTAAGTATAATACAACAAAAAATACAAACAAAAGAGGGCAATTAGCAACATCCTGTGTCAAATCCTATTACATCATAATATCACATCCAAACAGTAATTTCTAAAACAATCCACCAGTTCTCAGACTTCAGTGTTTTCAAGCCATAATTCATCATCATCCATAACATTGGTTTGTTTTTGAGTGATATTTAACTAAAACATAAAATGCAAAGAACAGCTAATGACTTAGATGAGAAGTTATACTCCTACATCAATGTCTGCAAAAGAGGAAATGCCATCCAGTTTATCTATATCTCTCTCTTGCATAGACGGTTTGTGTGCTCCTCGTCAAGAAAGCAAAGGATCTCTGAACAGCTTCAATTCCCAAATTAGATATCCTTCAAGCTATGAATAAAAGAAACAAGTGTCAATCCACAAGCAGTAGTAAACCAGTTTTAAGCACTATCAGCAAAAGCAGTCACAGATTTCTGCCTATCATACAGCCCAAGGTAAATAAGGTGCTCTGTTTTGATCTTGAGGTGAGAAAAAAAAAAAAAAAAAACGAAATGATTGTGGTCCCTCATCTAGGTGAGAAAAGACTGATAAAAAAGTAGAACTCATGAATTGCATTGACATCATCTAGTATCTCGATTGGTCTATTGGGTTATGGACCATAGATAATTTAGTTTTGGACTGTTGGCTAAATTAACTAATGGATTTAACTTTAATACCCTTAGACATGGTTTTATATACCTATGTGTCAGTTGAAACGAACTATGCAAACATTGTATTGCCCTGTTCGAATGTGGATTCCTTAATTGTTTAACCGTTGGGCCAGTTTGTTCAAATGCACATGGTTCTACCCTGAACAATGCTTTGTCCTAGTTTGTATGTTCAAACGCAGACATTGCTCATCAAATGCATAATGATGTTACAGGATTTGTATTGACAGTGCAGAATTTAGTGCTTGTTTGGGATCCCCTAAAAAAGCCAAAATGTCAAAAAGTTACTAAAAGCAAAAAAGTTAACACTATTTACTAATCAATTGGGCGGAAAAAAGTCAGCATACACAGAGGGCAAAAAGACTAAAAGGCCCTTGCTAACATGCATGGAAATTTTAAAAAAAAAAAAAACTCTCAACTGTGCAACCGTACTGACAGTATTTTATACATGTCAGTACGCAAAGGGATAAGAAAGTAATTTTGGTATTTTATACAATATTTTACTACAAATTTTTTCGTAAAAAGTCAAAAAGTTATCCCAAACAAACATATTTTTTTCTTCTACTTTTTTAGACAAAAAGTCAAAAAATACACTTAAATAGTTCATCCCAAACAACTTTTTAGTCTTTGTTTCCTCTTAGGTTTGTAATTAGTGGTTTCTATTGGAACGCACATACACATAGAGAGACATATACCGAAAAACTTATTGAGAGCTTCATATAGTCCAAATATATACCTTCTTGATTTGCGCGTGATTAAGTTTGCAAAAGTCTGGGTAATTGTGTGCGTGTGCATGTTAGGATTGGTTCATGGGTAAGCTAAGCATTCATATTGTTGACCGAGATGTGCAAATGTACCTCACCCTAAATGATATTTTACCCTAGTTCACTGAAATGAATACGAATAATATTGACAGCAATTTCCTCCAAATGACAAATTCAGGAGGTAAAACAGATGGCACTACTTCTCAAATCTCTACCACAGTCCATATAACCAATGCATATCAATTGAAAAATGGTTATATGTACATGTTTATATTAATTCAGTTGATAGGTAAACGATTAAATTTATTAACAGCCTTCAAGTTCCACAAGAATTATAGAGCCACAACGAAGGGCTAGTGCTCGCATTTACCTCCCACAGCCACCAACAAATACTGAAACCAAAAAAATGGGCCATAAAATTTTTTGTTTCCCTGGTGATATTGTCAATTCTGACTATTATACAATAATGAGGATAGTTAAGAAACACACCAATAGTTAAAAAACAAGCAAAAAATGTTGTGCCAAGTTACATTTGAAGAACCACATGCAACAATATCTCATTGCTTAAATTGACAAGTACTACGTGCTATGATAACATTTATTACCTCCCACAGCCACCAACAAATACTGAAACCTATGAAGCATGGTCACCTCTTTGAGGGCTACGTATTATGTCGAACACGTATCGGACACGAACATGGACACTGGGTGGACATGTGTCCGACACGTCGCAAAAGGTGCCCCCCTTTTTTTTTTGATTTTTTTTTTTTGCAGCCGGACACGTTTCAGACACGTTTCGAAATTAAAGCAATCAAGCCAAGCCCTAACCTTGATTTCGAACAGAAAGAGAAGAGGTTCATTTGCTCTTGCAAAGGTATGTTCTTTTTCTTCTTCTGCTTTTCAATCTGTCTCTCAGTCGCTCTCTCTCTCTCGATCTGCTCTCTCTCTTTCTACTTTCAATATTCTTCTTCATTCGACTTCTCTGAGTTGCGCTCTCTCTCTCGCTCTCCCTTTGTTTTGTTTTTTTCTTTTTCTTTTTTGTGCTGATTCACTCTCTTTCTCATTCACCCCCAAAAAAAAAACTCTGCTTTTTTTTTTTTATATTGTTATTTTTTTCTCTTTTTTTTTTTGTGGCTTTTCTCAATCTCTAACTTTATCTCTATTATTTATTTATTATTTATTCATATTCTTTTTTTTCCGGCTAATTAGTTTATTTATTTATTTATTTTCATTGCTTTCAATATTTTTTTTTTTTACAATTTTATGAACATATAATAAATAAATTTAATTATATATTCAACGTGTCCCAACATGTCAAGTTCCCCATTTTTTTAAAATTTGCATGTCCGCGTGTCTGTGTCATGTCTGTGTCGTGTCAAGTGTCCGTGCTTCATTGACTGAAACCAAAAGAATAGGCCTAACAATCATTGTTCCCCTAGTGATATTGTCACTTCCAATTCTATAGTACAAGTAATGAAAATAGCAAAGAAATACAAAAATGTTGTGTCAAGCATCATTCTAAGCACCACATGCAGCAATATCTTGTTGCTTAACTTGACAAGTAGTAGTACTAAGTACTATGGTAACATATTTCTTTCATTTCTTACACACCAAAATCTAATCATCACTTAAAACTTCTCTAATTGAATGGCACAAAACACAACCCTTATTCTCAGTTGGCCATTAACCATTGGTCTCTCTCTTTTAGTGGACAAGCGAAGCTTAAAACTAATATGCATTTAAACCTAAACCTCAATTACACAATAGAAACTATAGACAAAATAATAAAAAAAATTCCCGAGTGCAACATACACCAGCAGGCAGTAAAAAAAAAATTTCTTTTATTTTGGGGAGTGAGGAGGGACAGCAACTTCTTCTTTGGTTTTGGATAAATGGGGTAAGAATCAACTGCTAGAAGATGAGAAGAGTTAAATAGTTGTCATGACCACAACAATAATACATTAGAAGAATAGAGCATCAGTATTTCACAGAATCTAGAGCAACAAAGCATGAATAACTCAATCCATCATATGCACAAAAAATGACACTTCAGACAGACCACTAGAACTTTTTTCTACAACTAAAAAACAATGGTTAAGACATAAATTCAACGGTTGCAATAACTTACAGTTTTTCATGCGCCAAGGAAAACTGTCTCCCAAGGAAGAAACGAATTGATTCCACGCATTAGAGCCGTGAAAGGTATCATAGAGAATAGCTGTTCAATAAATCCACATGCCTAAGAACACAAACTTCAAGAAGAGTCCATATGAAGATGACAAACCCACAGGTGGACAGAATCCTCAAATAGAAGCAACGTCACATTCAGTTATTCTGAGGTTAGACGCCGCCTCTTTCCATATTCAGCATCCCTTGATCTTGAGCGCGGTGGCTCTTCCTCTTGAGACAATCGTGACTTGCTGTGCATCCTCGACGACCGTGCCCTTTCCCATTCCTCTTCATATTCTGGTTCCCGGTCCCTATACCTATGATGATCCGCATATCTGTCTCTGTCATCCTTATGTCGATCCCGTTCCCGATCGCGATCCCTATCACGATCACGATCTCGAGAACGTTCACGGTCACGGTCACGATCACGATCACGCTCCCGCTCTCTATCTTGACCAACATCTCTATCATCACGATGCCTCCTTTCAGGATCATGACCAATATCCTTTTCCCTAGGCATGTCCCTATCATAACCAGGATCTCTATCATCTCGATACCTCCTATCAGATGACCCAGACCAGTCCCTTTCTGATCCTCTATCTTTTTCTTTCATGGAATTTTGCCAACCCCCTCTATCATGGGTTACTTCTCCATACTGATGGTCAGACATAGCTTCTTCGCCATAACTAGACTCCCCTGCCCTGCCAGCATGCTCCTCACCAGCCCATCCAGCCATATTAGGATCAGACCACATTCCCATATTATGTCCCTCAACACCAGTAGTGGGCATCATGCCCATTCCATTCATGGGCAAGCCTCTTCCAAAGAACGCTGGATTCACATGAGGAGCTACACCAGGCAAACCAACACTTCCCACTGGTGGGAATGAAGACAAAATCCCCGAAAATGGGGGAGTTGGAGCACCAGGAAACCCTCCATAACTTCCCATCCTCCCCATAGGTGCTCCAAAAGCTGGATCAAAACCCTGACCCATCATAGTTTGAGGGTGCAACAAAGGAGGTGTCACACCGATACCCTGCCCAAAACCATTTCCACCATTCCCCATGATACCACGTCCCCCCATCCCACTAGGTCTATTTCTCATTGGACCAGTAGGCCCCCGATTTCCCATCCCTTGACCATTGCCTCTCCCCCAATTTCCTCTCCCATAACCTCTATTATTATCACCGCCGCCTTGGTAATTCCCGTATCCTCTATTGTTATCACCACCACCTTGATAATTCCCAAAACCTCTATTGTTATCATTGCCACCTTGATAATTCCCAAAGCCTCTGTTGTTATCACCACCAACTTGATTATTCCCACCTGTTGCATTGTTGTTGCCCCCAATTTTACCTGCAGCATCACCACTACCCCTCCTTGCTTGAGCAAGAGCAGCCTGAGCCATCTGTTGGTTCCTATTAAACTGAGTCTCTCCCATTCGTTTGATACTATATGGTGAAGCAGATGCCACAACACATGGCCGCCCATTAAACATTTGCCCATCCATTCCCTCCTTGCAAGCTGTCGCTGCAGCAGGATCATAAAACTCAACCTGACAATACCCTTTCGATTTCCCACTCGCCTTCTCATCAAAAAATTTCACCTCCTTCACAGGCCCATACTTACAAAGCTCAGCCTCAAGCTCAGCATCTGTAGTCCACCAATGCAAATCACCAACAAATAGAATTGTCCCTCCAACCCCAGACCCAGTACCTCCACTCCTCGTCCCCGCCACAACCCCAGTAGCAGTACCACCAGAACCATTTACATGGCCTCCACCTTGCCTAGCAAACCCTTCATTCCCTGCATTTCCTACAATCCCAACATCAGCTGCCCGAGGTTGCTGACCAATCACTCGATTCGGCACGCTATTATTATTATTCACAGTCTGATCTTCTAAATCACCTACTTTACCTGACGACTGCCCTAATTCAACCCTGGGTAATGGTGCTCCGACCGATTCCCTCACACCCATCTCATTATCTCCAAAACCTACATCCTGAAACCCCCTCAATTCTACCAGAAAACCTAGAACCACCATCACCATCCTTCTCAAATTTCCTCTCCACAACACCAGGTATCGATGCACTCGACTCCGCCACCGTCTGCGGAGGCAGAATCGGCTCCACCTTCTTCTCCACCTCCTCATTTCTAGACTCTAAATCCTCATTCTTACGAAACGATTGAAGAAAACCCTCACCAACATTGACATCGTTGTAAAGATCTTCGTAGTCATCGTCTTCTTCGCCTAGAAAACCCTCGTCCGCAACGGCGGAGATCGCTTCGTTCCGATGATCTCCTACGTCGCCGAACGCACCACCACCTTCATTTTCATCCATAGTTATTGATGATTCCTAGAACTAGGGTTTCGATTTCGAACTGGTTTCAGAAAACAATCAAAAACACTTTCATGAAAACAAAGAAAGAAAGAACATAAATTCGAGATCAGAGTGAGAGATCTTACTGGGAGCTTCGGACTCAGAGAGAGAGAGAGCAAACCCTAATCTGGAAAATTTGTGAGCTTTGGAGAAAGGGCTTTTTTCGTTCCCTCTCGCTCTTTCTTCTCTGATGACATAACATGTTACGCACCTCTTTTGATTACACGTGGCACTCATAAAATCAAATTATTCAAGTGTATTTTTTGGTTATTAAATTATATGATACATAAATACAGTGGGTGTTTGGGAAATTTCTATTTCAGTGGGTTATTTTAGTTTTTAGCTATTTTAATAGGTTAAATTTTTTATATTTGGAAAGATAATTAAATTTTTTTGTAATTAGATGTGATATTTGTGAGAGAAAATGTAAAATAATTATAGGTTTAATATGATATTTTGTTATATTAACTATTTTAGTATATTTTGTCTTTTGTAGATTTTATCCCAAAAAGCCAAAAAAAAACTCTTACCAAACACCCCCATGCAGTGTGTTTGGTTTGAGTTTTTTTTAATTAAGGCCTTGATTGTCATAATTTAAAAAAATCAAAAAGTCACTATCCTATTTAAGTTATATCATCTTATTTAAGTCATATCACCTCTCTACCACATCATTTCAAACTCAACTCATATTTCATAAAAATTCAAAAAGTGTACTTATTTGGATCATCCCAAATCACCCCTAAGTTTCTTGAAAATTAAATTTTTTATTTTTTCATGTTTTTTTATTTTTCATGAATATTTTTAAAATTTTAAATATTTTTTTTTTTTACTTTTTTAGATCCATCTTATTTAGATGTGTGTCTAAAAAGTAAAATATTTATGAAAAATATTTTAAAAAAATTAATAAATACACAAAAATATTTAAAAAATATATTGAATTTTCGTATTTTTGATATTTAATGAATTTTTTAAAGATTTTTTTTACAAAAATTATATTTTTTAAGTGTATTTATGTTAGGTGTGTCCAAAAAATTTAAAAAAAAATTACTTAAAATATTAAAACAATTCAGTAAAAATAAAAAAAATACGAAAAATATGAAAATAGAATTTTCTAAAAAGTATTTTTAGAAAATCCAAACTAAGCAAAGTGATTAAATTTCAAAAAATAAAAAAGTAAATTACACTTCTTTTATTTATTTTTATTTTTTTTGTGTATTTGATCATTTTTCTACTTTCATATTTAAATTTATTTTTTTCTACTTTAACCATTTATGTTCAAGTTTTTTTTAAGATAAATTACTCTTACACTCCTGAGATTTGGGTTTAATACATATCACTCCCTAACATTTAGGAAATTACACTAACCCCTCTGTCATTGTAATTATTTATTAAGAATGAAGACATTAAACTCATGCACTCTCTCTTTTTTTCTTTGCTTTACTTTCTCTTCTTTTTTTTTCCCTTTCCTTTACTTTACTTTTTTTTAATATAATTTTCTCTATTTTTCTACTAGAAGTTGTTACCTTTTATATAAGTAGGGAGATTTGTGAAATGAAACTATTAACCACAGGGGTGGAAATATAATTTTCAAAATGTCAGGGGGTGGGTAGTAATTAGACCAAACCTCAAGGGGTGGGTAGTAATTTACCCTTTTTTTAATTTACTTTAAAAGTTAAATTGTGTTTAAAATTAAATAGAAAATGACACATTAACAATCACGTTGCATAAAAATATTTTATTATGTCACACATCTTATACAAATCTAAATTTTAATATAATAATATATTTTTATGTTAGGTGACAGTTAACGTGTTATTTTTTGTTTAATTTTGTACAAAAATTAACTTTATAAGTAAATCGAGAAAATTTTAGGGTAAATTATACTAACACGTCTTGAGATTTTTGTTTAATACAAATTCCCCTTCACATTTGAAAAATTACATTTTCCTTTATGAGATTTATAATCTCATTATAAATTGTCTCCTAGATTACTAATATCATGCCTTCAAAATTTTAAAATAACCATCTTGCCCTTTTTTTGACTATTTTTCTTCCTATCATCATGATTACATTTTACAACTTTCTATCATTAAATTCTATTTAAACATATTCTTATTTAGTGATGATATACAAACATAAATTTTATATAGAATTTTCAAACATAATGATATAACTTAATAGTGATTTTTCACTTTAAAATAAAACACATATAAACATTATTTATATTAAACAACAATATCACTATCACAATATTTTTATGATATTTTTTCTATAAATTTTTATATATGAATATATATATTTTAAAAACATAAAATTTGTACAAAAAAACTTTTTAAAAATCATTGAATACAACAAAATAAGATAATATATTGGATTTTTATATTTTTGTATTTTTTTTAAAATCTGGTGAATTAAAAAAAATACAAAATATTAAATTTCTTCAGTATATTTAGATTAGGTGTATATAAAAAACAAATAAAAAATTCAATAAAAATAAAAAAATACGAAATTTTTTTTAAAAAAATTAATTTTTTGTGTGAATTAAACTAAAGAAGATGGTTGTTATTTTTTTTAAAATGACATGAATAAAATATCTATATTATTTTATTATTTTATATGCATAAAAGCTAAAGGAGAAATATGTCATTTTAATCTAACAGTGGCTAAGTGTAATTTTTTAAATATGAGGTGGATCTGTGTTAAATAAAAATTTTAAGATGTGTCAGTGTAATTTATCCAAAATTTTAAAACATAAAAAGCTAAAGTAAAAATAAAAATAAATTTAAAAGATCAAAGTAAGAAAATGACTAGGCCTCGCTTGAAAATAATGATGTAATAATATATAATGACTTTTATACTTTTTTTTTAGTAAAATAAGTAGTTGCCAAATAAATATAAAAAGTCAAACTATAATTTACCCAAAAATAAAATGTTGGACACATAAAATAGGACAGAGGGGTTTGTTAATCCTTTAAACATGCATTTATTCATATTTTTTTTTTTTTTGACATACTTATATTTTACTTAGTTCAAATTATTTTCTTAGATTCTAATAAGTTTTATGGGTAACATAGTTATCAAAATGTTCCTCATAAAAATAGGGTGAAACACGCATTAATATTCATATTGACAATATAAATTTCCTATGATGTGAACAATCATATTGTCAAATTTATTTAATGTGAATGTTCACATCACCAAGATGTTAAAGGTAGGGGTGTTCATGGTTCAATTACGACCGGTGAACCTCCAATCTGCCATCTGTCCACCAATTGGCGGATTGGAAAAAATTAATCCGCATCTGTCTGCCGAATTGACAGATGCAGATTGAGTGGATTAGCGGATGGATACAATTTGGTTTGGCGGTTTAAACTTTTACAAATTTTGAACATAATATAACAACTTGTCAACATTTTTTTTTTTTATGACAATCCAACTCAACATAACTAAAAAATAAAAGATTATCAAGTAAATTGTTAAAAACCAATAATAAATACATATAAGAAAATTATGCATTATCAAAACTATTTCATTACTTTTTTTATTCAAAAAAATTTAATTTGATTTTTTTTAAAACGGCAAAATTAAGCCTTCTACTTTTCACACAAAAATATCAAATATCAACATTTGCCATTTAATAACAGGATTTTCAAATTGAAAATAAATTGAAAGCACAACGGAATATCTAAACTCTTTTTCAATTGAAAACACAAACAGAATATCTAAACAAATTGAAAACACAAAATCTTACAAATTATTAGGGGTGCTCGCGGTTTAGCGGTTCAGTTGCGGCCAAATGAACTTCAACTCTACCATCCATCCAAAACTAAGCGGATTTGATAAAATCAATCCACAACCATTCGCTCGTCATCACGCATCAGTCCAAAATGTAGCGGGTCAATTCGGTTCGGTCGATTTAAGTAGATTGGAATATCCGCTGCTCACCCCTTAAGGATTCAAAAAAATATTTGTAATGGTAAAATTATACATAAAATACTTTAAATATAATAATTAGGATTTAATGGATCAAATGTTTAAAATAATAGAACTTATTAAGATATAAGAATACCTTATGAATTAATTAAGATACAAATACTTAAAAGAAAATTTTATAATAAATTATCCTTTCATTTTCATTCTCCTTTCATTTTCCATGTGGAGAAATTCTGAACTCATAGATTGACATTTAATTTATACAAACAACTTTTTTATATTTTGATGTTCCCTTGATAAGGAAAATTATTTATAAATCTTATTTGGAAGACTTATTTTAATGTGAAATTTTATGAATATTCTTTTAGAGTTTAAAATCCTATTTAAATAAGAATGTGTTCTATGTGTTCCATAAGGTCCTATGAGTTGTAAATGAATGATACTAGTGTACTATTATACTCGTAATTTGTTTCCATATTGTACATTATTTTCTTATTCATCATATCACATTTGGGAAAGCTTTTATGAAAGACAAGTTTATAGGTAATGACCGTGCGAGTTTTTTTATCCTTGAACATGAGATTCCAGTACATTTTCAAAATGTTACTTAAATGGATATGAATATGGTCGATGATATGATGAAATTTGAGGGTTGTGTGTTGATTCATTCGATAGATTTCGACTCTAATCGGTTAAGGGAAGGGGTAATTTTTTTTTTATTTTTTGGTTGAAGTGTGCTGCTGTTTGTTGAAGTGTGGATTGTTCATATTTAATAGGGTATTGACAATCTATTACACTTATTGATAAGCACACTTTGGCTAATGTGTATATTTGACATTGTGATAGTTGATAAGTTTTGACATATTCGATGCATGGGGTGGTGTGTATGTTTTCAAGGATTAGGTTGGGGGTATTTGGTTTTGGTTATTAATTGGATGTCAAATGTGAACCACGTCATAGAATGACAATTGTACATTAGGACTTGGATGATCATGTTACGATGTATGCTACATTTTGTATGTAACGTTAATCTATATACACTATATAGTAAATGACATTTTGTGTTTATTCAGGTGTATATGTGTTTGAATGTATATTGTGTCTTTGTTGTGATCAGTGTTTACATACATGTCATTGTACGTTGTGCAAAATTATTAAGGATTTAGGTTTGTAATTGAATGTGGATTGAATCTCATCGCTCGATGTTAAAGTTACGCTGGGTTGAGGGTGATGGTGGTTTAATACATGAGTTATGTTAGCCGTAAATAATAAAACTTTTTATGACATGCATATCGCACGCCGTTAATACATCAACTATACACGACATGCGTAAACCAGTTGTTAAAAATATTGAACATTTCACGGTGCACAAAAAGTCAACTGTTTAAAATATTGCACTTTCCACGACACGCAATTGCTGTTGTAAAAGGTACGACTGTGTTGGCTTTTTGGCTTTCGAAGGGTATTTTCGTAAATGCGAGCGTGCCAGCAAGGATCAATCAGTCCTTACAGAAATGTTAATTGCCAACCAATTATCAAACGATTGTGTTTTAGTTCTTTCAGCCTCAATGAAAAGGACTTTTACTGGTGGCTTGACTTAGGAGAAATTAAGCAAAATAACAATTAAATGAAGAGCAATTGAAGTATTTCATTAGAATGAAAACTTACAATGATCCAAACTCAGCCTCGTAGAGGTTTACAGCAACAATCTACTTGAAACTACTCCTATGAATGAAGTGCAGTGCAGGAATTTAAAGTACAGGAATGTAAAGAGCAGGAATTTAAAGAGCAAGAAATGTAAAACTGGAAAAGAAAATATATAAAGTAAGACTGGTTTGTATGATCTGAGTCTGGGGGTTTTTTCTGGAGTCTTCCCCACTATTTATACTTGTCAAGGATGACCATCGAACTGCACTTCAAACCGTCGAATTGCTCCTCCATGATCGTTGATCATGCTGCCTTATAAGTAGTTCCACTACGCCATCACTTGCAGTTAGGCTTCCCTCCTATATTTGAATTTGAATCTGAGTAACCGTTGAAGCCACGTCACCTTGCACCTCTTTACTGATCCAATGCTACTCAGATCATGTGAGAACCAATACTAACTGCCACGTGTATAATCAGGATCGAAGACATGAATAGTCTTCCTATATTATCCTTATTCTGCCACATGTTGAATTGTAACTGGCTTGTACAAAATATGTAGCCAACATTACCCCCCGCACTAATGTACCCAATACTTGGTGATATTAGTGGATCAAAGCCTTTCTCCCGCGTTTTTTAGAACGTGTATGGGGTTTGCATTCCCCTAGGAATGCAACTGTCATTCATCATCTGCATTAAAACTCTCTTTCAATCTTTTGAACACCCCCACCACCTTAGTATTCGAACAGACTGATACATTTTCTATGGCCGAATCAATTTTTCCCTCCATTGATCGAGCACACGAAGAGTCCTATGATGATGTTGCCCCTCCTCGAAAGAACTTCCACGCATTAATTAGCCATCTTTACCCACCTTTCTATATTCAGGTCATGGAAGGCTTTGCAAATTAGAAACCTTTGGATTACGAACACATTTCCCTTAATCCTTCGATTCAAAAAGTTGCAGATATAGATACAAGAAGTTCTTCCTCTAACTCCCCCTTATACTTCGAACAAACTGCTCTCAAACCTTTGATTCGGAAAGTTACAAATATGGACTTGGGAAACTCTTCTTCACAAACCTCTGCATGGGATAAAGCTGCAACTTCTTTCTCTTCTGGGGTTTCTAACTGGACAAGCTGGTCAACACCTGAGACCTGTGATCTGAGGGAATGAATCAACCATCATTTTGTTGAGTTTACTGACCCTTTAGAGTTTCCTTCGTATGCTCGAAGTTCAGTAGTCTACCCCTACATGCCCATTGACCATCGACGTAGTTTGAAGGAGAATCTACTTGTAGCATGGTACACATCCTCCATGCCTACAAAGATAGTACACCCTGCCCGACGCTTGGAAGAAGCACATGAGTACAACCCATCATTCTTAGCTCAGAAGGCGAAGATTTGTTCTTTTGACTGGCTCGATTATATTAATGCCTTTGTTCCTTCTGCTCCCGTGCCATCTCCCATAATAGAAGCGTCCACACCTTCTTCTCCATCTCCTGAAATTAAAGCATCCACACCTTCTTCTCCATCTCCTGAAACAGAAGCATCCACACCTTCTCCTCCGCCAACTCTTTGCTGGACAGAGAGACTGAGGCTTGCCCTTCCCATGGATAAAGTCTTTCCACCTTACAAACCTCCACCTTCCCCTACTCCAGCTAAGCGGAAACAAGCTCAACTTCTGCTTGCAGCTTTCTCTCACTTGCCCTTTAATGTTCTTGAGAACGAAGTCTCTCTTAAGAACCTTTCGATGGGCTTGTGATATTCTGACTAGGGGACATGTCCTTAATCCCCTTGCCCAAGCAGAACTTCATATGTTCCTGGACCAACTTCCATTGCTCCTCTACTGACATTGAAATTCTATGGCCACTACACAATCTTTAGACCAACTTTTGTCTTTTCGAATTCATGCCCAGTACGAAGCAAAGAACTTCATCGAAGAATTCGATGATTTCAAGAATAAAGATTTTGCGTATTGGGATGACTTGGTCATAGACGAATTGGAACAAAGATTGAGAGAGGCAGCTTTCGAAATAAAGGCTGAAGAGCTCTACTACGAAGTGAGAGCACATCAACTCATGCAGCCAATGTTAGAAGAAATAGAAGATATAATAAAGAAAGAACAAAAATTCATCGATCATTGTTGGACTAAATTTCATGATCTTGTTATTTATTCCATTCCTTATTTTTATGAGCTTGAGTTTATATCCAGATAGGGTTATTCGATGTAATTGCTTTGGCTTTAATATAAACAAAATTCTTCTTTATTTGGCATTGTTCGACCCTGTTTCCATTTGTCTTTAAAAGCCAATTCAGAACTTCAAACTGAACAATCTTATTCTTCGAATATGGACTCAATTGTTAAAAATGAAATACTAAGAATCAACATGAACCTTTCCACTTTATGGAATACAGTTGACATTTTTTGTTGATTTTCATCTAGAAACAGTGCTTCGAATTCAACAGTCTTATCCTTCGAATATGGACTCGATTGTTTAAAATAAAACACTAAGAATCAACAAGAACTTTTCCAATTTATGGAATACAATTGACATTTTTGCTGATTTTCATCTAGAAACAGTGCTTCGAATTCAACAGTCTTATCCTTAAAGCTTATTTTAGTCACAACCAATATATGGTCATGGCTAGTATGATCAATCAATCCTAAATTGACCATTTTTGCTTCGAACAATAGTTCATGTTTTTTTAGTCCAAAAGACAAAGTCTTTCCGTATATACACCAACCAACTATTGGTTTTGATGTTTTGAACAACAATTCACATCCTTAAGGGGCCTTAAATTTCGTTTCGAAGGACTTCTCTTTCTGAAGTAAACAAATACTTGAGCATTCTTGCATTCTTAAGTATGGAATATGCTTCGAAGCCGGCTTCTCTTTTTCAAAGCCGATGTTATTTGACTTTTGGCGCCAAAATTTGGTTTCGAAGCCAAATACTTTACTTCGAAGCTAGCCTCAGCATCCGGGCTGTGTTTTTCCCTCCAAAAGTATCAATATTGAAAGAAACTCTTCGTATTCGTACTTCTAGTACTTAACGACTTACGTAATGTATTTTCCAGACACAAAAGTTTTAAAAACCCTTTTGTTTCGTGCTCTGAAATCACTTGCTCTTTTAACGCACAAACTCTTCTACCTCTGCCGATCTTCCACTTCTCTCTACTTCCTTTCTCAACTTCACCTTCTGGAAAAGCGTACTATCAATGGCTTCTTCTTTAGTGCCAGTCGTAGAGTGTGCGAGCCCATCTGTAGCCCTGAAGAGGATCATTGATGCAAAATGTGAGAAGTACAAAGCTGGGGAGAGAAGCGCTATCGATGGACGCATCTTCGTCCTTCATCGCCATGTGCAGCAAGACTACGTGCTTGGGTCCATATTCAAAGAGATCCTTACTGAGCTCCCGGCCCTATATCCTCGTCTGGAAAACCAATGTCTCCTTTACAAAGGTGGTCTTGACTGGAGGAACTGGAGGATAAACTGCCCCCACCGATGCTGGCCCACGGTGAGACCGAAGTGGCAAGAATGGTATGACCAAGTTGTCCCTGCTAGAACTCTAGACCTTCAAGAGCTCTGCCTTCTCGATGCCCTCCGACTATCCATGATAACTATCTTAAAGGACCATTTCCTAATTCCTGCTGCCTTGTGTTTTTGGAATCCTATCTTTAATTTCTTTCAATTTAGATGTGGGATGATGGCCCCTACTGTTCTTGACATTTGCCATCTACTAGGATTATCCCCCATTGGTACCCCATTTGGACCAGATTACCCTGACTCAGTAGTCCCTTTCTCCCTCCCCTCTCTTAACTCATCCTATAGTGATTTCGCTAAGGCTGAGAATAAAAGAGAGAGCCTTGTGATTGATAAGGAATTCTTTTCTTTTTTATTGTATTGGCTTTGCAAATTCCTCTTCTGTACCTCCTCTCAGATAATCATGCCTGAATTTGCCCCTCTTGCCAAAGACTTCATTTTACAGAAAATGGTGGCCTTAGCCCCATATGTTCTAGGCCATGTATATAGAGTCTGTTCCCTCTTCTGTGAGAAACCCTTAGATGCTAACCAAGGGGGGCCATTCTGGATTCTTCAGCTTTGGCTTTTTGCCTATTTCACTGAGGTATAATCCAAATGCCTTAAATTTTCTGAGCCAAACCCTCTTACTCATGGCATAAGGCTGGCCAATGCTTCACTTTATCCTTCCACTTTTGCTTTTTACTTCTCTTTCTTCCACCAACTTCCAGCTTCCCTTTCTACTTTCTGTTTCCGTCCCTTCGAACCCACCATTGGTCCATCTTGGTTGAGGAATTTCCTAAGTGACAGGTTCTGCGCCTCACCTGCTCACAAAGATATATGGGCTTCCATTCTGATCCCTAGAGAGTTATTTATTGGGACCTTGAATCCCAGAGCCTACAAATGCATAGCTGAGCCGTATTGTCCTGCTCAATTTGCTAGACAATTTGGCTTCACACAAGGGGTCCCAATACCTCTCTGCAGCAATACCAATCTAAGTCTCACTAAGAGGGATCTGAAAGTTCGGAGGTCCAGGCTAGAAGAGACAACTTCCAAATTTATAGATGACTTGGTCAATTCCGAGTATACCCCTTTCCTCCCTCAGGGTACCTTGTTGAAGAGGTACCAGAAATGGTGGGTGACCAACATGGAAATATACTTGGCCATTTCTCCTCAGAATCTGCTAATGGTATTGGATCTGCCCAAACCCAAAGGAGCTAAAACCGTTACTTCTTCCACTATTTCAGTTGCAGTGCCTGCGTCCATTCCTGCTGCCTCAACTCCTCCTAGAGTCACTCGGGCTGCTTTGAAGAAATGTATACACCTTTATTTCTTTTCCTTTGGCTTTCTCTATGATGGTTGTAGTCTTATCCTTAGTTCTTCTTTTGTGAAGGTTGTCCACAACAAAAGAAAAGGAGACTGCTTGAGCTTGAAAAGAAAACAGCTAAAGTGCAAGCAGAAGAAGAAGAAGAAGAAACAGATCAAGAGCATGAGTTGCCCTTAACAAAAAGGGAAAGAGTGATCGTCCCTACTTCTGACTTAGTCCAAGATGCGACAACAATACAGAGAAAAAAGAAAAGAAAGATAACTGTTTCTCCTTCTGATTTCACAGAAGACTCCGATTCCGAGACAATTGCCAAAGCAATAGAAAAGAAAAAGAAAGTGACTGCTTCAGCTACTGACTTGGTTGAAGATCCTATTCATGAGGCTGCTGCCAAGACAGTAGAACAAGAACATTCCAAAGCAATAATTGTCTTTAGGAGGGCTGAGAAGATACGGCTGCAACAATTTCTAAGAGATGAAGCTGCTGCTGCTGATGCACTACAAAGGGAAACTGCACGAAGGCAACAAACTGCTATACATTACTCCCTTCGTAGCTCTCCCATCATTGTCAATACTTCTGGAACAATTAATTCCTCTCCTGCTTCTACTGTTTTTCCTTATCAAATTTTGACATTGAAACTTGACATTACGTTTCTTCCTTTTTGCAGCAACAACTACTGAGGCTATATTTCCAATGAGGGCTCCCTCAATTTCAGTTGAAGTTGATCAAATGCAAAATGTAGGGGCTATTTAGATATTACTCCCACTTCCAAGGCTTGCATTTGATGTACCTTCTTTGAGTCCTAGCATTCCTGTAACTCTTTCTTCTGGTCTGACTCCATATCTTCCCTATCTGACCTTTGACCTGTCTCAATTTACTTCTCATTCGGGCCCTGCTCTTCCTTCCCCTTCTAAGGAAATTTCAATCATTACCTCTTCTTCGAAGGTATTTGATTCCCCAATTGAGGGTGCTGGTAGTTCTTCAACTCATAGTTCATTACCTTTGCCTACTTCTAGCCCCTCTTCACTTGATTCATTGGTGGCTAAGACCATAGAGACTACCAAAGATGCTCCATCCATTTCTCTTATTCCCATGTAGTCCTTTATGCCTTCCACCACAACTCTCTCTGCACCCCTCATGTCTACGGATGATGTAGACATCTTCGAAGCTAGGCTAGCCAGTCTCTTTGATGTGCCCTCTACCTCTCCAATAACCAATTTTGAAGCTGAGCCATTAGTTTTGGCCAACTGCCTCCTACAGATTCTTCAAAGCTCTCCTTCCTCTAGCAGCAAGCCTTCTGCACCTCTGATGAGCTTAGACACCTGCCTGAAACTGTTAATCTCCTTTTCGAGGCTTCCCTTCGAGGCTTTGCAAAGGCCTATAATAAAAGATGGGTTCCTTCAGTGCTGCAAATTTGCTGAGCAGTCAGGCATGGATGTCTCAAGTCACTTATCCCAAGCAGCAGCTATTATAGACTTCTACATCAACATTTGCCATGCTGCAAAAGCTGCGGAGGAGAAATTGGCTAGAAATCAGAGTTTTGTTTCCCAAGTACATACTGAAGTCTTAGAGCTCAAGGAACAACACTCCTCTGCCTTTCACTTTCAAGTCCAGCTGCTGGAGAGGAAAGCTCAACTTGAAGAGGAGCTATCTGCAGTGAACCAGGCCTTAGTCTGAACTGATACCAAACTGCAAATCACCAACCAAGGACTGGCCGATCGGAAAGAAGAAATGGCTGCAGCAATTCAACTATTTTCATCACTTAGCAATAGGAAATCTGTTGTAAAAGAACAATTAAGATATTGTAATGATTTTTGGGCCAATTTGTGGCACGATGTACTTGACTCTTTATGAAAAAACAAATTCTTGTTTATCATCTGAGTAATCTTGTGTTCTTGTACTTAGTGTTTATTTTATTCCTTGTGTTTCCCAAATAGTTGGAAAATAAGGCTTCAAATATCTACCATTAATCTTTTTGGGATGCACATAACTATTCAAATTTCTCAAATGGTATGCTCCAAACGGCAGAACTCTATGAATTTGATATGGTCCTTCCCAGTTAGGTGACCATTTGCCAAACTTATGGCTTTTAATTTCTATTGGGAGTATTGTCTTCCATACCAAATCACCTTCATCAAAGCCAATGTGTTTGACTTTCTTACTATAATTTTTGGCTGCTTTCTTCTTTTGAAAGAGAATGCTATTTAATGCCAGAATTCTAGTTTCATCTATGCCTTCTAACTCCAAACACATACTCTGATGGTACTGCTCAGGATCCAACTGGTCTTGGCATCTTACCCTCAAGGACTTAACATTGATCTCCACAGGTAACACTGCATCATGCCCATACACTAAGGCATAAAGAGTGACTCCTATGCTTGACCTTGGGGAATTTCTGTAAGCCCACAATACATCTAACAATAAGTTGTGCCAATCCCTAGGATTGTCTTCCACAACCTTTTGTATTCCTTTCTTCAAGGACTTATTGGATGATTCAGCTTGACCATTGGCTTGTGCATAATATGGGATGGAATTAACAAGGCTAATTCCAAACTCGGCCACAAAAGACTTCACCATTTTCCCATCAAAAACAGTCCCATTATCAACAGTTATAGTTTATGGGATGCCAAATCTATGGATCAAATCCTTAATGAACCCAATAACCTCTATCTGGTCTACAGCTTTGTATGACTTAGCTTCGATCCACTTAGTGAAATAATCGGTGGCCACTAGAATGAAACAATGGTGCTTCGAAGAAGATGGGTGTATTTTTCCCATCATATCCATGGCCCATCCTCTGAATGGCCAATGCTTTACTACTGCATGTAGGTCAGTTATGGGCACATGCCTTATTGTGCCATGCTTTTGGCATGCTTTGCAACCCTTTGCATACTCTATGCAGTCTTCAAGGATAGCTAGCCAATAGTAGGAATGCCTTCGAAGCAACCATCTCATCTTCACACTAGGCTGATGAGCACCACAGATGCCTTCATGAACCTCAGCCATAGCTGTTAATGCTTCTTTTGGGCTTAAACATTCCAGCAATAAGCCATCTCTCCCCCTTTTGTAGAGAGCATTACCATATATCATATATTGCATAGACTGCAATTTAATTTTCCTACTAGCCTTCGAAGATGGACCAGCCAAGTATTGCATTATTGGATGCCTCCAATCTTGTTCTTGTAAGTCATTATGATTGACTTCCAAAACCATATTCCTTTTATTCAAAGGTGGTATCAATTTCTGATATATTGTTTGGCTTATGTTCCTTTGGGCATTATCCCTTCTCTTGAAGTTCGAAGTTTTCTGAGCCACATCATTAGCTCTATTATTCAAGAATCTTGGAACATGAGTTACATTTGCTATTTGAAATTGAGAAAGCAGATGTAATGCAACAACATAGTATGGTAAAATGCTTATGCTTTGACACTTGAAAATTCCTTTCACTTGGTTAACCACCAATTAAGAATCTCTAAATATGTCAACTGCATGAACTTGTAATCCAATAAGAATTTTTAGTCCCACTATTAAGGCTTCATATTCAGCTTGGTTATTAGAACAGGTAGCTTCATCCACTCTGAAACCATGTGTGGTTTCTACCCCTTGTGAAGACCTAATCACAATACCAATTCCAATTAAGCCATTGGCTTTCGACCCATCGAACCACATCTGCCATGGCTCAACACTAGCCATCCCAAGTTCCATTATCTCTTGGCTCTCTGTTTGAGATGGATGATCTGCCAGAAAATTGGCTAAAACTTGCCATTTTACTGCCCTTTGAGGGACATATTCTAGATGAAATTCTAATAAGGATAGTATCCACTTGTCAATTCTTCCCCTCAACACAGGTCTAGATAACATGTACTTAACCAAATCTGTGATTGCAATTACCAAGACAGTTGTAGGTAAAAGATAGTATTTTAATTTCATTGTAGTAAAATACAAAGCAAGACACAGCTTTTCAACAGCTGAATATTTACATTCACAAGTATTTAAAAACCTACTAAGGTAATAAACAACCTGCTCCTTGCCTTCTTCATTATCTTGGGCCAAGAAAGCTCATAATGAATCTTCTGCTGCAGCTATGTACAACTTCAAGGGCTTATCACCCTTTGGTGGCATCAGCACTGGAGGGTTGGCCAAGTAGGCTTTGATACCTTCAAAAGCAATTTGATGCTCTGCTGTCCACACAAATTCCTCTTCATCTTTCAGCCTTAACAAGGAAGAAAATACTTTAGTTTTTCCTGCAGTGTTAGAAATGAACCTTCGAAAAAAGTTAATCTGTCCAAGGAACCTTTGTAATTCTTTCTTACTTGATGGAGGCCTGGCTTCAATGATGGCTTTATCTTTATTCTGATCAATCTGTATTCATTTCTTGTGCACTACATAACCCAAGAAGTTTCCAAATAACACACCAAAAGCACACTTAAGGGAATTGAGTTTTAACTTGAACCTCCTCATTCTTTCAAAAGCTGCTTCTAAATGAAACAGATGCTCCTCCATGGACTGGGATTTCGCTACAATGTCATCAATATAATACTCTAAACACCCTCCAATGAGGTCATGAAAGATAGTGTTCATAGCCCTCTGATATGTAGCTCCAGCATTTTTCAAGCTAAATGGCATTTTAACCCATTCGAAAGTGCCAATATTCTCAGGACATCTGAATACTGTCTTGTGGACATCCTCCTCTGCAATGCAGATCTGGTTATAACCAGAGTGCCCATCCATCATTGATAAAACTTGATGCCTTGCTAAACCGTCTACCAACAGATCCACTATAGGCATAAGGTACTCATCCTTTGGAGTTGCTAGATTTAAGTTTCTGAAATCAATGCATACCCTCATTTTGCCATTCTTCTTAACTACAGGCACAATATTAGATAGCCATTCAACATACTTGGCTGTCCTAATAAAGCCTGCTTTGAGTAATCTAAGAATCTCCTCCTTGACTTTCTGAATTACTTCTGGACTCATTCTTCTTGGTTTTTGCTTGTATGGCTTGAAGTTAAGTTTCATAGGGAGCCTATATTCCACTAATGACCTATCCAATCCTGGTAGTTCATTATAAGACCATACAAAGCAATCTTTATATTTCTTTAGAACAACCAACAACTGGTCCCTGTCCAGAACATTCAGACAAGCACTTATGTAGATAGGTTGCGGTATAGAATCTTCCCCTAAATTTACTTCTTCTAAGGGGTCTTGTGTCTGAGAACTTACTGAAGCTTCTTCTTTGATTTCTTCTATCTTCAAAGCAAACTCCCTGCTTTGTTCTGCTCCTAGGTTCTTTAATTCAACATCTTTGCCCTCCTCCTCATAGACAAAGTCTGTCCACAATGCTTCCTCTTCCTGTATCTCCTGGACTTTTGTTTCAATGTCCAATGCACAGTATTTATCAAAGGTCAAAACTTTGACCTGTTGCTGCTTCTACTTGCAGCCAATTATCATGGCTTCTCTCTCTTGCTCTTATACTTTCTGGACTATTGATTTTATATCCAATGTTGAAAATTTAATTAGAGCCAAAGACTTGGCTTCTTGTGTTTCATTTCTTTGCCTACAACCAGGAATCATTGTCATCCTTAACGACAACCTCCTCATCAGCACTCTCTTGGACTAAGTGCTTCAGGTGTGTCACTTCCTCATCAGCCGTCACTTCGGCTGAGCCATCAGGTTTCCTCAGTATACTGAGTGGTGTCACTCCCTCAATATACAGTTTGGCCTCTGTGAAGTCTGCATAGGCTACGAAAGGTTGAGGATCTGCATCAATTTCCTCTGTCTCTCCATTGCCTAAGGCCATCATAATTTTCTAATGCAAAGAGGAAGACACACATTTGTTAGTGTGAATCCAATCTCTCCCAAGTAAAGCATTGTATTTAGCATTACTGTCGATTACGAAGAATGCTGTCATGCAGTCCCTGGCTCCCACACTCAGGTTGATGGGTAGAATTCCCTGAGCCATCTGTTTGTCTCCAGCAAAGCCAGCGATGGTTGTGCTGGTTGGGATTAACCTAGGATTCTTTTTCCCTAGTTTCTTCAAAGAAGATTTCGGTAGCAAATTCACCGCTGCCCCATTATCTATCAAGACTCGGTTCAATTGTATCCCATCGAAGAAAGCCTTGATGTACAAAGGCTTGACATGTTGTGTCATATAATTCGAGGGATACTCAAAAGGATATGAGAGGTTAATGCTCACCTCTTCTTCACTCTCATATTCAGTTTCCATTGGGGTAGCCATTCCAGAATCATCTTGTACCATACTTACTTGTAAGTTTTCACTAGAGACAGGAATAGGATCAATTTCCTGACCATCTTGGTCCTCATCTCCAGCCTGAAACTCATGAGACAGTATGTGAACCATATTGACTGATACTGGAGGAAATTAGCCAAATTGGATGGCTGGCTGTACCTGTTTCCCCTCTTGATCACTTTGTTCAGTTACTTCAGAAGCATCCTCCATGTTGCACTCTGGCACTTCGTTGTTAACTGATTCCTTCGAAGAATCTTTCTCAACTGGTTTTTCAACCAAAAATGCTTGCTCAGCCATGAAGGCTTTGAACATTTCTTCTTCCACCATTTCTTTCTTTTGGCTTATGCCAATTTCTTCTTCTGTCTCGCTACCACTCTCCATCAGAGCTTTCTCCAATCCTGCTAAGCTAGATTTCTTTCTGGCTTTTAGTTCAGAATGAACCTTGGCCAACTGTTCTCTATTGCAACCCACCTTGCTTTGTAGAGTTGTCTTCGGAGTATGGTCTGACTTTGAAGTCTTCTTTCCTTCTGTATGGACCAATGAAGAGCTCTCTCCATTTTCTTTCATATCTTTCTAGTACTGAGTGTACCTGCATTGAATCTTTCTCCTCTGTGATCTCGAAATAACTAGGACCATATATGGTTCCTTCGTCTTTGGGTGTTTAAGCAATACCCAATTGTTCGGAGCCACCAAAGGAGGTTTAACCATCCTTTCTTGGTTTCCAACATCTCTCTGAGTGGGCACTTCCCTAGGTTTGTTCTGCATCACAAACCAATCTGGAATTCCAAGTACCCACGAACTTACTGACTCAGATGTTAAACTGCTTCTTTCTACATTCGAAGCCATCTTCGAAGCTGGCTGTGAAGGCAATTGCTTGGCCCTGACCTCAAGTTTCGAGCCTGATTCAGGCCTTCGATAAAGGTGGCCCCTTTCTGTTCTGCGTGAGGTTGGTCTAGGGGGCCAATCTCTGGCTTTGATCCCATAACCTGAACTCTTCTCCGATTTTCTTTCAGAATGACTGCTCTCCATTCTGTAATAGTTAGGTGGCCTGGACTCATACAAGGGTCTCTTGCCTTTAGCACGCATTCTATCGACTGCTGGTTCAACTACTAATGGCTGCTGCCTAACACTAGCCGGATACGGCCTTTTGTTATAAGCATTAGTTGGTTTAGGGCGTCTCTGCATATCCCTGTAGTATTGCTTCCCATCAATTGGAAGCCCCTTCAACCATTTATAACTCAGTCTGCACCTGGGACACATCCTTTGCATTACTACTGCCTCTAAGGATTCATCATCCAGTGATTCTTCATCAAAATGTTCCCTCTGGTGTGATAAACCTTGCCAATAACTGGCAGATTTCTGGTGTCTTTTTTGATGGTTGTCTGGTTAGCAACATGCATCTGCATATTGACTTCTTCCAATTCTGTCAAGGACAAGTTCTGGAAGTCTGACATAATGACATTGGCTGCCACCTCTCCAACTTCTGAAAATGGATTACTGTCGATCCCCATGGCCTTTTCTGCTTTGGCTGGGAATTTCAAACTTCCTTTCCGAATTTGTTCTTGGATCCTGTCTCGAAAAACAATGCAGTTTTTAGTCGAGTGAGACCAAGAGTTATGCCATTTACAATATACTTTTTCCTTAAGTTCATCTGGAGATAGCAATTTTACTCCTTTAGGTAACTTAAGGAAGTTGGCCGCAAGCAAATTATCAAAAATATCATCTGCCTTTGTTAAATCGAAAGAGTACTTTCTGTGAAGGTCTTTCTTTTTAAACTGCTAGTCAATTGTTGTATCTTTATGAATTAATGCCTCACAGATCACAAGTTCTTTGCCCACAATCTCTGCTACATCGATCTCATAATTAGGATATCTATAATATGTCTTGTACGATGCATTATTTCGATCTTGTTCCTCCTCTAGTAATGCTTCATACCTAGACACCTTATAGGTTAGTTCCACCAAATCTCTGAATTCAGTTAAGTCAAACTTCTTTCGAAGCCTGAATTCTAGGTCATTTTGAGCCAATCTTACGAATTCTGGCTCTGGCAGGATGACTCTACATTTATTTCGAGCCCTTTTAAATCTAGCAATAAACTGAGTAGCCTTTTCTTCAGGCCTTTGACTCAATCTTGCCAAGTCTGCCATGGAAACCTGTCACGCCCCGAACCCGCCCCTAGAAGTTCGGTAACGAGACCGGCCAGTAATCTCAGATTACCAAAGGCCTTCCTGTACATGACATAAATAAAAGGGCTCGCGGAAGCGAAATAAAGAAACTAATAGTCCAAAGAGCGGTGCATAATATGAACATATAATTACATGCCAAAAATGATGTTAATTACCCACCATATTACATACATAACGTATAACCGAACTCCATATATAACACAAGACTCAGATACAAAACAAGGGAAAGCTCTCAAAACGGCCTTCCAGGCCTGGCCCCGGCTCGAGGCACTCAAAACTCTGGTGGCTACAGGATGGCGGCTCGATCAAGACTCCGCCTGGGCTCGACTCCCAGAATGCTCACCTATAAATACATAAATACGGGGGTGAGCTAAAGCTCAGCAAGTAACAGTAACGTAAAGAGGTTAGTGAACGAAGTCCAACATTCTTATAAAACCATAATAAAACATTCATAATCATAATCAGTCATCATATAGAACATACGTAATGGCATACTCCATAGATCATAACATAACATATCATGTGTCGACAAACGACTAGAGTAACCGGTCCCGGACACCGATTAAACACATACCGAGATCTCGTAAACTGGTCGTGGGCTTGTCCCTCCATGCCGTACCCCATGACTAAGCGCATGGGCCTGCATGTTCTCGCCCCCACGACTTCAACTAACTATGGATGCCATGCTAGATTCGTAAACAGAACATTCGTTCACAGAAAACATTATCATTTCAACCATATCGTATCATATCATTATCACTTTGAACATAATGCATAATAACATATCTTTACGATAATGTTACTTACAGCGGGTTTCCAAATCCGATGGTACGGTCTTCACAGATTGACCTGCAAGCATCAACATTAAACACATTCTTACCATTCGTCATCATCGTACATTAAATCATTCATGCCTTTACATTCTTCTTTACTCTAATTCATGTTCATGAGATGATAAATAAGGCCATTAACATGTTAAAAATCATGTAGAGTAACTTGCCAAACTTTCCTGAAAATAAGGCCTTCCGCTCGAGCGCAACTTTGGCCGCTCGAGCGGCCAGTACAATTTCCTCAAAACTGCTGAGAGGTCGATATCTACGCTCGAGCGGGATCCCCTACGCTCGAGCGGACAGAGCAAAACCCGAATTCCTGGTTCTTCTTCTAAGCTTCATCCCTTTCTTCCCTTTTGCAAAACCACTTTCAATTTCATGAAACCAAAGTCTCAAGACACTTGATAAACATCATAATTTAACTATCATGTCTTCAATTCAAATCCCACATAGCTCCTAAACAAGATCAAACCCATAAATTAAGATGAAATCCATGAACATATACATACAAGCTTCCTATCTCTATAGTCATGGAGGTTCTTCTTCAATTTGCCAAACATAACTCAAAGCATAACATTTAAAACCATAATCTTGAGCTCTACATGCTAGATGCCAAGGAGCAACAATCAATTTCATGAATTTAGAGAGAACCCTTACCTTAATCACTTAGTTTGAAGAAGATCAACTTGATTTTCCCCCTTTTCTCTTCTCTTCTCCCTTGCTTCTCCCCTTTCTCACGATTCTCTCTCTCTCTTTCTAGATTTTTCTTTTCTTGGTTTGAGTCAAATGAGTCAAGCATCCTTATCTTTATTTATACATATATATCATAAAACCCAATTAAGCCAATTGGGCTAAAAACATAAGCCAAACGGAGCTTAACGATTCAGACGAAATTCAGTCTTCAATTTGTTGCTTCAAATGGTTCTAAAAATTCCCGGTAGCACATAGACATGTTCAATTTCATTTTCTGAACCCTTTCCGGTCGTCAATTTCAGTCCCGAAGTTGTAGCATCAACAGATATTCTTCTAATTCAAACAGATAATTCCCAATTAAATCACATAACTACATATTTAATTACGGATAATGACGTCATACAGTTCCGGGTCATTACACTCTCCCCACCTTAAGAAGTTTGGTCCTCCAAACTTTACTTATGTTAACACAAGTTCAATCAGAAATCTTAATCACATGTCATTATTCATTCCGTAGTCATGCAGTATTCGTTCCTGTATCCATTTCATAACAGTCTGACATATAATAAACATATTCACACATACGGAAATTAGTTAATACGTTCCATGGCATTTAAGTCTGAGATAGTCACATAAGTATAACGGTCCATAGCAGAGGTAATAGCAAAGGGAAGTTGTTCCATCTTAGTCATAGTTATCTGTTCTAACATTATTTCGATTATGTCCAAGTTCAATATTCTTCATTGCATAGGTAACAACATTAACATTGGAATAGATAAGTAATTGTACCTGTCTTCGCTTTGCCTGTCTCCTGTGTCTTATCTGAAATTAAGGAGTAAACTCTTGCCTGCCTCAAGGTATTCCCCTCAGAGGTAGCTATTGTGGTTGCCTTCGGTGTCACTGCCGAGTTAACTCCACTAGCAGTGGGTCTCTCATTTCTTACATAAACTTGTGAGCAGGCTTTGGCAATGTGTCCTCTCTGTCCACATCTATAACAAACTCCCGTTCCCCGGCGACATATACCCCAATGTTGCTTTCCACAATCTTTACAAGTAGGCACACTTCCCTTTGTGTTACCAGTAACGGTTAAGTTTGATTTATCATTCACGGAGCCCACCGATTCACTAACTATTTCTATTTTCTGCTTCTTGAATTTCTTATTTTCTCCTTCAGGCATGGTAGTTACTTTAGATGTCTTCAAAGCTGCAATATTCGTTTCAGCCATCAAGGCCCTGTCAAGTACATCAACATACTTTTCTAATTTCAACACGTTAACCCTGTCAAGTACCTCTACATGTAGGCCACCCTCGAATTTTCTTGCCTTTTTATATTCTGTGTCAACCATATGTGGGGCATAACGAGCCAATTCTGTAAACTTACTCTCATACTCGGCTACTGACATCATACCCTGCTTTAGTTGTTCAAATTCCGATATTTTCCTGTCTCGCATGCATTGTGGGAAATACTTTTCATAAAACATTTCTTTAAATTGGTCCCACGTCAAATCCCTATTCCGATCCCGTACCAGCATCCACCATCTTCTAGCTTCTTCAGTCAAAGTGAATGTCGCTAACAGAACTTTATATACATCGTTACATGGAAACACTTCAAAAATTTTCTCTGTTTCTAATACCCATGCTTCTGCTTTTAACGGGTCAATACCCCCTGCAAACTCTGGTGGTTTCAGTTTCTTATATTTCTGTGTCAATGTGATAATATCATCATTATTCATTTGTTCTACTTGCACCGGTGGTGGTGGAGGAGGCGGAAATGGCTGTCTCTGTGGTGGTTGGCCTTGCTCTAGTTGTTGTCGAACCAGCCCGGTCAAAGCTTCTACCATTTGTTCTAATCGGTTCATTCTGGCATCGGAAGATTCTGTTTCATTTACATTTCTTGCATTGGCGTCTTCCATTTGTTCTAGAGAACCCATAACAATAGCACATTTCATTTTCTATATACTGTTTCCTTTACTGACTCATCATCATTCAGTTCTTGGTTCTCATATACAGAAACACACACACACATGCACATATGTTATGCCATGCTCTATTTCTTTTCTAATGCACCCTAACAGCTCATATGGACACGTGTGTGGGAAATTAACTCGTGCGCTCTGATACCATTCTGTCACGCCCCGAACCCGCCCCTAGAAGTTCGGTAACGAGACCGGCCAGTAATCTCAGATTACCAAAGGCCTTCCTATACATGACATAAATAAAAGGGCTCGCGGAAGCGAAATAAAGAAACTAATAGTCCAAAGAGCGGTGCATAATATGAACATATAATTACATGCCAAAAATGATGTTAATTACCCACCATATTACATACATAACGTATAACCGAACTCCATATATAACACAAGACTCAGATACAAAACAAGGGAAAGCTCTCAAAACGGCCTTCCAGGCCTGGCCCCGGCTCGAGGCACTCAAAACTCTGGTGGCTACAGGATGGCGGCTCGATCAAGACTCCGCCTGGGCTCGACTCCCAGAATGCTCACCTATAAATACATAAATACGGGGGTGAGCTAAAGCTCAGCAAGTAACAGTAACGTAAAGAGGTTAGTGAACGAAGTCCAACATTCTTATAAAACCATAATAAAACATTCATAATCATAATCAGTCATCATATAGAACATACGTAATGGCATACTCCATAGATCATAACATAACATATCATGTGTCGACAAACGACTAGAGTAACCGGTCCCGGACACCGATTAAACACATACCGAGATCTCGTAAACTGGTCGTGGGCTTGTCCCTCCATGCCGTACCCCATGACTAAGCGCATGGGCCTGCATGTTCTCGCCCCCCACGACTTCAACTAACTATGGATGCCATGCTAGATTCGTAAACAGAACATTCGTTCACAGAAAACATTATCATTTCAACCATATCGTATCATATCATTATCACTTTGAACATAATGCATAATAACATATCTTTACGATAATGTTACTTACAGCGGGTTTCCAAATCCGATGGTACGGTCTTCACAGATTGACCTGCAAGCATCAACATTAAACACATTCTTACCATTCGTCATCATCGTACATTAAATCATTCATGCCTTTACATTCTTCTTTACTCTAATTCATGTTCATGAGATGATAAATAAGGCCATTAACATGTTAAAAATCATGTAGAGTAACTTGCCAAACTTTCCTGAAAATAAGGCCTTCCGCTCGAGCGCAACTTTGGCCGCTCGAGCGGCCAGTACAATTTCCTCAAAACTGCTGAGAGGTCGATATCTACGCTCGAGCGGGATCCCCTACGCTCGAGCGGACAAAGCAAAACCCGAATTCCTGGTTCTTCTTCTAAGCTTCATCCCTTTCTTCCCTTTTGCAAAACCACTTTCAATTTCATGAAACCAAAGTCTCAAGACACTTGATAAACATCATAATTTAACTATCATGTCTTCAATTCAAATCCCACATAGCTCCTAAACAAGATCAAACCCATAAATTAAGATGAAATCCATGAACATATACATACAAGCTTCCTATCTCTATAGTCATGGAGGTTCTTCTTCAATTTGCCAAACATAACTCAAAGCATAACATTTAAAACCATAATCTTGAGCTCTACATGCTAGATGCCAAGGAGCAACAATCAATTTCATGAATTTAGAGAGAACCCTTACCTTAATCACTTAGTTTGAAGAAGATCAACTTGATTTTCCCCCTTTTCTCTTCTCTTCTCCCTTGCTTCTCCATTTCTCACGATTCTCTCTCTCTCTTTCTAGATTTTTCTTTTCTTGGTTTGAGTCAAATGAGTCAAGCATCCTTATCTTTATTCTATACATATATATCATAAAACCCAATTAAGCCAATTGGGCTAAAAACATAAGCCAAACGGAGCTTAACGATTCAGACGAAATTCAGTCTTCAATTGTTGCTTCAGATGGTTCTAAAAATTCCCGGTAGCACATAGACATGTTCAATTTCATTTTCTGAACCCTTTCCGGTCGTCAATTTCAGTCCCGAAGTTGTAGCATCAACAGATATTCTTCTAATTCAAACAGATAATTCCCAATTAAATCACATAACTACATATTTAATTACGGATAATGACGTCATACAGTTCCGGGTCATTACAAAACCTCTGGCTCCAATTGGAAGAATTGGGCATGAAATGTCTCTTCCATTTGTTGCCATGTTTGAATGGAGCCAGGTGTAAGGTTGATGTACTATACAAATGCTCCCCCAGTTAGAGAATTTGGGAATAATCTTAGTTTCATATAGTCATGATTAGTAAATTCACCACATTGAGTAGCAAACCTAGCAATATGCTCTATTGTTGATTGGTTTTCACTCCCATAGAAAAGGGTAAAATCTAGTATCCTGAACCCTCTTGGGTATTCATGTACCCTATCTATCCATTCTGGGTATGGTTTTCTGTATACAGAAGTCTAGACCCCTCAAGCTATCGATCCACACATCTCCCTAACAATATCAGCAATTTGGTCTCTAGGGACCATATTTTGTGCCTACTGAACCACTACTGGAGGGATAAACATAGGGTTTGGTGGACAAACTTGTGCTTGGGGTCCCCTTGGTCCATAAGGTGATATATTTGGGACTGGTTGTCCATGTGGTGCAGGTTGTTGTTGGGGGTGTGGGTAACCCCTTTGAGCCTGTCCTGCGAAAGGACGTGCGAAAAGTGGTGGAACAGGTGTTGTGTCTCTTCCATTTGCAGGCAAACCTTCCAACCCCCCGGGTATAAATTCGAATAAGGGATTATTGTACCCCCTAGTGCCAGGTATGGCTTCGAACGTGGGATTTGGAACCATTCTTATGCCATTTTTTTTATACTGGGCCAGATCCACCAACTTGCATGGCTTCACTGTTAAAGATTGAGGCATTTTGGCTTACTATAGGCCTCGAAATGGGTTCGTACCAAGATTGAGGTGGTGGTCTTTCATAATTCTGATTACTAGATTGACCATTAGAATGTCCATTAACGTGCATAGACTGTTTATCTCTAGCCAATCTTTGCTGAGGGATATTTACTTCCTCCATATGTCTTGCATTTGTTGGTTGGTGGTTATTCATTCGATCCAAAAGGATGTTGTCCACCTTTCCATTGTGTTCATTAATTGCTGTCCCATGGCATCTACTAGGCCATCCCATGGATTTATTGGCTGAGTAGATGGAATAGTGTATGGTCCAATTCCTTGGTTTCGTCCAATACTATGAACATGTGGTTCTTGTCCTGAAGTACTGGTCTGTTCGACCATAGGTTCTGATAATATGGGAGTTTCCACAGGATGTGTTACCACATTATCCTCTAGATTAGGTATTTCTACCTCTCCTTCTACGCCTTCTTCCAAGCGTTCATTTTCTCCCTGTCTTCTTCGTCTAGCCATTTCAATTAGTCCCACTGGGCGTTGCCAAAAATATATATTGGCTTTTTGGCTTTCGAAGGGTATTTTCGTAAATGCGAGCGTGCCAGCAAGGATCAATCAGTCCTTACAGAAATGTTAATTGCCAACCAATTATCAGACGATTGTGTTTTAGTTCTTTCAGTCTCAATGAAAAGGACTTTTACTGGTGGCTTGACTTAGGAGAAATTAAGCAAAATAACAATTAAATGAAGAGCAATTGAAGTATTTCATTAGAATGAAAACTTACAATGATCCAAACTCAGCCTCGTAGAGGTTTACAGCAACAATCTACTTGAAACTACTCCTATGAATGAAGTGCAGTACAGGAATGTAAAGAGCAGGAAATGTAAAGACTGGAAATGTAAAACTAGAAAAGAAAATATGTAAAGTAAGACTGGTTTGTATGATCTGAGTCTGGGGATTTTTTCTGGGGTCTTCCCCGCTATTTATACTTGTCAAGGATGACCATCGAACTGCACTTCAAACCGTCGAACTGCTCCTCCATGATCGCTGATCATGCTGCCTTATAAGTAGTTCCACTACGCCATCACTTGCAGTTAAGCTTCCCTCCTATATTTGAATTTGAATCTGAGTAACCGTTGAAGCCACGTCACCTTGCACCTCTTTACTGATCTAATACTACTCAGATCACGTGAGAACCAATACTAACTGCCACGTGTACGATCAGGATCGAAGACATGAATAGTCTTCCTATATTACCCTTATTCTGCCTCGTGTTGAATTGTAACTGGCTTGTACAAAATATGTAGCCAACAGACTGGAAAAAAAAAATAGCACCAAAATGAAAATTTTGAGAACCAAACACCAAAAAAAAAAATATTTAAAAAAAAGAGAAACAATTGAAAGCCTCAACTCTTCAGCCCCAACATCAATCTAAAAAAAATAAATCTTCTCTTTCTCTGGGTTCTAAAAGAACATTTATCTCAAAAAACCCTCCAGCTTTTGTTCCATATTCTAGCATCTCTGTAGTGCCTTTCTCTTCATCACTTTACCCTCTAATACTCTGTTTCTTCTCCACTCCATAGCTTTCCACAAAGACCAGGAAGAACATTCCATCGTCCTCTACTCTTATATTTCTTTTCTCCTCTGATCCTCTGTTACGACCCAAACCCGCCCTTATAGGTTTAGTGTCGTAACCGGCCAGTAATCCTTGGATTACCCAAGGCCTCTGTACAGAATAACATATAATTAAGGGGCTAACGGAAGCAATTATACAAAATATAATGTCCATAGAGCTATGCAGACATATACGGGACAAAAATTTAGAACTTTATATACACATGCAACGTCATAAGTACATTAGTCTTATTTCACCCACATGTACGGATAAAACCAAAATGGGACTCAGCCCAGTATATAGATAAATAGAAATTTGTTCAGATTTCAACAAAAGAAAAACAAAGTCTTAAACTTAGTTCACAAACTTGACCACTAGACTCATTCTAGAACCTCTTTGGGAGGCACAAAGGTTGGCAGACAGACAGAACTCCAGGCAATCATCTCTGAGCTTGGTCACGCGTCTGGTTACCTACATACATAAATAATACAATGAACTAGAGCCCAGTAAATAATAACAAAGTAAAGGTTTTAATAAATGATATCCATAACAGATTCAGAATTCAGAGTTCAATGCAGAAACAAATTCATATTCATATTAGATTCTCACAGATAATCGTACGTGGTACATCCATTAGCGATAACAGACAGATGGCTCATGATTACATGAGACAGTCATAAAGACCCATATACAGAGCAAATATAGACAGATAATGGTTATGCTTAACCAGTTCCATGATGGAACCTTTGGTACTAGGTAACAGACATCTATCACATGATGCTAAGGATGCCACGATACATTTCAGAAAACTTGACAACCATTCATTTATACAGAAAGTAACATTTCAGAAAAACTAATCATATCTTTTCAATCAGAAAGTACTTATAATCAAACATATCTTTACAGAGTTATTACTCACAAATGGCTCCAGTAGTAGAGTAGTTAGAATTGACAGATTAGATAGTCTATGGCGCGTAACCTACACAAACACATTGAAACACACGTTCAGAAAACACTTAACTCACTTCTTTTCTATCTTGGTGTGCTTCTAATCTTTATCCTTATTATTATGTCTTAATTAAGTCTTAGGAATGTCTAAGTGTAACTTAAAACATTTACTCAAATTTTCAAAAACAGGATAGTTTGCACGAGCGCAACATCTGTCGCTCGAACGGTCTACAAAATCTGCAAAAGCACTAGTTGTATGATTTTCACACTCGACGGCCGCTCGATAGTCGCTCGAGCCAAGGACTAAGCAAATAGGGTCTTCGCTCGAGCGCAACTTCGGTCGCTCTAACAGTCTGCAAAATCTTGTAAAACTTCTGGGAGTATGAATTTTACGCTCGAGCTTAGACTTCTTCGCTCGAACGGATATACAAATATAAGGGTGGTCGCTCGAGCACAAGTTCTGCCGCTTGAGCCAACCCCCAAGCTCTGCAAAAGTACTGGGAGCTAGCATTCTTCGCTCGAGCGTAAACTCCACCGCTAGAGCGGAGAGTGCAAATTTTGAAATTTTGAAATTTGTTTCCCAAGTTCAAAACTCAATTTCAAAGCTTCAAAACACATCCTTTTGGGGCCAAAACTTGGTAAAACATTGAGAAACTCATTGTGTATGATGAATTACAAACCATTTCGTAAAATCAAGCCCAAAAGTTTTGCCAATTGTATAAAACAAAACTTGAAACTTCCAAAACATAACATGCATAAATTGTCATGAACTCCAACATTCCAAAACATGATCAAAAAATATAAAATGGCATGACACTTGATGAATTTCGAAAACCAAAGTGAAAGAATGACATGCATAAGAGAATTACTTAAAATCAACTTCAAAATATTTAGAATGCACATGCATGCATGAATCCTTCTCAAAATCATCTACCTAAGTTCAATTCTCATACTAATTTACTCAATTCTCTTGTAGTCATGAATCTACTAATTCAATTGCAAGACTAAAGGCTTGAATTCTTACCTTAGGTGTTCAATGTGGTCTAATTGCTAAGTTGGATGAGCATGCAAGTTAAATTCTTCTAATTTTTCTTCCTCTCCCTTGGTTTCAAGCTCTATCACTTGATCTCCCCCCCCTAAGGAATGAAAGTGTAAATAATGGCTTTAAGTCAACAAGTTGCCTTATATAGGCTTGATTAAGAATTTTAATTAATGACTAATTAATTGGCATTATTTGTTCTAATTATTTGGTTTCAAATCAAATTCTAATTAAATTTACCATAATATTCTAAAAATTTCAGATAACACATAAATGGAGTCAATTTCATATGCTGTGGTCAATAAGGCCTTCAATTAGCATAACAGAATAGAAACACAAACAGATATTTCTACGACAGACAAATATAAATGCAAATAACATTTAACACATGCAATTAACGTAGAATTTCATCTTAATTACTTGTTAGGCCTTTTTAATCAAAGATAATAAGCTAATCACAGGTCAAGGTTGTTACATCCCCTCTCTCGTATATGCTTCTTGGGCTACGAAGACCCTAAATTCGACTTCAGATCTCTCTCATGCACGCATTTCTTCGGTTCGAAGACCTTGAATCTAACTTCGAATCTCGTTGGTGTAAACTCTTTCTCTCTCTCTCTCTTATCTGTGATTTTTTTTCTCATTTTTTCGATTTGTTTTGCTTGGGTTTCAAATCTCAATTATTTACCATTGACTTGTAATTCTGATTTGTGCATTTAGATGGATTTTTTGCTTTATTTAACTTTTATTTGGTTGTTGATTTGTGTAAGAAATTCGATTTGTGTATCATTATCGATAGATCTTTGGTGTTAAGTTCATTCTCAATTTTCAAATCCCTCTCTATTGATTTTGTTTCTGCTATTTAGGGTTTATGTGTATTAACCCAGTAGATGAGCGCCGGCCTTTCATGATTCGGTTGGTTTTTATTATTCAATTATTCAATTTTACGTGTATGTTTCGCTGAATTTTTGAAACAACCCGTCATTCTGGGGAGAGTTTTGCTTTGAATTTTACTCAATTTTGTTAAGTTTTTTAGGGGATCATTTCAATTTTTAGGCACAAAATTTTTCTGATTCTTTGCTTTTCTGTTTGGGGGTATGAAAGTTAAGTTGCAAGGTCATGTGTGTTTAGGGCCAAGCCGTGCTTTGTTTGCCCTTTTTTTGCCACCTAAACCAGTTTTTCTAGTGAAATTCAATGCTTAGCTACCTTGGTATTTAGTTGCCCTAAAATTTAATGCTTAGCTACCTTGGTATTTAGTTCACAAGACAAGAAAAAATTTATGCACAACTGTGTATGTGAAATAAGAGTAGTGATATACAAATATAAAAATATATGCTGAAAAGTTATACTGAATGATTTGGTTGGGTTTTGCGCTATCATCTTAGAAGAAATAACTCATGGAGATGTCTTTAATTACCCAAAATAACACTGCCACGTCATTATGGTTACAAAATTCTGTATACAAATTCTAGTGGAATATCATTTTCTTTGGAATAAATCTGTTCATTTTACTTTTTAACATTAGAGATGAGTTTTGATTTCCGTTGTTGTCACGACCCAAACCTACCCCTATAGGTTTAGCATCGTAACCAGCCAATAATCCTAGAATTACCGAAGGCCTCTGAGACAGATTAACATAATATTAGGGGCTAGCGGAAGCAAATAACAAATATACAACGTCCATTGAGCTGTGCAGACTTATATGAGAGAGAAGAATTTTAAACTTTTTATGTACATATTTACATACCATCCTTACGTCATTATATATATATATTAGACAAAAAGGGACTTAGCCCTATTTACAAAATAAACAAGGACTTGTTTAACCAAACAAGAAAACAAAACTTAAACTTTAATCACATAGCCATAACCACTTGACATATCCGGAACCTCCACGGGAGGCACATAAGTTGGCTGACAAAAACAGATTCCAGACAGACGCCTCTAAGCCTGGTCATGCGCCTGATCACATACATACATAAATAATACAGTGAGCTGGAGCCCAGTGAATAATAACAAAGTAAAGGATTTTAATGAATGATGTCCATCATAGAGTCAAAAATCAGAGTTTATATTAGAAACAAATTCTTATAAAAAAACAAAGTCTTATGCATATTCAGATTTCAAATCAAAAACAGATTCATATCCATATTCAGAAATCAGAGTTCACAAATAATCATACGTGGTACATCCATTAGCACTAGTAAATTCAATGACCCATAATTAGGACGGCCATAAAGGCATTCCGATGACCCATAAAGGGACGGCTATAAAGGCATTCCGATGACTCATGTGCACAGAGACGTTTCCAATGACCCATAAAGGGACGACCATAAAGGCATTCCGATAACCCATAAAGGCACGCATATCATATGATACTAAGGATGCCACGAATACATTTCAGAAACTTGGACAATCATTCATTCATGCAAAACATAGCATTTCAAAAAAAAAAAAAAACTGCTCATTTCATATCATAATGTTCAAAAAATACTTAAACGTGAACATAGCTTTACAAAGTTATTACTCATAGATAGTTTCAGAAGCGAATCAGATAGGTTGGACAAATCAAACAGATCAGGCAGATGATAGCGCGTGACCTACACAAACACATAACATATACATATTGAAACATAATATCACTTCTCTGATCAAACTTAACTTCTCTTGTCTTTTTTTGTCTAAATAACCCGAAGGTCTACTATGCTTATTCTTTCTTTATTCAAATGAATCGGGTTCTCATTTCACATAATCTTTTATTAGTAAGTCCTTTTTTTCCAAATAGACCGATCTTTTACTTGGCTTCTTAAACAATTACTACTAGATCAATGATTCATTCTTTAATTAACTAATTTATATTGATTGTTAGCTTATTAATTTTCAATGAGCCATAAATCATGTCTAGAATGTTTTGGGAGGAGATGAGATGAAAATATAAACATTATGTGATTTTTCAAAACATGCTGAAAATAGCCTAACCGCTCAATCCACCACTTGGTCGCTCGAGCGGACTATGTTGTCTGCAAAAATACTCGGCAGGTCAAAAGTACGCTCGAGCCAACATTTAGTCGCTCGAGCGACTAGCAAACAAAAGGTGGGTTCGCTCGAGCCATCAGTTGGTCGTTCGAGCGGTCTGTAAATTTTCTAGGTTTTCAAAACTACAAATTTAGCTTCCAAATTTCAATTCAAAACTTAGATTCATGCATATTTAAATATGTAATGTTATTAATAAATATGAATACATAACTAATTTTCAAATCTTAATGCAAAACCCTCATTAATTTGTCAAGATTAAAGCTATAACTTCATGAATATTCCATACCTTAATGATTCAAAAAATTTCTTCCTTTTTCTTACAAAATATGAAATTAAAGTTATAAGGCTCTTAGAAGAATATCTACAAATATGAAATTCAAATTAAGATCAAATTAATTCTTGATTGTCAAATTCAAATTATAATTCACTTCTTAATTTGTCCAAACTTAGATTTAATTAATTTTCTTTATAACAAAATCAATTTCTTATAATTTGAACTTAACTCCATTTTTAACCAAATACTGAATTTATGATCATATATGTTTCAAAATATATTTAAATTGAATAACACTTTTAAATTAGATTACATGCATGGATTAAAATTCAAAATTAAACCAATTTCTAATTTTCATAATAAAATCACAACCTCATCTAATTTTAAGATTAACTCTAAATTTCTATAAACTTGATTTTTATAAAAATTCTTCCTTCTATTCTCTTCAAAATATGAAATTGCATGGCTCAAATCCTAAAAACTTCATTGTGCATGTAATTTATGAGGCCTGATTTAACTATAACTTTCAAAATCAAACTCAAAATTGATGAAACTACAAATTATATTCCATGAACATGCAAGTAGCTCAATTTCTTACTCAAAACCCAATTTCTTACACATTCCATAAAGTAATCTTAAATTCTTCTTAATTTCAAGTATAAAATAAAGATTCTATATAAATTGAGCATAAATTTTCTTACCTTAAGTTTTAATTTCAGAAATTATAGTTAATTTCCCTTGGGTCTTCTCCTTCTCTTTCAATTTCTTGAGTTTCCCTTGATTTCTTTACTTCTTCAAGCCTTCGGGTTTCTCATTCCCTCTCTCTAGACTCTCAAAGTTTTCCAGCACAACAAATGAGTGACCCAACACTCTTGAACTCATCAGATATACATCCACATGCACCTCAATTCTTGACAATAGAACACGTGTACACACTTGCACCTTCTAAACAATTCTATAATTTGAATCATAAATGGAATTAACTTAATACGTAATTACCCATTAGTTTAATTAATCATCTCTTAATTTTAATTAATAATGTATAATTCTCATGCTAATTAACTCAATTAATTATAACTAATCACAAACCTCACATAATTTAAGTGTCTAATTTGACTTTCATTAAAACCCAATTAATTATATTTAAAATTTATCAATCTAAATCAGCTTTTTAATCAAACTCTCAAAATGCTCCAAATATTAAATTGAACTTATCACTATCCTCAATTTTGGTTTCTCACATCAATAAGGCTTTCAATTTCAGATCAAACTCAAAATCTTTTTCAATAAATTACATACTCAATTGAATACCTCAATTGAATACCTCATAATAAATTTAATTCATAATAATCTTAATTCTCAATTCTCATAACTTAATTAACTCCAATTCGAACCCAATTAATCAAATCTCAATTTTACAAATCTGAATCGAATATTTAATTAAACTCTACTCGAAATTAGAATAATTCAATTCACCAATTGTACTCTCTTGAGCCATTTAGGCCTTCAATTTCTAATTCCAAAATAAATCTTCAATAGAATCATATACGAATCAGCCTCCACAACTTTCATAAATCCCAAATTAAATCAAAATAATAACAATTAAAATTCAAATCTCCTTAATTAATTATATGCTAATTATTATATGCGGTGTGGTCATCACAATTGCATTTGTAATTAGCACATTCATATATTTGTGGGATCATTTTGGTTATCATTAATTTTATCCCTTGAGTGTTTTGTAATTTCTTGACTGTAATGTTAGTTTTCAATGTTTTCGTTTTTTTCCAGGTTGCTCCATTTTCCCTCTAGTTGATTTTTTTCCCTGAACATCTTTGTTCTGAATTCTAACTGGATAAACATTCATCAGCCAGTTGATATGAAGTACTAGTTGTCTTAGCAATCTTGAGCAATGTTGCTTCATGTTCTTTTTGTTTCCTAGTATGGTTTGTAACTCTCATTTCGATTTGATGCCTATGCATCGATGGATATTTCCATTTACCAAATTGGAAGTGATACGATCTTTTGAAGTTCTAGTTGCTTCTGCAATGGTATGATCTTCTTCTTTTGGTGCCTCATATTGTATCTAATAGAGTGATGGAACATGGAGTTCTTCGATCTCAATATCATTGTAAAGACTTGAATCACCGGTACCTTACTCAGTTCTTAACAATTTCTAATTTGCATGGTTATTGTTTTGTGTTAGTTTTGTGGTTTTTAATTTGAATATATGTATATATGCATGTGTGTCTTCAAAGTTCAACACAGTTGTCAAGTCATCTCTGAAATTCTATGCATTGATATGACCAATCTTCATGTTCTATCTTGATTTAATGCTTGCATTTATCATTTTTTAATTGAATTGCGATACTTTTTTCTCACAATTTCACTTTGTTTCGGTTTAATTCTTCTCAATTGTGGTCTATATTTGTTCTTATTTATACTAAAATTATTTTACTCATTTCTCATGAATTTCCAAAACCACTACAGACATGACCATAGGTCATAACCAAAATAATAAAGATTTGCCCAAGGTTTAATGAGCTCAAATGAAGCTAGGAGAATAGGATTTTGATGGAACAAGTAATACAGACATTTGCTAGAAAAAATAAGTTGTTGATTTGAGGAATAAAAAAATGGAGCTTTTTTCTGCAGTAAATTTTTTTGATGGAAAACAGAGTTGCTGCTCTTGTTGGTTAGATACACAAGTAATGTATTTATTTCATAGAATTTTGAGATATATTAATAATGTAATTGTGGGAATTTTCTACTGTAACAATAAATTCTTATGTAGTTCCTATGTTAGGAATTTGTGCCATTTAACTCGTAAAAATCTTAAACATAGTTGTTTTGCCATTAATATATTCTCTTTCTTTTAGGTTGATTTGAGATGATGTGAACACTAGAAATTCTTTGCTTAGATGATTAAGAATTTGAATAAGAAAAAAAAAAATGAAAAACGAGGCTTTGTTTTTCTCCTTTGAATAGCAATCTAGGAAGCACAAAGACAACAACAAAATAATTAAAAAAGAAGGTTCTATTAAGGTGAAGTGCTTGCTTACATGGATTTAATGTGATAGAATTAGTTTTTGTTTAATTATAGTGATGGACTTTTCATGCCATTGTAAGTCACAATATATCTACTTAGTGAAATCATAAAACATGATTATAGCAAAGATTTTAAAAGGAAACTCTGTTTAGAAAAGTTGATAGTAAGCAGATTTTGATTTGCCAAAACCATCCAAAATCTAGGTTGTCGTCCATGTCTCCCTTCACAACAAAATAAAATAAAATAAAATAAAATAATTCAGGCCTTTTTTCAATCCCAGGAAAAGTTAAAAAAAACAGTAATGATTCATCCTACTAAAAACACCACCACTAATAGCACTAATGCATTAAAAAAGTAAAAAAAAAAAATACAACTCCAAAACCAAAATATCACATCATTACTGACGGAACCCACTGCCACCTAATTAGTGGGAGCACTAATTAGTGCTCCCAAGCATTTTTCTAAAAAAAAACACCAACAAAAGTCTTCCCACCTTTTTTCCCGGTAAAGGGATCAAAATATTCTAAGTTGTGGTAGCATAGAATTTGATAATTGCATTCAGCTTATGGCACAAGTCAAAAGTTGGAATGACATTATTATCATTGCAATATTGTGTTTGCACTATTGATTTCTTAAGTTCTGTAATAACATTATTATCAATGCAATTCAGAGATATGGCTATTGCCTGCATTTGTATGATATGGTTTAAATTTTGTTATCATTGAAAACTCTCTTTTTGAAACCTTGTAGTTCATTTTTGAATACTCAAGTTTCAAAAGTTATTCATATTTCTCTTATTCATGTTGCATTTTTTGTTGGCATTCTTGATTATTTTATTTTTTTATTCATTGATGTTCTATATCCTTAATGTCTTTGCACAATTCCTGTGACCACTTCATAGTTAGACTTCAAATTATGGCAAGTCTTATGTAACAAATTTAAAAATTTTAAGCTAATTTTAAGTTGTTATTGTAGAATAGGTTTTTTTATTTTTTAAAGTGATCATAGCACCTACATTGTTTATACATACATGTGATGCTTTTGCTTCTTTCAAGCTTTTGTAATATGTTGTTTTGTCTTGACATATAGCTAGCTTTTAGATAGAAGGATATTTCACAAAGTTTTAAAAAAATTAATTAAAACTTACTTAAAACTTGTAGGTGCCAAGCAAAGGTGCAAGCGGCAAGAAGCATTCTCATGGAGAAATCCTAGATAAACTTACACATTTCTCATATTTGTGCTTTTGGTTGTTTTTTTTTTCTTTTCAAGCTTCTATCAATTTTACATATGGATCCCATATCCATGCTTATGGTCTAATTAATATAAGCTCTTTCTGTTGATGTTGTTTCAAGCTTGGTTGCTCTAAGAAATGAAGTCTCTGAAGACGAAATCCAAGCTGCTAGGAATTATCTAATATAAAGATGTGGACGACACAAGCTGAGTGTTGATATAATTGAATCAACCCATGATGGTGCACTCGCAAGAAGATATTTGGATAAATTTTGTACCGTTTAGAATTTAAAGATAGTTTTTTTTTTTTTTTTTTGGGAGGGTGTGATTTAGAACTTTTTGGACGATTTTGAAGTTAAGGACAATTTTTTATATTTAGAAATATAGTTTTTGGATAGTTTGTAATGTACAGATAATTTTTGGATGTTCCAAACTTATAAATAGTTTTTTTGATTCTTGAAATGACATTTTGGTGGTTGATTGATACTTATATATATATATATTTGTGAAACTTGTTTGTAATGTTTTTTTAGATTATACAAAATAGGCGAAATAGAACCTATTGAATTAAAAAAAAAAAAAGATTCTACAATGGGCAGAATAGGCAAGTGTTAAATATTTAATGACTGGCAATGAACGTCGTGATTTGTCTCTTAAATTAATGGTGTGCAAAAGTTGTCGTAAAAAAATTAAACATGACGTATAAGATGAGCTATTAAAAGTTTTAACGGCATGTTATAGTATGCCGTTGAAAGTGAATGACTTTCCATGACTGGTCATAATATGACGTTACCTTGCCCGTCGTAGAATCGTACTCACGGCGTGCATTTGGCTCCATAAAAACTTTTTTTTGTTGTAGTGAATGTCACGTTGAGTTTGGGATGAAAAACATATGAAAATGTCACGTTGGGTTTAGGAATGTCACATTGGGTTTTGGATGTTACATCTTACATTTATGTTTTGAATTTTAAATTTCTAACCATATAGATCTGATTACAATCTATGATAACATTAGATTTCCCATATATAGTATTGACATTAATTAAGTTATTTTGAATTTCAAAAGCATATGAGAATGTCACGTTGAGTTTGTGGATGTCATTTGAGTTTAGGATATTACATGTTGCATTTACGTTTTGAATTTCAAATTTTCAACCATATAGATATAATCACAATCTATGATACTATTGGATTTTCCATATATGGTATTGTCATTAATTAGATTATTTTGAATTTCAAATTTCTAACCATATAAGTATGATCACAATATATTGCAACACTTAATTTCCATATATGGTATTATCATTAATCAGATTATTAATTAATTAAGATTGAAGGTAGATGTGTCTACAAGAAAACCATAAAACCTATTAATTATAAGTTTTTTCATAAGACCATATCTTATATAAGTCTTCCAAATATAACTTATAAATAATTTACCCCTCGATAAATATCAAAAACAAGTTTCCACAAGATATTTTATATTTTCTAAACAACTAAGTATGTTTGGTTTTAGCTTTCTGAAAATTAAATTTTTTATTTTTTGTGTTTTTTTATTTTTAGTGAATATTTTTAAATTTTTAAGGAATTTTTTTATATTTTTTTAGATGCACCTTACTTAAATGTATCTAAATAGTAAAATATTTGTGAAAAAATACTTTAAAAAATTAATAAATATACAAAAATATGAAAAATGTACTGAATTTTCATTTTTTTTATATATATATTTTTGGTATTTAGTGAATTTTTTTTAAAAAAAATTAACAAATATTATACTTTTTAAGAGTATTTATGTTAGGTGTGCCTAAAAATTTAAAGAATTGCTTAAAACACTAAAAAAATTTAATGAAAACAAAAAAAAAAATGAAAAATGAAAAAGTAGAATTTTTTGAAAATGAATTTTGAAAACTGAAACTAAACAAAGTGACTACTTTTTTTTGACACACATTTTTGTGGCAAAAAAAATTTAAGATACAAGTTTTGAAAACAAAACAAAGCAATCTTTTAAATGTGACAAATTTTCCTTAGTCATATTTTTCTATCTCATTTTACTTTTTATAATTTTTACTTTGAAGTTACAATTTAGTACCTACATATTTTATTTAACCCTCCACATTCCCCTAATTTTTTATGACAATTACACACTGTCATAAAATTTAGGATAAATTATCAATACATCCTAATAGTTAAATTTAATTCCGGTCAAGTCCTATTGAAGGTTAATAATAATAAAATCGTAACTAAAAATAAAATTTTATGACAATTTTATGCATTTATTGCTAAAAATTGAAAATTAGTAATTTTTTTGTCATAATTTTTATCAAATGTCGCTAAAACTTACATTCAGTGACGTTTTTCAGTGATGAATTTTTCAAATTATCGTTAAAAACTGAAAATTAGTGACTTTTTTTAAACCATTGCTAAAATTTATAATTATTGAAGATTTTTGTAACAAATTTTTCAAATTATCGTTGAAAATTAACAATCAATAACTTTTTTTGATAGTGTTTGGTAAAAAAACATTATTAATTATCACGACACTTAGGCCTCGTTTGGAAAATAGATTATTTTCAGTAACTTTTTTAATTTTTACAAATAGATATACAAAAAAGTAAAGATAGTAACGTGATAACTTATAGTAACTTTTTAATTTTTTAACTAAAATATATAATTAACAAACAAAATCTTATTAAATAATAAATCTACTTATTAAAACTCAAGTTTCGTTAAAATTTAAGTCCTACATTTATTTCTAACCATCCAAATCCCAATCCTAAACCCTCATTGTCCAGCTATCACACATCATCATTATTATCAACCAACACCATCAACACCTTCACACTCTCGTCTATTACCTCAACCGTTTCTTACCCTTCCTAGCCCGTTTTCACTCTCTATTGGCCATTTCCTAGCTTTGACCACTACCTATAAGCCATATTTATTTGGCGAATTTGATTAGGTTGAATTAATATTTCATAATTAATAGTCTTAAAATTATAAATTCTTTTAAATTGGGTATCTTATCCTATATTTGAATTGAGTTAGGATTATAAGGAGGGATTAATAGTCCAAACTTAGTCCTCTAATTTATATTCTATCTCCCTCTATGAGATTGAATAGTCCATCATATGTGAGATATCATATTCGGATGAATTGTTAGTCCGTACTTCAATTGTTTAACAGAACTTTGGATCAATAATTTTATTAAATTGTTAGTGCAATCCCAAACTCATGTCCACCCAAACAAACATGACATTTCCCTCATACACTATATAACCCTTCTTTTCCTTTTTAGTGAATTGAACTCCTTCATCTCTCTTACCATCGTGCTACTCCATTCCTGCAATCCCATTCCTATGACCTCCACTCATATAGCCATCTCACTATCTGACGCCACCCCAACCATTTGATGCCCTCATCTTTGCAACCATTGCAACCATGCGAACCAGAAGGTGAACGAAATCAATTGAGATGTGAAATAAATCGTCCATACGGGTGGTAGAGAAAATTGTAAGGGACAATGGAAGGCAAAAAGGGTCGGAGGGTGATCGAAGTTAATTATGGTAAGTGATAGATGTGTGGAATAATGATAGAGGTAGGGTTTGAGAGAGTGAGGATTGGTTTTATATTAAGAGGATATTCAAAGAAATAGATAGTAGATGCAAGTAATAATCCCTTGACAATTATAAAAATCCCAGAAGTGAGCGTGTCCACCATATCTTTCTCACAATAAAAATTAAAAGTCAATTCCTTTATGAAATAAACTTATAACTTGAGAGGCATTTCAATCAATTTTGCTACATTTTTTAGTTCTTACTCAATTGATTTTTACTTTACATTTTATTTGTACATAAAACTATCAAACTTGTAAATTTTACATTCACAAGAAAATAAAACAAAGCAATCTTTTATTAAATGTAACAAGTTTTCCATGTCAATCTCATTTACTTTTTATAATTTTTACTCTGCTGTTACAATTTGGTACCTACATATTTTCTTTAGAATAAAGATTTGTGCCTCGAAATTTTCTGTCGTTTTGGGCATTAGGATTTTTTTTTTCTTTTTTTTTTCCTGCCATTTTCGACGCCATTTTCTGCCATTTTCGAAGAAGACAAAACAGAGGAGAAGAGGGAGGGAGAGGGAGAGGTCGCAGTCACCGATCCGATTGCCGATCGCCGCCTCTACCATCGCCGATTGCCGCCTCTACCATCGTCGATCGCCGCCTCTGCTCGTCGCCTCTGCCATCGCCGATCTCCGCCACCAGCCCATTTTTTAGGCCCCCTCTAGTCCCCCTCACCCTCCCCCTCCTTCTCCTCCCCCTCCCCTCCCCTCCCCCTCCTCTGCTTCGTCTTCTTCATTCTTCTGTCTGAAAAAAAAAAAAATACAAAACGATGATGTTTTGTATTTAGGGGCATTCGGGGCTCCCAATTTCGACCTCCGAATCACAATTGTTTTCTTTAACCCCCAACATTCCCATAATTTTTTATTACAATTACACATTGTCATAAAATTTAGAATAAATTATCAATAAGTCCTAATAATTTAAATTAATTCCTGTTAAGTCCCATTGAAAGTTAATATGTGAGAACTCACATTTAATTATTCTAATAATAATAATAATGCATCATAAGACGTGAATAATAAATTAATTTTATCTAAAATCTATTTAAAATATATATTAGTGTATAAGTTAGTTTTAAATCAACCTAATTCAATTACTAATAAAAATATTATTAAGAATAATAATTTTGTAAGTATTCAATATTTATTGTTTATAATTTAATTTAACGAAGATTCAACATAATAATTATTTTTACTAAATACTTTAATTAAAAACTTAAATTAATTAATTTTAAGAAGCTCACACCCAAAAAAAAAAATCGGTGGCAAATGTGTGTGATTAATCACCCAACACTTGTATCCTAGGGAAGTAGGATTATTATGGGGGTGTTTGGTGCAGCTTTTTTGAGTCAGCTTATGGCTTCTGGCTTTTAAAAAGTTATTATTTGTGTTGGGTTTGAAAGATATGATGGGACGTAATATAATGATGAGAGGGAGAGAGCCTCATATGATAAGCCTCTTATGAGTATTTTGAAAAGAGAGTAAAAAATTAATTTTATTTATTTTAACTCATATCACTTTTTATATTTTTTATTTATAAAAAGATAAAATCGATTAAAAAAATTAAAAAATTAATTTTTATCAACTTCTCAAAACAGTTCATAGGGTGTTTTGAGAAGTTGGTAAAAAGTTAACTTTTAGCTTTTTATCAAACTTTTTAACTTTTTAGAAAGTGTTTTGTTAAATTAGTAAAAAATTAGCTTTTTACTTTTTAATTTAATATTTATTTATGGTGTCAAATCAAATTAAAATAACTAAAATATTCTTACCCAACATAAGAAATTTATTTTTTTATTTTTTTGTCATAGGTCCTAATTTGTAATTTCACACTTGCGTTTTTGGCTCATCCCAAACTAATTTTATTGCATTTTTGGCCACTTACGTTTTTGGAAAATGATAAAAAAAAACATGACTTTTTACGAAAGTTCCCAAAACGGCACATGGTTTGCATCCTTCTCCTCAACTGATAAGAGAAAAGTTAAAAAAAAAAATTAAAAAAATAATAATAATTTTCTATGAGCTAAGTTGAGTTAAAAATATAAGGAAGAATAGTAGGAGTTGAGCTACCATTTCATTACTCTATTTTAATCTTACTATTAAGGCTTCATTTGGCATGTAATACTTTTAGTTTAAAAGTCAAAAGGTTATTAAAAAAATCAAAAAGTCTATAATTTATACCAAAAAATTAATGATTCTCTTTTCTTTCTACTTTTTACATATCTTTTCATAAAAAATTAAAAAGTCAATCCAAATATACTAATTTTTTTACCTCATATTTTAGCCTAAAAATTAAAATTTTACTAGAATAGCTTGTTCCCGAACGAGACCTTAAGTAAGAAAACCCTCTCAACTCTCCCTTTTTTTTTTATTTGTTGAAAATTTTAGATTTGTGTCCATATGATTGCAACTATAATTTTATTTATAGTTGTAACTTGTATGTGAATTTTGTGATTTGTGCATCAAATATTTGAAGGTTATTTTATATATTAGTAGCCTTAAAATCATGGTAAAATCTTGGAATTAGACTTGCACGTGTAGTTTGTGCCATTAAAGAGATGATTAAAGATTTTATTTGATTTGATTATATGACACTTAAATTTGTCAGAAACTTATATGAATTTTTAGACAATTTTATACTCAAAATTTGGAGATGATTTCTTCTACAAAGTTGTTACAAATGATATCTAGTTCATCCACGAATTTTTGTAACAATTATTCTAATTTTGTACGAATTTATACAAAATTTTAATTAAATCTAAAACTACAGACAAATTTTTCTGCATGTTAGAAAAATCATTAAAAATCCTATATTAAACCAAATTTGGTAATTTTTAAATGCAAAGTGAAATTTGAGAAGCTTAGTTTCATAATAAACTTTTAAATTATAGAATTGATTTATAAATTTAAGTGTGGAATTATTTTAAGAAAATGTGACGAATCTATGTCATGAAATTTCTTGAAATTTTACATAATTATTTATAACTTATTTTGGGAATTTTTTTCTGGAAAATGACCGTAACATGTTTGTTAAATATTTCATGTAATTTCATTAATTTTAGAATTGTATAAATAATTTATTTATAATTTTAATTACAAAAAGTGGCAAATTGAGAAGGAACTAAGATTAATACTCAATTATTTATTAGGACTAAAAATAAATATTATGCTAGTCTAATTAATTGAATCATTTAAATTAGTAACCCATGCATGTGTGTGGTTGTGGTTCATTTTTAAGTATTTAAAATTATTATTTCATACTATGGTTTAATTTAACTGTTTATTATAATTTTGTACATTGATTGATTATTTTATAACATATGTGTAATATTTTTTGTGGGACTTTTAATGAAATGGTATAACACTTATGGTGAATGATTATAAAAACTAACTAAAATGATTAACGGCATATACAAAATTAACGATTGAGGGTTAATACCGATAATTCAGGGTGAGCCATGGTTTTTAATAATTTTTATATAATTGTGTCGCGAAACCCTAAGATGACTCAGAACTTATTTGATCACTTATCGGTATTTGGTTTTGGGATAAAAGTAGATGAGTGGGTGGCATGCAGGGAAGTTACATACCCTTGACAAACCGTTCCTTTGGGGCAGACCACAGATGCCACAGCTTGGGTATATAACTCTGAGTGTTGGCATCCTTGGTAGTTACAGTTAGTAACACTTGAATATTTGACCAATGGGGGTTTTCAAATTAACCGTGGCCATGACTTAGTGCTTGGTAAGAAAATCTCTTTGATGGGATTTTTAGTGTCATCTAAACAATTAAAATTGTTAAAATTATTTTAATGGTTGTTATATTGTTATTCTATTAATTTTGTTATTTTCTATTAATTGTCATGATTATTAATTTAATTAATTTTCTCTTAAAAAGAATGGTAGGTTTGTTATGTTTTCTTAACGTGTTGCATAACTCATGACATGTGTTTTATTGCCCTGATGTTTTATGCCAGATTTTAACGAGGAAATAATGAAAGCTAAAATTGAAACCGCTACTAATATAGAGTCTTGGCTAATTTGAAGCCATGACTTTAGCAAAATAAAATTTTACTGTCTCATGTATTAAGGATTAAGGATGTTATAATGTTGCTTAATGTTGTATTTGGACTTTTAATTTTTTGTTCTTTATATTTAGTGTTGTTAAACATTTGGTTGTATGAAAATTAAAAATTTCCTATTAAGATGTTAAATTTTCAACTTAGTAAGCTATTTGTTATTTAATTTCCTATGATGTTTCAAAAATAAATAAATAAATAAATTTTGGGCTGTCACATAATCCTAGTAAAATTGTAGCTAAAATAATTTTTTGTGACAATTTTATGCATATATCACTAAAAATTAACAATTACTAACTTTTTTTTAGGGGTGGGCGCGGGGTCGGTTGCAGTCACGAAATCTCCAATCTGCCATCCGTCTGCCAGATTGGCAGATTGGAGAAAATCAATCCGCATCCGTCCGCCAATCCGGCGGATGTGGATTGAGCGGATTGGCGGTTTGGCGGATGGATGCGAATCGGGCTGGCGGTTTGAAATTTTATAAATTTTCAACATAGTTTAACTTGTGCACTTCCTCAAAAAAAAAAAAAAAAAAAAAAAGAGAAAGTATTACAGACAATGATTTAAAAAAGTATTACAATTACTACATGCATCATCCAAAGAAACAAAGTTTGAAATTTTAGAATATCACAATCACTGCATGCCTCATCCACATAAAATATGACAATCTGTGGTTCTTAAAATATAAAAACAATTCAAACCACCAAAACCATGAACAGAACAATAGTAGAGATTATATGTCTCTGTATTGTTACATTTATGTATGTTTTTGAAAACAAAAACTAACCAGCATATGTTATATTTTCTATTTATTACTTTTAGAGTTAGATTTAAAAACAAAAACATATAGATAAATAATACGTTTATTTTTTTCAATTCAAAAAATATATTCAAGTTGAAAACTTTTTTTCAACAGAATATTTGAACTCTTTTTCAATTGAAAACACAAATAAAATATTTAAACAAATTGAAAACACAAAGTCTTATAAATTACTAAGGGTGCACACGGTTTGGCGGTTCGGTTGCGGCCAAAGGAACCTCAAATCCGCCATACGTCCGCCAAATTGGCGGATTTGATAAAATCAATCCGCAACCGTTCGCTCGTCATTACACATCCGTCCAAAATGCGGCGGATCGGTTCGGTTCGGTCGGTTTTGTCGGGTCGGTATATCCGCTGCTCACCCCTACTTTTTTTTGTCACTATTTTTATAAATTATTGTTAAAACTTACAATTAGTAACTTTTTCTGTGACGAATTTTTTAAACTATCACTAAAAGCTGAAAATTAATGACTTTTTTTGTGATTTTTTAAAAACTATGCTAAAACTTACAATTATTGTAGATTTTTGTAATAAAATTTTAAAACTGTCACTGAAAATTAACAATTATGATATTTTTTCTGATAGCATTTAGTGAAAAAGTCATTAATTATCACGACACCTATTGAATAATAAGTCTATATATTAGAATTTATACATAAATCTCCCATAAAATTTAATTCCTGCCTTTTATCTCTAACCATCTAAATTTTAACCCTAAACCTTCTCTCTCTTACAAAAAAATCAAAAAATAAAAATAAAAAAATAAATTTTAACTATCTTTCCAAAACACCCCTCTCTAATCTATCTAGCTATCACTCATCATCATCATTATCAATAAACACCATCAACACCTCTACACTCTCCTCTATTATCCTAGCCCGTTTTCACTCTCTACTAGCCATTTCCTAGCTCCAACGGGGTATGTTTGTTTTGGCAGACTAGATAGGGAGTGATTATAATTCATCAGACTATTAATTTTGGGATACATTATTCTTAGACTATTTGATTGGACTGAATTTGTATCCTATATTTATTTAGTCGTAGGCAGTGGCGAAAAGAGGTAAGGGTCAAGGGGTCACGTGTCCTCTGGATTTCGGGATTTTTTTTTAAAAAAAAAAAATTGCAAACATAAAGAAAATATTTTAAATAAAAAAAAATTACAAAAATGTTATTAAAGTGAAATGTCAATGACATTTTAAAAATTATAAGAATAATAATGGTTGTTTTAATTGAAAATAAAAAGACTACTATAAACCATATTATCTATAAAAAAAAATTTAAATGTAACAGTGATGTCATTATTATTGACATGCAAGTATAAGTAATCTCACTATAAAGATATGAAACTTATTAGATTGTTAGTTACATTTGACATGTGAAGTTCACTCTCTGTGTGTTTTTATACTATTAGTTGATGATATCACATATTAATAATGATGTGGTAGTAACCATTATATTGAATTTTTAATTAAATTTTGTATTAAAAAAATTTATCATTATATAATTTATTTTAAGACTTATATCCATATTTTTTTTTTGTATTGTCCATGATATACTAGTTACAAATAACATTATTTTTTTTATGTTTCTCGAAATCAATCATAAAAACTTGCGTGAAATATTTTTATAAAAAATTTTGATATTGTAATTAATAAATTCCCCGTCTAATTTAATTTTCTGATTCCGCCACTGGTCATGAGATTAGATGTTTGGATTGGATTATTTTTAGTGAATTCAATGTTTGGTTGGACAAACTGGATAAAGATAAATGTTCAAAAAACTATTTTACCCTTGTAATTTATAATTTTTATTTAATATATAATTTTAAATCTATAATCTATAATTTATAATTTAACAACATGAAAAAAATTTCATTTATAAGGCCATAATTTATAATTTATTATTTTCAATTAAATTAAATTTATAAATTATAATTTATAATTTATATTTTTTATTTAATATATAATTTTCAATTAACAACACTAAAAAAATAATTTTATTTAATATATGAGGAGATCACCAGGGTGTCTTGTTGTCCGTTCCGAGTAAGAAACTATAACCTGGAAGCTTGTCCCGACCTCCCAAGGCAAGCTCCACTTAAGTCAGGACTCGCACAGCGGGGAAAAATTAAACTCACACAAAGTAGCTTATAAGGCATCCTTGAGGTCAACCTGCTAACCAACTGTGCTACGCCCAGGAGATTGGCCTAGAGGAGAGTTGAACCTAGGACCTAGGGGCTTAAACCCCAGGCCCTCACCAGGTTGCCACTAGGGCTGCAAACGAGCCGAGCCGAGCTTTACTGGGCTCGAGCTCGGCTCGTTAAGTTATCGAGCTCATTTATTGAGCTCGAGCTCGGCTCGATAAGGGACTGGGCTCGAGCTCGGCTTGGCTCGTTAATTTTTATCGAACTCGAGCTCGGCTCGGCTCTATAAATTTTTTTAAATATTATTTATATTATTTAATATATAAAAAATGCATTTATATTATTATTTATATATATATTTATATATTTTTAATATATAAATAATGTATTTATATATATTTATATATTATTTAATATATAAATAATGTATTTATTATATAATTTAATTAAAGATAAACGAGCCGAGCCTACCGAGCCGAACACATGCGAGCTCGAGCTCGGCTCGTTAACGAAACGAGCCCAATAATCGAGCTTGAGCTCGGCTCGTTTACTAAACGAGCCGAGCCCAGCCGAGCCCAGCCTGTTCACGAACAGCTCGGTTCATTTGCAGCCCTAGTTGACACTCATCCCTGGGTTAAATTTAATTTTTTAACAACACTAAAAAAAATTTAATTTATAAGGCCATAATTTTTAATTTATTATTTTTAATTAAATTTAATTTATAATTTATATTTTTTATTTAATATATAATTTTAAATTAACACCACTAAAAAAATAATTTATAAATATTAGAAAGATTATTTTACCCTTTTTAATTGTTTATTAAATAATAACATAAGGATAAAATGAACATTTTACACATTAGTCCAAGGGAATACTAATCCCATAGAAATAATCCCACCTCTCAGGATACAATAATCCCTTATATGATGGACTAATAGTCCGGAAGGACTATTAATCCAGAACAAAAAAAATTAAACCAAACAATGGTAATAGTCCAATCTCATAACTCAATCTTTCAAAACAAACGCCACCTATTTGTACATAAAACTATCAAACTCGTGTACATTTTGGGTGTGTTTGGTAACGTTTACGTTTTCAGTTTATATTTACAAAAATTTTATAAACTGGTTTTTATTTATTTTTAGAAAAACATAAACTACAAACGCGTTTGGTAATTGAAAAAATGTTTAAAAAATTTTAAAAATATAAAAAAGAGTGAGAAATGACAAGTGGCGGCAAGTGGCGGCGGAAGACGATGGTAGAAAGTGGTGACAGTGGGTGGTGGGTAGTTGGTGGTGGTGGTGGTGGTGGGTGGGTGTTGGTGGGTGGATCGGAGACGGTGGCGGGTGGTAGCGAGTGGGTGGCGGGTGGTGGTGGCGAGTGGTGGCGGGTGGTGATTGTGGGTGGGTGGGTAGGTGATGGTGGCGGGTGGTGAGTGGTAGCGAGTGGGTGGTGGTGGTGGTGGCGGGTGGTGGTGGTGGTGGGTGGATGGGTGACAGTGACGGGTGGTAGGTGGTAGCGAGTGGGTGGTGGTAGTGGTGGTGGGTGGTGGCGGGTGGCGGGTGGGTGATGGTGATGGTGGTGGTGGTGGTGGTGGGTTGTAGGTGGTGGTGGCGGGTAAGTGACAGGTGGTGGTGGGTGGCTGGTAGTGGCAGGTAATGGATGGTGGTGGCAGGTGGGTGGTGAGTGGTGGTGACAAGTAGGTGGCGGGCGGTGGATGGTAGTGGCGGGGTGGTGGGTGGTGACGGATGGATGGCATGTGGGTGGTGGTGGTGGCGGTGGTGGCGAGGGGTGCGTGGTGGTGGCGAGTGGGTGGCAAGTGGGTGGTGGTGGCTGGTAGGGGGGTAGAGGTAGTGGTAGCGGTTGGTGGGTGGTGGTGGCAGGTGGGTGGTGAGGGGTGGGTGGTGGTGGCGGAAGACGGTAGTGAAAAATGGTGGTGGGTGGTGGTTAGTGTTGGGTGGTAAAAAAAAAAATTAAAAACTCAAAATGGAAACACATTTTTTGTATTTTCATTTTTTAACCAAATTTATAAACTGAGACCACTGATTTATAAATCAAAAATTTTACCAAACAAATTTTTATTTGAGTTTTTTAAATTTTTATAAATATAAATAGAAAATTGAAAACGTAAGTGTTACCAAGCGACACCTTTGTATTCACAAGAAATATAAATTTTATTTGAAAATTAAAATTCAGCGTGTAAGTAGTTATCCGTAATGGATAAGAATTCATAAAAATAAAAAAAATCCATCATAAACTTTTGATGTCGGTACTAGTTATTAAGAGCATTCCATGCTGGATCCCCTGATTTCAAAGTCCCAATCACAAAGACTTTCTCTGCCGCCCCACGATTGAGTTTGCTGAGTTTTTTTTTTTTAAGAATTTAAAAAACAAAACAAGAGAATTAATTCACTTTTTAATTTATTTTTTAAAATAATATTTTTAAAATGTAATTTTAATTTAAAATTACATTTTTAGTATGTAATTCCACCTTCAAAACGTATGTTAAAAATATAATATATGATGACATGGACTTCACTAAGATATACTACATTTTCAACATACGATTTTAAGGTAAAATTACATGTTAAAAATACAATTTCAATTTCAAAATTACATTTTCAAAATACGATTTTAAAAAACAGATTAGTTTCTCAAATAATTTGAAAAGTAGATCAATTCTTAATTTTTTTTTTAGAATATTAAAAAAAAAAAAACTCTCAATTGTTTTTTCCTTTCATAATTTATGTGGATATTGTGATACTTGTTGAATGAGTGTCATTTGAATAAAATCAATATATATATTTTATAAATGAATAATTTCAACTAGTACTAATTGCTTAGTAAAAAAAATAAATGATTAATCAACCAAAATTTATTACTAGAAAATTCTCTTTCAATTACTTATATTCTTAAGATATTATTCAGTGTATTTGGTTTCAGTTTTTTAAATTTAGTTTTCTTAAAATTGAGTTTTTTGTTCCATATTTTTTAGTTATTAGTTATTATTTTTTAAATTTTAAGTAATTTTTTTACTTTTTAAATGCATCTTATTTAGATGTATCTAAATAGTAAGATATTTGTGAAAAAATATTTAAAAAAATTAATAAATATACAAAAATATAAAAAAAATGTACTAAATTTTTTTTTACATTTTTTTTGTATTTTTTGGTATTTAGTGTATTTTTTAAATATTTTTTTTCACAAATATTATACTTTTTAAGTATATTTATGTTAGGTATGTCTAGAAATTTTTAAATTTTTTTTAAAATATTAAAAGAATTCATTGAAAATATTCAAATACGAAAAATAAAAAAATAGAATTTTTTAAAAATTGTTTTCTAAAAATTAGAACCAAACAAGCTGTTATATTTTAATAAATTCTATTATTTTAGACATTTGATTCATAAAACCATAATTTTCATCTTTAAAGTATTTTATGAACAAATTTATCTTTACAAATATTTTTTGAATTCTTAATACCTTGGTGATGTAAATATTCATATTAAATAAATTTAACAGTACAAATATTAATGCGCACTAAGCCCCCGTTTGGGTAGTGGGTTGGGGCTAAAATAGCCACAAAAGACAAAACAGGCTATTTTAGCTCCAAAAAAATAAAACATCACATCCAATCCATAATCATTACACTCTTGTCTCACAAAAAAACTCAAAAAAGCCAAAAAATCAAAAAGCCCTTATCAAACCAAGCTTTTAAGCCCAGGCTAAAATAGCAAAAAAAGTCAAAAAGTTAAAAAGCCAACCCCACTTCCCAAACCCACCCTAGTTCATAGATTTTATTGCAACATAAGAAACTAATTTAGATTAAGCGAAATATAAATAAATGAAAAAAAAATTATAAATAAATGACTCAAAATGAAATATATGATTAAAATTATAAACATTAATGCTGTAATTTTACCAAAAGTTATTTTTGACATTTGTTTTCTTTAGCAAAAAAAACAAACTTTTGCACAAAAAAATAAAAATAATAAAAAAAATTGACAGATATTTTTTGAATTTTTGAATTATTTGTTTATTTAACCAAAAAAAAAAAAACCAAAGCGAAGAAATCAAAGCCGAACAGTGTTTCTGGTTCATCTCTCTCTCTCTAGAGATCGAGAGAGAGAGAAAGGGGGGGATGGGAATGGCGGAGAATGGAGTGGCGTGCAAGTGCATGGGAAGGAGGAGCCTGAACATTCTCAGAGAAGTATGTTTCGACAAGAGGAAATTTATGAAGAATCTCACAAACGTCTATTCAATTCCTCACTTCAAATGGGACCTTTCTCGGCGGAGATCAGTTTCCGGTAAAATTTTGAGGTGAGCTACTGTTTTCCGATTTTCTTTGTGTTGTTTGGTTGCTGAGAAAATTCGGGAAAATGAGAATCATCAGTTTAATTTTCATTATTAATTAGTTTAGAAAACGAAAAAATAAATGTGTAATTGTTAACATTTATATTTGGTTGAATGGCAATTTATCTGCTGGAAACAAAACCCCCCCAAAAAATCATGTCCATGTATGTACATGGTTGACTATTCACATAAAATCTCTGAGATTTCAAATTAATCAATCTTATATTTTATTAGAGATGTGAAATTTTTGAATGATTATGTCAAATTCATGTTGTCGGTTGTCAACTTGTGTTTAGATTTTTTATTTTTTATTTTTTTCTAAAAAAACTAAAATTAATTTGGTGAAAGAAATAAAAAAATAAAAAACCTTATTATTTTTATATAATTTTATCTTTTGGAGGTTAGAAATAGTTTTTAAAATTTTAAAAATATGTTTTTGATATTTATTTTTATCAAATTAGTTTCCATTTTTTTCAAAAATAATTATGATTTTTTTTTCTTCTAAAAAAAAACCAATCATTATTTTTAGAATTTTTTTTTCTAAAAAACTAAAAATTAATTTGGTGAAAGAAATAAAAATAAGAAAATAAAAAACCCTTAATATTTTTATATAATTTTATCTTTTGGATGTTAGAAATAATTTTTAAAATTTTAAAATTTTAAAAATATCTTTTTGATAGTTATTTTTATCAAATTAGTTTCCATTTTTTTCAAAAATAATTCTGATTTTTTTGTTCTTCTAAAAACAAACCAAACATTATTTTTAAATTTACACTAGATTGGTGAAGCTAGCAGTACTTTAATCCATTGCAATAGTAAGAGTTGATGAAGTTCTTTGATGGTGTTCACTGTCTCGGAGCTGTTGGAAAATTCAAAGTAGATGCCAAAGTCCAAATCCTATTAGGAAGAAAAAAAAAAAAAGAAGAAAAGAAATCCAATTGGACAAAAAAAATGTAATAAAATCGAGACGGATGAGAAATATGCAACTTCATCTTTTCCCAAAATTCTTTCTCCTGAACATATATATATTCACAACTGTTCTGCAAGGTCTAGTGTGCAGATTAAACCAAGTTACAGACTCAAATCTGCACTATAGTTTGTAACAAGAACTCCAGCCAAATTTGCCTTCCTTTGCAGAGGCTTGTTCATTTCATGCACTGCCTTTCTACCTGCCATTTCAGTATCATGCACGAAATTCTACTTGAATTTTATGAACTCGCCACCAAGCTTATGGGTTTGTTTATTTATTTTTGTTGGTAAGTAATATTTCATTGCAACAAAAACTAGGAAACATTACCACCCTAGCGAACTACATTTTGTTTTGTAACATGGTATACTTTCATTCCAAAATAGAAAATTTTGTTATTTAAAGTGATCCCAAATTTTTTCTATCTATATATTTTCTCATGGTTTCCTTTGGAGTAAAAATTTTAAATATTATGAACAAAAATCTAAGGTGAGTGAAGTTTTGATAGGAAAAAACGTTAAAAATGGGTCACAATGCTTATGGAAATGTGTTGCTGCATGGTTAATTTGGAAAAACAAAATCTACATTTATTCTACGTCTAATTGTTAAAAGAAAATTGCTTCAGAAATACCTTAAATTCTTAATAGTATAATATATACAAGCCTACTTCTATCAGATTATATTTTAGAGCAAATGGTGTACTACATTCTTGTTCCCCAAACTTCTGTAAGGTAGGCATACCCCAATATCTTGAAATGGGACTTTTTTGAAATTAGTGTCCCAAATAATGGCTTCACAAGCGCCTGGGGCTTAGGATGTTATGTGGGTCAGGCTTAGAGAAGAGAGATGCCTAGATCTGTCAAATTTCTCAGAAGCTTTGCATGAATTATTACAGCATTGAACACAAATAATGGTGCTTGGATCATAAGTAGCCAAATATGCCCTGGCTGCAGAGGAGTTTGTCTCATGGGGACTGGTATCCCCCTATAGCTGGTACAGGCTGGTCTATGAGATTGTAGGCTGGATGGCCAGTAATTTCTTAATAAAATCTTCTTTCCTGTTGGTAAGAGAAGGGTGCCTGTATTGGACAGTCATATTTAAAGAATAAGTATAAACTACCAAAACAATGAATCACTGGATTGTTCATGCCATGGTGACTAAACGCTGTTTGTTTAGAGATCTTCTCAGTTTCTATGTTTTATTTATAGTCAATGTGAGTAGATATTTTAACTAATATTTATTCCTGTGATATAACTGTTACTTATCACAGAAAAGAAGATAATGGCCTGATATTTGGACTATGTATTGCAGCATGGATGCTCAGGAGAGATCAAGATCCAGATTATTGGTATCATCAAAACACAAGAAGGTTCCAATCTTCGTGATGGTGCCTATTGATTTGTTTGGTATTGATACTTCTGGGGCTGCCAAAATTAGAAAGTAAGTGTTTTTTATCCTTCAGTTGATATTTTTAACTTTTCTCTTTGTGATGGGTGTATGGTATATGTATTACTGTCATGTATACAATGTACATTATCAATGTTGTACTTTCGATTTTTCTTAGTGCTGGAGATAAAACTGATGATGGAATTAGAGTCCCAAATACCTGATTTGCTTTAACTTTATCTGGCACTGCTGATTGCTCAAATTAAAATGCAACCCCATTGTTGGCCGAATAATTCTTTAGGACACAGAAGGATGAGCTCTTCTTGGGTTTTCGAGTATCCATCATGGCAACTCCTAATTTAAGTTGCAATTAATCAGAGGTCTTTTTTTTCTTGTTCTTGTTCTTCTTTTTTTGTGTGTGTGTGTCTTTTTCTTTTTAATTTATTTTCTTGTATCCTTCAGTTTCAATGGTGACAGTACGTAAATGTATATTTTGTTCTTTTTGTTTCAGAATCAAGGCCTTAACTATATCTATAAAAGCACTCAAGTTGGCAGGTGTGCACGGCATTGCAGTTGAGGTTTGGTGGGGGATTGTGGAGCATGCTTCTCCTTTTGCATATAACTGGTCTCTTTATGAAGAACTTTTCAAATTGATATCGGAGTCAGGGTTGAAGTTGCATGTTGCATTGTCTTTTCATTCAAACATGCATTTAACCTCAGGAGGGCAAGGAGGTGTCAGTCTTCCGCTGTGGGTTTTAGAGGTTTGTGTCTTTTGCTTTGTTATCGTTACTAGTTTTATTACTTTGGTACTAGTGATACTATCTACCGGCTGACGGTAGGGCAGTTAAAGCATTGAAACAAACTTGATTGTCCCCATATTACAAACATACCTGGATTGCATAGATCAATTCTTATTATACTAGTGTTGTTTCCATGGCCAATTGTATCAACCTTTCCAAAATTATATGGCATATACTTTACTGGTAGTCATGGATAATGGTCTAGATCTGGATGATAATATCTAGTAGTGTGGTGTATGAACCTTTTGAACTCTTGAGGACTACCTTCACACCCAATATATTGTAGTGTGCTCCAACTAATATACTTTTGCCTATGAAGCACGGATACTCCGAAATGGCCCCCGCACGTGTATCGGATATGGATACGCGCCCGATACGGCGGGATACGTATCAGATATGGCAAAAAAATATCATGTTTTTTTTTAAAAAAATTTGAATTTCGGATACGCTTGAAATACGAGAGGATACGGTCGGGATACAGTCGAATACTTTTGGGATACAGCGGGACAAAAAAATAATTTCAAATACTTAAAATGGGGGTCAAAGTATAAAATATCAAAATAAGGTAAAATAAACACCAAAAAAAAAATCAATCAACCAAACCTACCTAGGTTGAACAGCAGCAGCAAAGGAGGAGAGGAGTTCGTCGTCGTCTCTCGCTCAAGTTCGCGAATAGCAACTCGACACTCGTTGATCAGGTTCGTCTCTCTCTCTGTCCCTTTCGCTCCCTCTCTGTCTCCCTCTCGCTTGATCTCACTCTCTCTCTCTCTCTCCCTCTCGCTTAATCTGGTTGGTCTGGAGATGGATAGATCGCTCGATCTCATCTCCCCCCCTCTCAGTCGATCTCTCCCTCTCCCTTTATCTATCGTCTCTCGCTCTCTCTGTCCAATCACATTTTTTTTTTTTTTTTTGTATGTATACTCTGTAAAATAAAATAAATCAAATAAGATAAAAAATAAATAAATAAATAAAAAATGAACTTTGTATGTATTGCGGTATTACCTGTAAAATAAAATAAAATAAATCAAATAAGGTAAAAAACTTATTAATAAATAAATAAATAAACTTATTAATGAACTTTATAAACTTATAAACTCTGTCTGGTTTGGATAAATAAATAAATGAACTTTGTAAATTTTTTCCCTCTTAATTTGAATTGCATTATGGTTGTTATGGGTGATGCTATATTGTTGAAATTGCTGAAATTTAATTGAATTGATGAATTTTTTGTTATGGAAGATGCACTGTGGTTGTTATGGGTGATGCTACATTAATGTTTTGTTTTATTTGTTTACCAAATTTATTTTTATGTATGCTACATTATTAAAAATTGTAAAGATAATATTTTTTATAAACGTATCTCCGCCGTATCCGTATCCTACTTTTTCAAATTTTGTCGTGTCGCCGTATCCATATTGTATCGCACCCGTATCCCCGTATCTGTATCCGTGCTTCCTAGGCTTTTGCATAAACCAAACCAAACAAGAGCTGTGGGTCCCAATAGGCCATGATATATTAAAACTTCATCGAACAAGAGAGTAATATATTAACAATCATATATTGGAATATTGTTTAAGGTTGACTAGTTTTGTAAAATGAACTTTAAGGGATCATGCATACCAATGCCTTCTTTTTTTTTTCTTTTTTTTTTTTTCAGATTGGTCGTCACAATAAGGATATTTATTATCAAGACTGGAATGGTGTCTCAAATGACGATTATCTTACGCTTGGGGTGGATCAACATCCTCTATTTTGTGGTCGGACTGCCCTCCAATGTTATGAAGACTTCATGCTCAGTTTTGTTAACAAGTTTGAAGCACTCTTGGGAACTGTAATTGAAGAAATAAGTGTTGGTCTTGGTCCTTGTGGGGAGCTCAGGTACTTCCCTACTTTTTACAGTTCCACAAGGACAAAACAAAACCTTAGCAAGATAATCTTATAGAGTGTCAAATGCAGGTACCCTGCACATCCCATTGGCGATGATAGATGGAGATTCCCTGGAATTGGTGAATTCCAGTGCTACGACAAGTACATGTAGGTTGAAGTCTCTAATCCTGCAACACCTTCTCATTTACTTTTGGATATTCACTGCTGATAGGCTTGTTGTCCTTTCAGGATGGAAGACTTAAAGACCGCTGCTTATGAAGAAGGCAAGCCTCAGTGGGGAAACAAGGGCCCTCGAAGTGCTGGTCGGTACAACAGCTTTCCATCTGGGGTTCCTTTCTTTAAAGAGGGACAGGAGAGCTTTCTTTCCGATTATGGTCATTTTTTCCTAGTATGTATCTTACTAATGGACCTTTGTATTGTTTAGCTAAAAAAGACGGGAAAAATCTCAAGTTTTTCCCCAAGAAAAAAAAAAAAGGGACTTTATACACAATGTGACAAGTCAACATCTTTGATGCACCGGAAATGGAGCATGCACTAGCCACCTCTATAGTGGAGTTTTCTAACTCATGGCCAACTTTATTTTTTGTATAACGTGTTGTTTTGGCCTGAAGATATACTTACCAACAATTGGTGGTTTTCTTCCAGCTTTATTTGTTACCTCGAGAATTTGTCTTGGATACTATGACTCCGGAATGCTTTATCATCAAATATTGAGCTATGACTTGTAGGACACTTCTCCTTGTTGACTATCTGCTGTGTTGAACACTTGTTGAAATGACAGCTCTGTATGAACATGGCAAATACTAGTTCGGATAGAAAAGAGTCTACCTTGTCTACTTGAAAAAGGATAAATGAATTTACTATACCTTTTGTTTGGAAATATACAATGAATTGTTCATACCCATAAGCTGTTTGAATATTACCTGTGAGCTGTGGTTGAGCCAGGATTTTTCCCAAATTGATTACTTCGTCCTAATTGGGTAATATTCAAACAGAATTGCTTTCAACAGGTTTGCAACTACCCGTAACAAAGATGGCATCCATGTATACTTATATAAAATGAAATTTATATATAACATTATCTGAATAACCTAATTGAAATTAATAGCTGGGAGTTGCATATCAGTACGATTTTTGGTACACCTGGTTGCTTTATGAACCTAATAAATTGAATCTTTTGACTCTTGCATAATGTGAACAATTAATTGAAAATAGCAGTTGGCTTTAAGGCCAAAGACTCCATGCAAGAATGCAATGGAGGTTAGGCAAGTAAGATTATGGTGTTTGGTTCTTCTGTACTGAACTCTGGTCATTTTTCTTCTAGTGAGAAAGATATACTTCTGTGAACTTCATAATATGATAAAATGATGCCTTAACGATGGCGTAAGTCATACCAAGCAGATCGATTAGACACAAATCAGCTTCGGAGTTCTATCCTATGTTTTTCTCTTCTGATGATCATTGATAAATACTTGTAGCACTTAATATTAATCTGAAATGGATGGTTAAAACTAAGTAGTTCGAGCAGCTTGTGGATAAATCTACTTCATGGCCTTACTTAAATGGCATATCTCTATGTGCCTGGTAATGCAGGAATCTGAAAACTTATTTTAGGACATTTTGTATGAACTTTATAAAGGACACCAGAAACCTGACAATGTTGCTTGCTGTTTGCAGGAATGGTACAGTAGGAAGCTGATCTGTCATGCAGATGCTATTCTTTCAAAGGCAGTAAACATGCTGGAGAAATATCAAGAAAATGAGCAAAATTCTATTTTATTAGTGGCTAAAATTGGTATTATATATTGGTGGTACCAGACAGTATCACACCCTGCTGAACTCACTGCTGGTTACTACAACACTGCTATTAGGGATGGTTATGATCCTTTGGCTTTGATGTTGTCTCGTCACAGAGCTGCCTTGCAAATTTCGTAAGAATCTAAGTCTGAAGTTTATTCCATACTCAGTTAACATTGTATTCAGATGGTTAGAATTGGTTGCTTTCCTATTCATCTAACACTAACCTTGTAGAGTAGAAGATTAGGTTGGTCTAACAGCAAAACAAGTTGTACATCAATGCATAGGCTATGTGGTGGGTCAGTTGATATGTCACGCCACGCTTGAAGACAAGAATGGGTTGTGTCCTCTAACTTCATTTTGTCTATTTATTTCTATTGGGTCAGGAAAATCATGGGGAAAGAGTCCCTGGAAAACATCATTAAAATGGGGAAACATCATTTTGATTGTAAGTTTGTCCTAGGGATTTAATGTGGAGATTGCATTATGGAGCCTTCTTCATTGCTTATTAAACTTCTCAATTTATACTTTCTTGGGATGAAATCTCAGCCAGCATAATAATTATTCAGATCCTTTTTTCCCCCCTTGCTGTAGCTGCTTTGAAATGATGGATATTGAAACCCCACAAACCTACCTTTGCAGTCCAGAAGGATTACTCCAACAGGTATTAAATCTTTCTTGAGTAATCAAGGTTGTTTCCTTATCGGGTTATTTGCAATCTGTTATATTTCATGGTCATGCCCATCATTCTTGCCTAATTAAAACCTTAATGCTGTGAATGGGTCTTGGATTTGCAGAGGGAAGGAAAAGTGACAAAAATTTAGCTTCTAATCATATTCCCAAGTTCTCGAGACACAAAACCTTTGTTAGGATATATGTTCTGCATTTTTAATATACCTTCTTTTTTCCTAATTCAGTTGATATCTGAGAGAAGGGGCGGTGTTTATACTTTTCTTTATCAAGAAGTGTATCTGGCATTGTTGTAGGACTATGTTTTATGATATAATGGTTATTATTAATGTGCTTCCATTCTGCCTATTGTTTATTCTAAGTCGCTCTCAATTGACTTATCCCAGATTAGGGATGTGTCAAAGAAAAGGATCATACATTTGACTGGAAGAAATTCTTATGAGCGATTTGACAAGGTAAATATCATTCTTTCTACACGCATTGATCCAAGTTATGAAAGGAAGGACTAAAGAACTGTTTTAACATGAAGCCAAGCTTATGTAGCAGCATAATTATAAGCAACTCGGAGAAAGTAAAATGAAATAAAACTGACAAAATATTAACCAATTTTACCAATATCATATATGCAGTAATCAAGTTAGCATTGTGTGGTTGCTTGCATCATAACTCTTTTTTCTTTTTTCTTTTTTTTTTGTAAATGTTCTTATGCAAATGCTTGCACAGAAATGCCTATGGCTTGTGGGCATGTGTAACAATCATTCTACTGTCATTCAAATGTGAGACCAATATGCTACAGATGCAGCATAATCAGGAACTATAATTTGAATGTATATTTATTCCATTTTATGCTTGTTTATAAAATCCAGCAACCGTGATCATGTTTGAAAACCAAAAGTGCTAAAAAACTTAATTGCTGAAATGGTGTATCGCTTGTTAACTGCATCATTCTTTTGTCACATTTCATGTTTTTCCTTATGACAAAATGTTCTATATTTTTTGTTTCTTTTATGGTGGGGCTGGGGGATGTAGCTTCAATCATACATAAATGCATTTTACTGATCAACTGGAGGAAAAATGCCATAAAGCATGAGAACTTCCTTTGCATATATCTTCGAACATTGGACATTTACGCGCATCTTCGCTTTTTTTAAAATTTTTTTTTTTAAGAACAGCTATAATTTCTTCATCATTATTTCTGAGCCCTACAGTTTTATTGTTTATTTTATCTATTCCTCTAGTTTTATTGTTTTTCCACCATTCCTCTTATAATAGTATTGCCTCGTATTATAAAATTTTCCACCTACTTTAGAGTAAAAAGACACCCATTTTCGTTTGCAGGTTGCACTACAACAAATATACACCAACTGTTACTTTCCACAGGAAGAGTCTGCAAGATCGTTTACTTATTTTAGAATGAACGATAAGATTTTCAGGGTCGACAACTGGAATAATTTTGTACCCTTTGTGAGAAAGATGAGCACGTATCCGTAGAGTTACCTCTATACCCCATTTTATCCATTTAATATAGCAAAGTAATTAAACAAGACTCTCTCTCTCTCTCTCTCTCTCTCTCTCTCTCTCTCTCTCATTGTAGTCTGCCATAAAAAAGAAGAGTAGAGGGGAGGAGGGTCTTCACTTGCAATTTTTGCTGACAGGAAAGGTTTAACCAAAGTCTGTTACTCCTTAACCCTGGTGGTTGTTTGCCAGAAAAGTAGGGCTGTGTGGACCATTTTATTGTTCATTTGCCTATGTGGCAATTCAGAACTCCAGCAGATGGAATGATATTTGTTAGAAGGGACGTTGGTCTTGCTACCATGCTCGATTCTTTTCATTAGATTCCAGGAGAGTTTCTTGTAAAGAAAGGTATTGTATAATTCATTCCCTATTGCATCAATATGAGACTCTCTTTCTTTATTGTTCAGAAATGTCTCTCACTCTAGACGGACCTTACTATCGATTAGCCCTTAAATTCAATTTGGATTTAGGTGAATGGCATATATATATATACAGGCGCACACGGTGTTGCGGCTTTGAAGTGTTTTTATTGTTTTTTTGCATATTTAGGCTTGGTTTTGGAACATGTTATTTTAATTACTTTTTGATTTTTTATAAAAAGATATACAAAAAGTAAAAAGAGTAATGTGACAATTTATAGTGATTTTTTGAGATTTCAAGTGGCCAAATGAGGCCGTAGCTAAGTTCTTGTTTAAAAAAGGGACAGCATTACCACCTTTTTGTTCTTGGGAAAATTATTTAGGATAGCAATTATTGACAATTTTTTTAAGAGGAACGTACTGATAAGTCCTATATACAAAATTTAAAATTTATCTAGTCACAAAACAAAATATTTTTACTAATTAATCTTATATATTTTTAATTGTTACTAAGAAATCCTATTTAAAATAAAAAAAATGTAAAGATATTGCTACATTCCATTACTGTTGGAAATTTATCAGAAGTTATTGAAAATTTGCGGGAGTATTGTCGAAATATTCTGAACGTTACCAGAAGTCGTCGGAATGTCTAGAATATTCGTTGGACATCAAGAATATCGTCGAAGATTTACGGGAATGTCTAGAATATCGTTAGGGAAAAAAAATAAACTAAAAAAATAACAAAATGTGTTAATTATTGATAAACTGAAGAGAAAAAAAAAATCTAAGAATAACAAATAGCAACAATGAAAAAATATATATGTTATTTTTAATTTTTAATTTTTGTTGGGTTTAAGCAAATTATTTTCAATATTGATCAAACTGAAATATAAGTTTTGAAACTATAAAATGTTAAAGTTTCAAAGTATGATTCTACTAAGTATTTATCTTTATTAGTCAAACTGAAAAACATGTTATGAAACTGTAAAATTTTACAATTTTTAAAAATGATTCATTTCAGCACACCAAAAAAAAAAACTGATAATGCAAAATGTAAAATTTTACAATTTTTACCGCTTGTAATTAGAACTCAAAAATAAAATGTTCAAAATTTTTTCCATTATAACAAGAAAATAGAAGTGTGTAGTACAAAAAAAGTATTAAACTAAGATATCGAAGGAAAAAGACAAATATAGAAAGATACTTGTACTTTGACAACTATTTTTTGGTTTAGATTTATCTGGATCTAACATAAATCTACTCAGAGTAGATCTACTTATCTTCTTTGTCAAAAATTCATCTCTTTCGCCGTTGGTGAGTACGACGTAAGAAGTTAGTGTTTGGTGGTTGTGCATGAACCTCAATCAATGGTGGTCATCGATAACTGTATTATAAAGAAAAAGAAAAGAAAGAAGGCGTGGTCGTCGTCGTTGCCGTAACCACCGATATTATTGAAAGAGAGATGAAGAGAAGAAAGTAAGGCATAAGAAAGAGAGAGAGATGAAGAGAAGAAAGTAAGGCATAAGAAAGAGAGGAGAAGATAAAATAGGTATAAAATTTTTAATCTATCCAAATAGTTTTGAAATTAAATAAAATATACATTTTTCAGAAAAGACTTCCGAGTAATTTGTCTTTTATTTAATCGATGGATGGACTGGGTTTATTATCTGTTGGGCTAAATAAGAGAACCATAGTGGGCACCTCCAATGAGCTTGTCTATGAACTCATTAGAATCGGAGCTTTATAAAAACTTTAGCTAGCCTACTTTCTTTCTTCCTTTTTTTTTTCTTTTTTTTGTGTGTTTTCCTTGGCCTCCAAAGATATTTTGTTTGTTAGTTTGGTTCGTTTATTGTACGCTAAAAATTGATAATTAGATGCAGAAATTAGAAGCCTCCTTCTCTTAGTTCTAGATAATTATATTTTTTTTATATAAAATTATTTCTATCTAATAAGCTATAAGTAAAAATTAGATCAAATAATACAGGATCATTATACTTTTATTTTAAATTTACTTTTATTTTTTAAAAAATTTACTTTTAGATGGGCTCCACTCTTATATAATACAAATTTTAAAACACTTAACTTTTGAGAATTGGTTTTTTATTTTTTTCTAAGGTGAAAAAAGTAAATGCCTTTGGAAATGATTTTTTTTTTTAGTTTTATTAAAAAAAAAAAAAAAACTTGAATGATTTGTGTATATGATTGATTTTTTTTATTTTTATTTTTGTGATTTTTAGTCTTTTTAATGATTTTTTTGGTTTTTTTTTATTTGACTTTGTTTTAATTTATTTTAGCTTTTTTTTAATGGTAATTTTTAAAAGCTTTTTTTATTCAAAATTAGGTGTAATTATTTTTTGTCATGTAAATACTTAAAAAAATAATGAGACATTTACACACCAGTCTTAATTTATAAACTTATATTCCATTATGTCCTAACTAAGATTTTTTAAACCTTTAAATCCTATTAAATTTTTAATAATCGGAATTGTCCTTTGTTCATCATTTTTGATTATCTAAACAAGAATATGATGATTTGATATTTATTTTGATTTTCAAAACTTTAAAATATCAACTTTCAAATTGAAAAAAAAAATTGAATTATTTTTTGTGCAAAATTGAAAATTTTGTGTTTATAAAGGAGTATGATGATGGAACATTGATATGGAAAACTAAAAAAAAAATATAAATGAAAAAAATGATAATATTCTTAGTTTTAAAACTGAAAAAACTAATAATATTCTCGATTTTATTGGATAGTTGAATCAAACCAATAAGTAGAAAGACAAAAATATTTAATCTCATGTTCTGTTTTTTTTATCAGTTAGTGAAACAATTATCTGGAATATTACTATGTAAAATTGATAATATTCTTAATTTTAAAAATTAAAAAAAAAACTGATAATATTAATAATTTTACTAAATATAACTTATTGGTTCAAAACATCTTAGACAAACTATCATAATATTTATAAATATGATTTTCTCAAATTTTTTTTAATTATTTTATAGTAGAAGAAATCTAACCGCAGAATATCTGTCGTACACGTGGCATCTCCATATATCTTTCATTTTTTAATATTCTTCCTGCCAAATGGAGTTTATGTAATCACTGTTGAACCACGTTTCTGGGGCTCGTGCTATCTTACGCAAGGCCCAGGCCTACTCTATGTTGGGCCAGACATATTCAATGAAATTGGAGAAGTTATTAGTTAGTCTTGACACCGTCACGTGGTGATTCAATGGTGTTGTGATTGATAAAGAGAGTAAGATTTAAAATTTTATGTTAAGTAATTAAAGAATATGAAAATATGTGTTGAATTATAATTGGTATGGGCATGATCACGTGACCCTTTAAGACTACCTAATAATTTTTCATAAAATTGGGCTTGAACAAGGCCCAATCTGGTCAAAACCTCATGTATTCACATCCAATGGTCCAGATCATTCCATGATATCTACAATTCAGATATTCTTCTTTGCCTCTTCTTTTCACCAATCTTCACCCCTCTCTCCCTCTCTCTCTCTCTCTCTCTCATATTTCTCTCTCTACAACTTTCCCTTCATTCTCTCTCAACCCATTAATGGCCATGAACACTCTCCTATATTCTCCAAGGCCCCTCACTTTCTCTCTCATCACCAATTTCAAAAACCCATCTCTTCTCTCTCTAACCAACAACCCATCACTCAAACCCTTCAACCCAATCAAATCCAGAAGAAGAAAACCCATCACCACCGTCCATTCCAAAGGCAGCAGCAACGACGACTCCGCCGACCTTCCAGATCGTTTAATCTCAGCCGTCTGTTACTTCTACCCATTCTTCGACGGTGTACAGTACGGAAAGTACGTCCTCACCCAATTCACACCCATTCAAACCCTAATCCAACCCTTATTCCCAGCAATCAAGGTCTTCAAGAGCTTCCCCTTTAATGGGTTCTTGGTGTTCCTCACTCTCTACTTCGTAGTTGTAAGAAACCCTAATTTCAGCAGGTATGTGAGGTTCAACACTATGCAAGCGATTGTTCTTGATGTGCTTTTGATTTTCCCTGATTTGTTGGAGAGGACATTCAATCCTAGAGATGGGTTTGGATTGGATTTGTTGATGAGTTTGGATAGTACTGTTTTTTTGTACCTTTTGGTGTGTTTGATTTATGGGTCTGCTTCTTGTTTGTTGGGTCAGCTTCCTAGATTGCCCATTGTTGCTGAAGCTGCTGATAGGCAAGTTCTTTGAAGTATTTTATATGATTGTTTTACTGTTTAAATCCATTTGGGTTTCTTAAATTTTGTCTGTCATTTTGTTTTTTAATTTTATTTTTATACTTGAAATGTTGATTGATTTTGTTTTACTTAGCTCAAAGGAATACTAATCATTCTAGTTTCAAGTTTGAAGAAATATAGTATATGTATGTTCTTGAAACTTTGATTTATTGAATGAGTACATTCATATTCAAGATCAAGAGCTGGTACATTGTTCTGTATTTGTTGTTGGCTTGGTATATTAGCGGATAAAAAGAAAAGAAATGATGGTAGTGTGTGTTTGGGATGTGTTTTAAAGGATGTTTTTGGAAGAAAATTTTTAAAAATATGTTTGGTTATAACTTTTATCAAAAAAAATTAAAATTATTTCTCTATTACCCATTAATTAATTATTTTTTTTCTCTCCTATTTTTCTCACACATATGGACCCAATTATAATAAAATATTAAATTATTCTAAACTCTTAACCTCCATAATTATTTTTAAAATATACAACTAAACAAATAAAAAAAAAAATCTAAATTATCTCCCTAAAAACTTTTTTAAAAACATTTATCTCAAAACATAAACCAAATAGTGTTTAGTTTAGAGATTCTTTTAAAAAACAAATTATTTTTGAATTTACGGTTTTAAAAAATTTAGAGCTTGTTTGGAAAGAATATTTAGGTTAAAATAATCAAAACAAAATAGGTTATTTTATTTAAATAAGATAAAATGTCACATCTAATCTATAATTATTTTATTTTTTCTCTTATGAAATTTTAAAAAGTCAAAAAATTTATTCCAAACGAAATTTTTTAGGCTTCATTTAGGAACAAACTAATTTAGTAATTTTTTGACTATTTGGCTAAAATATATGCTAAAAAAAACTAGTATGTTTGGGGTGACTTTTTAGCTTTTTACGAAAAGATGTGTAAAAAGTAGAGAGAAGAAAATCTTTTGATTTTTTGGTATGAGTTGTTGGTTTTTTAGGTTTTTTAATAATTTTTTGACTAAACCAGCCTGTTGCCAAACGAGACCTTAGTCTCAAATTAAAATAATCAAAAAGTAAAAAATAAAAAATAAAAAAATCAACTTAGAACTCAAATGAGCTCTTAATAGTTTGGAAAATGGGTTAATGAGCTCTCAGGTAATTTACTAAATAGTTTGGAAAATGGGTTAATTAGATAAATAGTTTACTTTTTGAAATATTCTCACACAACAACAACAACAACAACAACAAAAACCTCCTCTTTTGGATGAGAAAAGAGTGGAAATTATTGGGTATGTTTGGTTTGTGTTTGAGAGATGTGTTTTAGAGATAAAAAGTACGAAAAGTTGTTTGGTTTGATTTTTTTCAAAAGATGTTTTGAAAAATTATTTTGAGAGAGAGTTTTGGAAAAAGTGATTGATTTGATGTGTGTGAGAGAGAGATTTGTTTGGAAAACTTGTTTGGTTTACAAGTTTTGGAAAATTTTTGTAGGAAAATTTGTTTGGAAAAATTTGTTTGGTTTGATTACTTTTGAAAACTTATTTGTAGAGAAAATTTCCCAAAAAATTTTCAAAAATACAAACCAAACGAACCCATTGTATTTTTTTTCAAATTATGTTTGAATGATTAGAAAATATATATATATGAAATAGAGCTGAGGGTGAGTTTTTATATTTTGATGGATTGCCTCCTTGGTACAACCCACTCATCAAATTTCCTCATTTTTGTTTAAGAAATGGAATTGGCTTAGTAAGAGCAACAATGAAATTTCCTTGGGACAAAAAAAAGAGGCGGCAAAGGCTATATGAGACATTTCGTAGGTGAAGTTGTTTTGGTCTTTCTTAAAAGGACTCTGCATTATACCATCCATAATCGTGTATTAAATTTGCCATTAAAATTGAATTTGATAAAAAAATGGTTTATTTTTCAATTTTAATAGTTTTATCAAATTGATATCAAATTTAAAATTTTACTTTTATTTTATTAATTTGAGGACTAATATGTCTTTTATCAAATCACTATTCATTGTCGTTGGATTTTCACCACCAGATGTCTCTCAGATGTCCTTCCTGATGACTACCTCAAGGTAAAAGCTTGTGAAAAAATTATACTAACCGGTCGTCCGCCCGATCGACCCCCCGAATGACCACCTCAAGAAGAAAAATTATAAAAAATTTGCACTAGCTAGTTGACTGGTCAGACATTCGTCTGGTCATCCACCCGATGGACCAGTGGTTTGACGAAGCCTCAAAACTAGGAATGGCAACGGGGCGGGGCGGGGCGGGGCGGGGCCGGGATCACACTCCCCGTCCCCGATCCTCGATGGTAAACATCTCCCCGACCCCGGCCCCGATGCCCGACGGGGAACCAATCATCATCCCCATCCCCGCCCCCTATCGGGGATCGGGTTTCCCCGACCCCAAAAATTCCCCGGACCAAAAAAAAAAAAAAACCAAACAGCAGCAGATTCAACATCATCAACATCTGATCCAAAAAATAAAAATAAAAACAAACAAACATCATCTACCAACATCATCTACAAACAGTTTATATAACTAACATCAAGAACAATTTATATTAGATCTAAGTAGAGAGATAGAGAGATCGATCTGCTCAGATCTAAGTAGAGAGAGAGATTCATCTGCTCAATCGACTTTGGCATCGCGGCATAGAGAGATCGATCCGGTGCTCTGGTCGGTGCTCTGCTCAGATCGGTGCTCTGTCAGATCGGCACTGGTTTGGTGAGAAAGAGAAAGAGATCAGATGTGAGGAAAAGAGAGATTAGAGGTAAGGAAGAGGTGAGGGATCGGCACTGGTTCGGTGAGAAGAAGAGATCGGGGACAGCGGTGTGGTGTTGAGAGTGAGAGAGTTGACAGAGAGAATGAGAGTTGAGAGAGAGTAATGGAGAGAAGGAGAGACAGAGTTGAGAGAGTGAGAGAGAGACGAAGGAAAGAGGTTTGGTTTGGTTTTTTAATACACAGGTAGTACGGGGGAAGCTTCGGGGAAATTTAATACATAGGTTAGGTTAGGTTTGGTTTATTATTATTATTATTATTATTATAAAGGGTATAAAAGTAATTTCACTTCGGGGAATTTCGGGGATGGGGCCGGGGATGGGGCCGGGGCCGGGGCCGGGGATCGGACCGGGCCGAGAATCAAACACTGATCACCGTCCCCGGCCCGTGACAGATCAGGGATTGATTTTCAAATACCGTCACCTCCCCGTCGGGGGTATTTTTCGGGAAAAAACCGCTTAAATCGGGGTCGGGATCGGGGATCCCCGTCGGGCCGGTTTCAAATTGTCATCCCTACGCAAAACCCTCCATTGAAGCACCTGATATCAAAGAGAGATTTTCTTTACTTTTTTACTCAAATTTAATGAAAAAAATTGATACACCGTTGAAGATGCCCTCATGAGAGGCATTTTGTTCATTTTTATTTTGGTTCTTCATAAATAGCTAACATCCAATGCTAAGCAAAAGGTTTTTTATTTTGCCTATATTTTGCGGCATTTCTACTTGCTTAATATTTGTTGTTTCTTCTTTCTTCCAGTCCATCTGATCGTTTGACAATATTATCGTTAAAAGAATATGATTATTTAAAAATATAATTATGTAAAAATATTATTTAAAAAAATAATTTAATAATACATTAAGAAAAATAAATATTTGTAAATGTTACACCATCATTCACATCAACACTACGTGCATATGAAACATAATATAAAAAATTATATTTTTTATTATGCTTATAGCATTTTTCTTTTAGAAATTAGTTAAGTTAGTTTGATTGATTAACTAAACTAAAGAGTGTAGTTAGGCCTAATTTGACAAGTGGTGATTTTAGTCAAAAAGTTAAAACGTCACTAAAAAATTAAAAAAACCAACAACCTATACCAAAAGTCAAAGATTCTTTTTTTTTTTTTTTACTTTTTACACATCTTTTTCATAAAAAATTTAAAAGTAATCCCAAACATATTAATTTTTTTATTGTATTTAAAAAAAAAATTCAAAAAATTACTAAAAAATCATGCTTCCAAACAAGGCCTTAGAGTACACTCTAGTTAATTTTTTATTTATTTTTATTAACACGAGCTAAACTAGTTAGGTAAAATAAAATTATTATTATTATTTTTTTTTTTTTTGTGTGTGTATTTTTTTACAAGACATTTTACCTAACACCCTTTGAGTTGCTCTAAGAGAGTTCTCATCAATTTTAACCCGTGTTCACTTATTTTGTAAGACTAATACTCTATGCACCAATTAATGTATTAATTATTATATTAATTGATGATGTGACATAATTTAAGACATTTTTTATATTTGTAATTTGTATAATAAGTAGGGTTAATAATAATGTTATAACTAGTATTAATACACTAATTAGTATACTAATTAATACAAGTAACACCACTCATTTTGTAAATCAAATGTAACAGCCTGCTTTGGAGAAAATAAATGATTTGTTAATCTAAGAGAGAAAAGAAAATTTGGTTGTTTTTTCTCACTTGGTTTGGTTAAATGGGAGAGAAATAAAAATAAGAATTTCTTTCATGTCTTTTTTGGATAGACTATTAAACTATATATATATTATTTTGTTACAAAAGTCAAATAATTATTATTATTATTATTTTATTTTTTTTGCAATTTCTTCAAATATTTATTTTTCAGTTGGTCTATTCTTAAAAAATCTTAAAAAAAGTTCAATGAGATACTTTCAGGCCTTAATGCTTACACACGAATTTTGAAACTTTATGGAGAAGTGTTTGGGTGGATAAGGTACATATCATATATATTTACGTAAATTTTTTTAAATATAAATAAGTTATCTTATAAAATTACGTAAATTCTAACAAATATAAGTAAGTTATGATTTCTCAAATTTTTATGAGTTAACTTACTCATATTTGTGAAAACTTAAATAATTTTGTAAGATAACTTATGACTATTTGTGAGAATTTACGGAAGAGCCTATGCTATACACTTGCATACTAAAAAACTGCCCAATGAGAAAGGGCAAAAAAATCAAATTTTTCTCACAATTTGTTCGCAAATAGTACATGATGAACATATGGATTGATGGTAGTAGCCAGAACAATTTGGAGATCAGATAAGCACTAATACAGACGAGGATATAAACAAAATTACATGACATGAGATTTTTTTCTTTTCTAAAAGTAGTATTTCATTTGAAACTCCGCTAAATTTAGAAAAACAAAATGGCACATTGCTGGATCAAGCACACCTAAATAGAACGGCAAAGGAATTGGTAAAATTTTAGCAGAAAAGAAAAAAGGAGCAACAGAGAAGAACAGCCGCAACTTCGCAAGGCAGTAACCAAACTATTAAGGAGTTGAAGTAAGAAGTAAGGCAATGGCAACAGTGAGCTGGAGATGGTGAGCAATTGCCCTGAACTAGCTGTGGTGGTGGTGGTGGTGGTGGTGGTGGTGGTGTGATCCGTATATTGGGAAGGCCAGGAAAGCCAGAGGGAGGAGACGGTGGTGGTGGAAGGAGGATGGGCATGAATACCCTCATACTATTATCTCAGGAACCTCACAGTTATAGATTAAAGAGTGAACTCAATATTGCAAACAACTATTTCTAGTGTGGAAAGGCAGCAGGGGTGGCTGAATATGAGTCGGGTTCCTTGGGTATGTTAAGTTGCCACTAATTCTGAAAGCTGATAGGAAATAGATCCTAAACAATATATATTAAGTTATCTAACACACTCCCATACGTGGAGATCTTAACATCCATATGGAGAAGAAAGAATGCAAGCATAAAGACTTAAACCTCCTCCAACTTAAGCTCTAATACCATGTCAGATTAACTATTGTCTCAACAGTCTAAGTTGTTAGGAAATAAATTCAATAATGTATATCAAGCTATCTAACAATGTAAACATCAGAACATGATGCTATGGTGTTTATATCAGTACAAAAAATTCCCATAGTAAGGCGACAACTTCTTAAATAAAACATACTCCGGTATGGTCCCAGTGGCTCAAACTAATATTCTCTCAGGCTCTCTAGCAAGAAGAGATGTGATACAAACAAACAGCAATCATAACATTAATTCTCCATCATTTATATTAGAGCAAAAGGGGTCCCCTATGGACAACCGAGCAGCTCAGGTTACATTTCCCAATAAAGAGACTTGAACTCACCAAGAAAATATAGAGAGAAACAAAAGTAATTTCCATTGACATGTCAAACAAAATAAAGTTACATAGAAAATGATACAGCCTTCAACTCTAAGTTGAATGAATGTGGAATTTCACTGGTTCAGATCATGGTTGTTCAAATAAATGTAAGTTACTTGATCATCAAAAGATGATGTCATTGGCAGCGGTGAAAATCCAATGTACTCTCTGTCTACCTTTGCTAAACATATTTCAGAAATGTACTTGAAAAGACCGTGTTTCTGAGTGATGGGTTGGGCTGCATATTCCTCGAATGGCATCCACTATGAAGAGAAGTGACGATGATTCAAAAAAGGAACAAAAAATCATTAATTATTGCACTAATTGTTCAAACAAAATATTTCCATACTATATCTTAGACATTTAATTGCAGACTGCAAGAAGAAAACAAGCAACATCACCTACCTATAACATATGGGCAAGGGCACAGGAGGATGGTAGTGGCTGACCCAAATAAAATTAGTTAGCAGGTCATATTAGTGTACATGGATCATTCTGAATATTTCAAATATTACTCTCTTTTTGTTGCAAGGAAAATTCACCGGCGAACCTAAGCAACCAAGAGAGAAGGTACATTTTGTTAGGGAATTAGGGAGCCCATAAACGCACAACAATACTAGCCCAATTCATCAAGGATAAATTCCAGAGCCCACATGCTTAACATTAGGACCCAACATACATTATTTGGAACTCATACTCACTTAAAAGCTTAAACCTATAAGTGGAGACTCATCTAATGTATATTAAGACCTATCTCCTATGGAGAGTCATCTAATGTATATTAAGACCTATCTCCTTTTATTCTTTATCCGATGTGGGACTATCTTCACATATGCTCCAACACATTTATGGGCCATTTAGTGCGAAGACCACAGATAGCAGACCCTTAATGTTGTTTCCTTGTGTTACTGATTCTTTCGACATACTCAGTTTATTACACTGTAAAAGTGAAGTTAAGACTAATTTCAGGATGAGTGTAATGAAGCAAAGAAGAAAACTAATGCAAAAGATAAAAGAGTGTAAGAAACTGTCTCTGCAAATATTGGCTAATCTGTTGTCTTAAGTAAATTACCTGGGCTGCCTCAATCTCTAATTCTTGCTTCTGAATGTCGAAGGATAGTGGACTCAGAATGCAGAGGAAGGATAAATCTGACTTCTCAAAGAATACCTTGTGAAATTGCCTGTAAATCAAAGCAATAAACATGTGGAAACACCACTAAGGCATCAAAATTCTTGTTCATTAACAACACGAATTACTTCATCAGGTCTTGCTTGTCTAATTGCTGAATTCACCACATAATATGAGAAACATCTGAATCTTTATGTTTACCTATTATTAGGTCCAGCGTTCTACAAATTCAGCTTTGTGCAATGGAATCCATTAATTAGTGAGGCTTGGCCATGTGGTGTAACTAAAGTTATTAACTTGGACAAAGCTGACTGGCAAAATAGGATTTATGTAACCAACCTCAAATGGTCGAATGAGGCATTTTGAAATTGAGTGGAGTTGAACACTGTTCATCCAAACTACAACAAAAAGAATGGCAAGATTAACAAATTTTCTGAAAATCTTCCGTCTTCTTGAAATATTTGTCTGCTGACAACAGAATCAACATGAATTTAAGCAAATTTTATTTGGGAACCCTATTGATTTCATTGGCTATGAACGTTCATGACGCACTGCCCAATTTCGATACTATGATTATGGCTTAATTGTGACTTGTGAGGAAAGAACTTTGAGATTATGCCAAATACACACCTAAAAGCTAGTATTTCCACAAACTCTGTGTCAATCTGAAATAGTACAACCCGTCAGTCTCAGAAGGATCAGTGGCACAGTTAGGTAAAAGGGAAGTATGAAAAACAACATCAGTTTCATCACATACATTTGTTTCTTCTTTTACTTCTCTCACTGCTGCTGCAAAGATATCCTCACCCTGTGGATTAAATAGATCAATTAATGGTTGAAGAAATTTGCAATTTAACCTTGCAAATGAACTTCGTTCAGGTGTGTACCTCATCCACTACTCCTGTAGGGATCTTCCAAATACCTTTGCCTTGTAATCTTCCACTCTTTTCCTGGACCACAAGCAACTACCAACCACTTTCCAGGTTCAAAATTACAAACACAACAAAACAATGGCAACAAATTTAAAGCAAATTACAAAAACTACAACGTTTTTACATTACATTCACCAGAGGATCAATTGCAGTATAAAAAGATGAGCAGCAGGGAATTCAAAGCAAAACAATGGCAATACCTCTCTTTTATCATTCATGACAATAGCACCAACACCTACTCGGTGTGTGGCATTTGCAGGGACAGTACTAGCTGCTTCAGGAATCCAGTATACGAGCATCAGGTAATGAGGCTCAGCATGGTGGTACCGAAACCCCTCCTGCTCCAACAGAACAGATTACCAACAAAACTCAATACACAAAACAAAATAAAATACCCATCAAATGTCAAACCATGATATAGAGCATAATCACTGTATCTGAAGTCTGTTCAACACCAATTTCCTTCCGTTCTCCAAGAATAAATGGTATAACCCGGACTAATTTCTTCTTGTTAGGTTCGTGAAAAGACATGGGTTCAGGTTTGAGCAACAGCACTATAGCACCATATCTCAAGTCTGTCCAAACATCAATTTCCCAGGATTCTCAGATTATTGGTTCTATAACCATCTAGTCCAGTCCAAGAAAAGTTGGGTTCAGGTTGAGTAAAAGTTTACACAGATCAACACGACAGCTAACAGTATCTGCTTTGGATACAAACATAAAACATGTATCAAATTGCATTCTGACAACAACATGCATCTCATTAAATCACATATCTAATATGATGAACTTAATCTCAAGCTGATTAAGGGTTAGAGGGTGATGGATTATTTGGGTCACTAGACTAGATTTCAGACAAGTAATGAGTAATTTACCCTCAATTTTAAGTGAGTTGTCGAGGCCTACAGGTTAATGGAGTAAAGACTAGATTCTAGACCAGTACTAACCCCTGACCAGTTACCTTAACTGCAGTTTCAACAAGATTTACAAGTCCAATGGGCAATTTAATCCAAACACCATTCTTGCCCTGTAAAATACAACAATCTAGCAAGTTAGTTCAAAACCAACAATTCAGGCTTCCGTATTTCATACTAATACAAATTATTTGACCACATGAAAATCAAAACTTTATGGCATGGCTTATTAGGGAGAAACCCTCCACAACTAAGTTTTGTCTCATGGGGACCAATATAGCCTTTGTTTGGATATGCTCTTCTCTTAAGTTTCAAATCAGGTTTTAAAGAGTCATGAAGCCAGTTTGCACAAGAAAAATCTTTTTTGGTTTTAGAAACATATCTACAGCTGGTATTTAATCCAACAGTTTCTCTCAATGAAAAGATCAGATCCTGTAATTTTATTTTATTTTTTAATTTTTTTATCACAGATATGTAATAGCAATTAACAAACAATTCGAGTAAAATTGTTACATTTTCATATCCCTTAAAAAAATTCACCTGTTATTACTAATCAAACTGAAGTTAACAAAACGATTTCACATATTAAAGTAACAAAGCAAGCATCAATTCATTCTTAAGGAATATGACCTGTTGCTTCCACTGTGATATTGAAGCCCTGAGCACAGAAAGAAAGGCCTTGGAATCCATAGGTTCCTTCATTTCCACTATGACACCTCCATGATCATCATTAACAGCAAAAAGTAATTCAACCTGTTGAACTCCATTTTCAGCAACCACTTGGTCCATTAAACCCGAGACTTATCTGATCGTAAATGAGCACCAGCTGAATAAACATGAAAAGCATGAGATCAGTTACACCAAAAATAAATATTTTTTTTCCTCTATTTGATTTTTCAACTTCCAATCATTCCAAAATCAACTCAACAAATTGAAGATTTATGAACGACCCATAATATAAGGTTTCTAGCTTAAGCAAGCCCAGATTATGTAATTCTCTCGTCTTAGCTGAGCTAAAAATTTCAGTAGCATTTGAACTACCAGCAGATAAATAGGTAACTAAGGGCATAATTATAATAACTGCCCACCAGGTAAATGGTTTCTAATCTCAAAATTCATGTATAGAGGCACAGTGAATTGGAAAAACCATTCAAATCACCATTGAAGTCCATCCATAAATTCACAATTAGCATGTTAAGCTTTCTCTTCTACACATTTTTGTTATTTCTAACATAAAAATTCATAAGAAGCAAATCTAAAAAAAATTATCAAATCACCATTGAAGTCCATCCATAACTTCACAATATTAGCATATGATAAGCTTTCTCTTCTATACATTTTTGTTATTTCTTAAAAAACGAATCTAACATAAAAAATAAAAATAAAAAACACTCACAGATTGGCTTGAAATTGCAATTAATCAGAAAAATGTCAGATAGAATCAAAACCTAAAACATGAATCCATTAGAAACTTCATCGATCAATGGAAGTCCCTCCGTTAGTTTTGCCAAAAAAAATGTAAAAATCGGGAAAAGACATCACTTACAAATGCAAATTTAAACTTTCTCGAGAAAATTGAAGGCAGTGTGAAAATATTTTCTATCAAAACAAACAGAATACAAATGTGAGTATACCTTTTCGCTGGTAATTCGCTGACTTCAAGCTAAGTATAACTACCACTGCCAGTGATGGATTGAGATATATATAGAGTTATAATGTGTGGACAAAACTAATCTGCGCCGAGTGTGTCACGATGCGCACCAGCTAATGAGCGCACTTGGTGCGTCATTTGGGTCACACTCTCACAGTTAAGCCGCCCTCAGAGAGAGAAAAATTATTAGTTGGTTGAGATCACACGTTACGTTAGTATGTCCTGCTCTATCACAAATCATCTAACCCAAATTATGGGTTTCACTCACCTCTCCACCAAGTACAATGAATGAAGAACACGAAAATTGAGTGAGAATACTAATTATTGCCATCATTAATAATGTGATAGTGGGTTTCACCTACCGTTAGATTATTATTTTTTTTTTTTTTTTTTTTTTTTTTCACCTTATTAGTGATGGATTAAAGTCACCAAATTAAAGGTCTCTAGCATGACTGTGAAGAATACTACGTGACGCTATTGGTTAGTCTACCCATGTGATTTCTCTCCATAAATCACAATGAATGAAGAGCATCACGTGTCGCTATTGGTTAGTCCATTACGTAGTGCTCAATTAGCATATTTGATTGGGTGGATTAGAGTATGAGATTGAGATTATTAATCCATGGGGCCAATTATCCTATGTTTGTTTTAACATTTTGGTTTAGGATTATTAATCCAATAGATAATTAATCCAACAAATTTGTAAGATTATTAGTAATGGGATAGAGGTAGGATTATTAATCCAAGGGATATTAATCCAATTGGATAATGAATACCACACTAATTTAATAGCATTATTAATACTTCACTATTAGTCTTGTATATCAAACATGACCAATGTGCATTGTAATTGGTGGAGAGATGAAATTCATAATTTTGTATTAATTAATTGAAAAATATGAGAGAATAATGGTTTGTAATTGACTAGAGAGACATAGGGTAATTTTGAAAATATAGTTAAAAGTTATTTTTTTGGCTTTTTTTTTTTTTAATATGTAAAGATGAAGGCCTTGTTTGGTTTGGCTTTGGAAAAAAAAATTTGGAGAAAATTTTTGAAAATTTTGTTTGGTTTGTAATTTTTTTCAAAATTATTTTCTTTCGCCTACACATCAATCAATTACTTTTTCTCTTTCCTCTCTCCTTTCTCCTTTTTAATCATTTTTTCTCTCACATACATCTACTCAATTACAACAAAATATCAAATAATTCCAAACTCCAAAACAATTTTCAAAATATACAACCAAACAAACTATAAAAATTTCTAAATTCTCTTCCCAAAATATTTTTTGAAAATTTATCTTCCAAAATCAAACCAAACAAGGCCGAAATGATTCAAAATAGATCAAAAGCTATAAGATAATTTTTAACCATCTTTTTAAAATAGCCCATAATCACATAGTGTTCCTTGATTAATCAATAATTTTTCATCAGAGAGACTGACCACAAGATTCATCCGTGTCTAAGGGCTCGTTTGAATTTTTTTTTTATTTTTAAATTTCACTTTATATATATATATAGTGAATAAATTGATAATTTGTAATAATTTTTTAATTAAAATGTTTTTATTTCCAAACATGGCCTAAGGAGATAATGATCCAAACAAAAATCTTTGTATAGAATTTTCATGCTAATTAATTGTCTACCATCCAAAATATCACGTTTTTTGAATTTATGAAGTTTATTATGATTTTTTTAAATACACTAATTCAACAATTATAACGTGGTCAATTTATTATATTTATTTTAAAATAATAATAATAAATATATTTAAAAAATTGACCCTACATAATATCACCCTCATCACCCTTTCATCCAAGACCATAGCCACTTCAAGCATCCCAAAACATGGTGTGGTCCATCATAATAATACAGTCCAACTTTGAAATTATCCAAATCATAATTTAAACAATAAATTCAAAGTTTACACCTGTTTGGCACAGCTTATAAGCAGCTTAAATCAGCTTTTGGCTTATAATAAATTGTTTTGGAGTGTTTGGTTGAGCTTATGAGAGATAAATTATAATTTAAATTAATTAATTTTGAGCTAAAAGTTGTAAACTGCCTCAGAAGTGCTTTTTCTTTTAGCTTATGTGCGCAGTTGGTTCTGGAAAGGCGAAATGACTTAAATGCCCCTTCAAAAATTACCAAAATACGAATATATAAACTTGACAATTAAACACTATTCATGTTCGAAGAGAGAGAGCGTGAGAGGCGATTTCCGGCGACGATTTCGAGCTGTTCTCTCTCTCTCTCTCTCTCCGGCGTTGGTTCATCACGAAGCCTTGGTTCGTCGCTCTCCCTGTCTCTCTCTCTTTCTTCGACATTGGTTCGTTGCCATCGCGATCTAAACCAACGCCATTGTCGCGATTTACATTGTTGTTGGTCTCTCCATCTCTGTGTGCCTTCGTTATCATCCCCCATCTCCCATCGCGATCAGTTGTGCGAGGCGATCTCAAACCCTATTGCCGGTTCGTCACCGTTGTGCCTGCCAAAGCCACGGTTTTCAGTTTTAGTTTTTTTTTCTTTGTGTGTGTATGTGTGTGGAGGTTTTTAGTGTTTTTTTAATCAAAAAAATAATAATAATAATAATTAAGCATTTTAGCCATGAATGAAAATAAATTTGATATTAATTGAAAAAATGAAAAAAATTGATACTAATTAATTTATAATGAAAAAATGAAATAATTTTATACTAATTGATTTATAATGACAAAAATGGAAATAATAATTTATAATGAAAAAATGAAAATAAGCCATTAATTGACAATAATTAATTTATAATGAAAAAATGAATAATTTTATACTAATTGATTTATAATGAAAAAATGGAAATAATAATCTATAATGAAAAAATGAAAATAAACCATTAATTGCCACTAATTAATTTATAATAAAATAATTTTATACTAATTGATTTATAATGAAAAAATGGAAATAATAATCCATAATGAAAAAATGAAAATAAGCCATTAATTGACACTAATTAATTTATAATGAAATAATTTTATACTAATTGATTTATAGTGAAAAAATGGAAATAATAATCTATAATGAAAAAATGAAAATAATAATTTATGTAATACTAATTATATTAACTTTTATTAATGAAATAATTTTTTTAAAAATTAAAACTGAAAAAAATAACAAAATAATCATTTTTATATCATATAAAGACCAAAAAAGACAATTACACAGTTATTTTACAGCTTATCAACTAAGCACTACTCTGCTGCTTAAATCCATAATTCTATAACTGTACCAAAAAGTTTAACAGCTTATATTCACAGTTATAAATTATAATATGTTAAGTTATAATTTATAATAACTTTTCCACAACTATATCAAACGAGGCTATATTCCTACATGTATGATATGTACATGTAAAGGGAGAGACAGAGCACCGGAAGGAGTGCAAAAATATAGTCCAAATATACAATTTTTTTAGGAAAATTATAAATCATTGGTAAATAGAGAATATAATTATAAATCATTTTTTCTTTTATAATTTCAATAAAGATGAGATGAAGAAAAAGCATTACAAATGGATATTCTATTTTTTAAAATGATCAAAATATGCCTTCAATCTTCCATTTTTCTCCTCTATATTCTCATTATTTTGGCAATTTTGATCATCAATCACTCCTTGCCAACAGTCATTGCAACACTCTTTCATGCCACCTTTAATCCATACCTCACCTTACCCTGTCACTGTGGTTACCCTTTGTACCACTTTGGTCATTCCTTACACTCCCAATTCTTGCCTCCAAAACTATAGTCACTATGTGTTAATGCATGTGCAAATTTTGTGGGATTGTCACACTTGCTAGTTGCATTAGGAACAATTAACTCCTGCATGTATTGCTTATATCGGATCCATTTCACCACAAGGTAAGGGATGTAAATGCTGAAAGAATTGACTTCATCACACTAAAAAAGAGAGAACGATTAGAATTATAATTTGATCGATCATGTGTTAGATTGTGATTATTTTAAATAAAATATATAGCTAACTGTAATGTAGCATTCTTGTTGGCACAACAATAAAATTAATGTAAATAGTACACGCATTAATTTAAAATTAAATACACTTGTAATTAAAAAATGATCTTGTTATAAAGTGAAAGATGGTAGGAAAAAATTTGAAATTTCTAAAATCTTACTGTTTAAGAATTGTTATATTAATTGTTGATTTGTGTAAAAAATACATGTCACAATGCACTATTACATAATTTTAGTGAAATTAGATTATTACAAACACTTGTGATACAACTCGTCGTTATAATTTAGATTATTACAAACACTGTTTAGAACATATTTTTTACTGTTCACACTATCAATGTGCATTTACACGTCAATGTGAATATTCACATTGTAAAATATGAATATTTACATCATCAAATTACTAATCGTCCAAATAGGAATGTTCACATCACTAAATTGCTAACCGTCTAAAAAAATATTTATAAGAATAGAAATATCCATAAAATACTTTAAATATGAGAATTAAGATTTGGTAGATTAAATATTCAAATAATAAGACTTATTGAAATATAAAAATATGAGTGATGATTGAGACCTTCACCCCCACAAAACCTCCACCTGACCCCCACAAATCTGGACTACTAATAATGTGGACCCCACACATACATGAGTGAATCCCACACATACATGAAGGGCTAGGATAACTTTGGAGGTGTGGGGATCATCTCCAAAGAAGGTCCCAAATATTTTTCATAAAGATATTTTATGAATTAATTAGGATACACTTAAAAAAGATTTTCTAATAAATCTCCTTAACTAAAATGAACAAAAAAATAAAAATGATAATCTGGCTTTTGGGTTTCCTAAAGAAGCCAAATACTTCTTAACTACACCAGCAAGAGAAAGCTTCCCCTGTTTCTCTTCATTTTATTGATCAACTTTAGAGAGAGAGAGAGAGAGAGGGAGAGAGAGGTTTTCACGAAGCAAAACAGTCATGTCTCTGGGTTATGCAGAGAAGCTTTCCTACATAGAAGATGTGGGAAAAGTTGGAATGTCAGAGATTTTCGACCCACCTCCCGTTTTGCAAGAAAAAGTATGATTTTCTTTTGCCATTCCCTTTGTTTCTTTGCATTTTCTTTAATAAGCTTTAATTGTTATTGTCATTTCTCGGTTTAGGTAACTACTCTATTGATCTTCTCAAATGGTAATACTAATGATGGGTACTTAGGTTTATGCTTAAACTTTTGATTAAGCATGGTGTAATACTCTGATGTGGAACTTTGTTTGAAGTGCTAATCTGCATTGTTTAGTTCTTTGATGAGATTTGAAATATGCATATTGGGATTTTATTTTCACACTCGTATGAAATTTCAATTGTTGTGTGACAATGGAGTGCATGAAGTTCAATGGGTGTTGAATTTAATATATGGGTATTGTGGTTGTTTAAACCCTAAGACAAATCAAATTCGAATGTGGCCAAATTGATTGCGCTGATCTTAATCGCTATTGCAATTCTTCAAGTATGAAATTTGTTTATTCGTTCAGACACTATAATTACGGAGTTGTCAATGAATGTAAATTGATTGCTTCAATGTTAATCACTATTGCGGTTCATGGATTACCACATTTACTTATTGGTTCAGACTTGATAATTACGTAGTTGCTGAAGGATGCAAATTGATTGCTTCGATGTTAATTGCTATTGCGGTTCATGGATTATGAAATTTACTTATTGGTCCAGACTTGATAATTACGTATTTGTCAAAGGATGCCAATGCCATAACCTTTACTCTTGCTATCGTGAAGCATTCTTCATGCAAGTGCAATACGTGCACAGGAATAAGTGCTAACTGTGCGAGGATGCACGTGCAAATTTTGTGGGGTTGTCACAATTGCTACTTGCATCAGGAACAATTAACTCATGCATATATTGTACTTAGACCAAACAAGGGTAAGGGGTTAATTGAGAGGGTGTGGATCACACTAAAAAAGATTTGGATTCATTTAGCATTCTAAGCTATGTAACATTGTTGGTGGCACATCAATCAAACTAATGCGAAAAGTATGTGCATTAATTTAAGCACACTTCCAACTAAAAAAATTATATTGCTATCTAGTGAAAGATGATAGGAAAAAATTTGAAACCCCTCAAATCTCACCATTAAATTTAATAAGATTTGTTATATTAGTAGTTGATTTGTGTAAGAATATGCATATCACAATCATTTTGAATGAATTTAGGCGTGATAGTTTAGTAAAAATCAAACACTTATGATGCAACCTGCTGTCACGTTGTTACAAGCATTTATGACGCAACCCGCTGTTGAGCTATTAAAAGTGTATTTAGAAGAAATATTTTAAAAATATCTAAAAAGAAATGATATTGTTAACAACTTGAATTAGATTAATGGCCGGAATCTATGCACCTCTCTAGAAAATTGGCTTTTGGGTTTCCTAAAGGAGCCAATTACTTCTTAACTACACCAGCAAGAGAATGTTTCCCTTGCCTCTCTTCATTTTTAGATCAACTTTAGAGAGAGAGAGAGAGAGAGAGAGAGTCATGTCCCTGGGTTATGCAGAGAAGCTTTCCTACATAGAAGATGTGGATAAAGTTGGAATGTCAGGGGTTTTTGACCCACCTCGCTTTTGCAAGAAAAGGTAGGATTTTCTTTGTCATTCTCTTTGCTTTTTGCATTTTCTTTAATATGTTTTTCTTGTTATCATCACTTCTCATTTTAGGTAACTACTTTGATGATGATCTTCTGAAATGGCAGTACTAATGATGGGTTCTTAGATTTTGTGCTTAAACATTTGATTATGGTGTAATACTCTACTGTGGAACTTTGTTTGAAGTGCTAATCTGCATTGTTTAGTTCTTTGATGAGATCTGAAATCTGCATATCGGCATTTTCTTTTCACACTCGTATTGAATTTCACTACTTGTGTAACAATGTAGTGCTTGAAGTTCAATGGGGGCTGTAATTAATATATGGGTATTGTGGTGGCTTGACCCTAAGACAACTCGAATGTCACCAAATCAATTGTGCCAATGTTAATCCCTATCATGATTTGCAGAGTATGAAATTTATTTATTGGTTCAGATTTGATAATTACGTAGTTGTTGAGGGATGCAAATTGATTGCTTCAATGTTAATCGCTATCACGGTTCGTGGATTATAAAATTTATTATTGGTTAGGACTTGATTATTATGTAGTTGTCAAAGGATGCCAATGCATCAAGTTGTAGTTCGAAACTTTGATTGTGAAACAGAAATATTTATTGATTTTATCATAAATGCATATATGTGCAATGCATGTGACTAATATCTATGTATGGAGAATTATAGATGCCTCAATAAACCCAAACTTGTATCTCAGGGACATATCTCCTCAAACTAAGAAGCACGAGCATGACATGGACACGACACGTGGGGGACACGTGCACAATATATAATTTTATATATATTTGCCTTCTTAGTAGTGTTTGTGCTTCTTAGTCCCCAAATTAGTGAATTAAAATTTTTGACTATTCCGTTCAACTTTTTTTTCTCTATTGAAGCATGACCAAGCATAATGGCAAAATTCATTCATATAGTCGATCCTACTTGATTGTGACACAAGGTTTAGTTTAGTTTAGTTTGGTTTGGTATGTTCAACTCTTTTCTTGATATCGAGTTATGACCAACGTTTTCATTCCAATGAATCTATTGCTGCATTTGATATGAAAGAAAACATTGTACTTGAAATCTCCTTTAGTGAAGTTGTTATTTGGCCTTATGCCTATTCCCAAATTTCAGAGGCTTCATGTGTCTATATCCTTTAATAGAGTTGCTTAAAGTAGTTATAAATGGTCAGTATTATCAAAATTTACTAGACCATACAGATCCATGGTTAGAATCAATGTCATCCATAACTTGGTACACTTTTCTTGCAAATACACTAAATTTGACTACTTGAAAAGATTATTCCAGGTTTTTAACTTATGTTTGTCCTTTTTGTCAAGGTAGTATGAAATATAATGAGTACCTGAACTAGTACATATACGTTTTATTATTGAAAAGAAATTCAGTCTTGCACTGTTACTTTTGAATATACATTGTCACATATTTACTATCAATTAAGAGATACATGTCAGCTATATAAGCTTACACTATATTTTGGGTCAAGCCATATAGTCTATATACTACTTCCTGTTTAGTGTACAGTTTGATCCGTGTTGTGACTTGTGAGTTACATAATTTATGGTTCTAGTTCAAATGGAGTATGAGTTTGCTAGCAGTTCATGCTCTAGAGATTATTTAGGTGCAAGTTTAATCTCTTCAACTAGGGAATTGCCAAGTGCCATCAAACACAACATTTGTGATATATGAACAATTGGTTAATTTCAAAGAAACTTCTCCTATGGAGAGTCTCTTTGGCATTCTTTTAGGGGAAACAAGATTGCAAGATTGGGAGATATAACCATCAGAGGACTATGATTAGAGATTTGACTGTGATAGGAGTGAAGGAAATGGTTTCTTTTCCTTCTTTTCCTTTCTTTTTATTTCATTCTACATTATGTTGTTCTCTACTTAGAAAATATGAGGAAGAAGAACTCAGAAAATATGAGGAAGAAGGAATATATTGCTTGTTATATTCAAAACTTCTTATCTTACAAGACCAAATGACACTCCTTATATAGGAGATATTACAAACTTACAAGCCAAAAGAGAAAAGCATACTAATTATTATACTAACCTAATTATTTAAACAAAACATGAGGCCATGAGGCCATGAGGCCAAGCATACAAAACATGAGGCCATGAGGCCAAGCATACAAAACATGAGGCCATGAGGCCAAGCATACAACTAGCTTGTTGGCCATGAGGCCACTATCTACCACTATCATATTATATACATGCCACTATCTTATTATATACATTAACACAAATTTCCAGCACTCCCCCTCAAGCTGGTTTGAAGATATCTTCCATAGCCAGCTTGCTAGTCAGCTTATCAAATTGCTTCTTGTGTAGTCCCTTCGTTAGCACATCAGCTAATTGTTCACCTGTTGGAAGGTAGGTCATACAGATTATGCCAGCATTGATTTTCTCCTTGATGAAATGTTTATCCACTTCTATATGTTTTGTGCGATCATGTAGAACTGGATTATGAGCTATAGATATAGCTGCTTTGTTGTCACAATAGACCTTCATAGGTGTCGGGTGAGAAAGCTTTAATTCTTCAAGAATTCTTTTAATCCACATTACTTCACAGATTCCATGGGCAACAGCTCTGAACTCTGCTTCTGCACTACTTCTAGCTACCACATTCTGTTTTTTACTCCGCCATGTAACTAGGTTCCCACCTACAAAGGAGCAGTATCCGGATGTTGATCTCCTGTCTGTAACACTTCCTGCCCAGTCTGCATCTGTGTATACGTCAACTTGAAGATGTCCATGTTTCTTGAACAGTAAGCCTCTCCTGGAGTTCCTTTCAAATATCTTAAGATCTTATAAACGGCCTCAAAGTGCTCTGCCCCTGGTGAGTGCATGAACTGACTTACCATGCTGACTGCAAAGGCAATATCAGGCCGCGTATGAGACAAGTAAATCAATTTCCCTACAAGTCGCTGATATTGTTCCCTCTCTTTGACTTCTTCAGCCTTAGCAGCTTGTAACTTCAAGTTAGGCTCGATCGGAGTCTCCACCATCTTACAACCAAGCATACCTGTTTCTCCAAGGAGATCAAGAACATATTTTCTCTGATTAACGAATATACCTTCCTTGGATCTTGCAAATTCCATTCCGAGGAAATACTTGAGGGCTCCCAGATCCTTAATGTGAAATTCTTTTGCGAGTTTCTCTTTGAGGGCTGCTAACTCTGCTTCATCATTACCAGTTAAAATGATGTCATCAACATAAACAATCAAAATTGCAATTTTACTGTCTTTTGAATGTTTATAAAATATTGTGTGATCTGCTTGACTCTGCGAGAAGCCACAACTGATAACTGCCTTCCCAAAGCGTTCAAACCACGCTCTTGGTGATTGTTTGAGTCCGTATAATGACTTGTTCAATCTGCATACTCTGTCGCTACCAAGTCTCTGCTCAAATCCCGGCGGTAGGCTCATGAACACCTCCTCTTCAAGATCACCATTGAGAAATGCATTTTGAACGTCAAGTTGATGTAGAGGCCAATCTGAATTTACTGCAAGAGATAACAGTACTCTGATGGAATTTATTTTAGCAACAGGAGCAAACGTCTCCTGATAGTCGATCCCATAAGTTTAGGGCTGCTTTGTTTTTTGTTGCTCTGATACCAACTTAGAAAATATGAGGAAGAAGAACTCAGAAAATATGAGGAAGAAGGAATATATTGCTTGTTATATTCAAAACTTCTTATCTTACAAGACCAAATGACACTCCTTATATAGGAGATATTACAAACTTACAAGCCAAAAGAGAAAAGCATACTAATTATTATACTAACCTAATTATTTAAACAAAACATGAGGCCATGAGGCCATGAGGCCAAGCATACAAAACATGAGGCCATGAGGCCAAGCATACAAAACATGAGGCCATGAGGCCAAGCATACAACTAGCTTGTTGGCCATGAGGCCACTATCTACCACTATCATATTATATACATGCCACTATCTTATTATATATATTAACACAACTCTCTTTGTGTTTCAGTCATAGTTCATGTCAATTTGAATTTTATATCTTAGGAGGAGAAATACAAATTTTAATTTTTTTGAAGACAATCACTATTGCTTTGCTTACTATCCTCTAGTTGTTTGAGTATACAACATGATATTTTCTGTACTTTGGGCTTTCTGAGGATTATTATGTTTGGAAACCGATAATTTAAGAGTTTGCCATACATGTGCTGATTTTGCTTCCCTCACTGGGTTTTGCTTTTTGCAATTGCAGATTGAAAAACTTGCCATAATGATACAGAAGGTTTAAACTTATCTCAACTCCCTCATCTCCTTTTTGGCATATAGACTTTTGTTTGATTGTGCTCTAAACAAAAATTTCGTCTCCTTCTTTCGTGTTATGGCAGAGTAAGCATCTAGTGGTGTTCACTGGAGCGGGGATATCAACATCTTGTGGTATACCTGACTTTCGCGGTCCCAAGGGTATTTGGACCCTTCAGGTTGATATCATGAAATTTATTTTTGCATTTGAACTAATAAACACCTTGTTTGATGTGTCCATATAAAATTGTATGCTTTGAAAGCTAATCAGACTTCTGCTGTTTCTTTAACATTGTCTTTATTGAATTGCAGCGAGAAGGCAAATCATTGCCTGAAACGCCTTTGCCATTTCATCGTGCAATGCCGAGCATGACTCATATGGCTTTGGTTGAACTAGAGAGGGCTGGTATCCTAAAGTTTGTTATTAGCCAGGTATTGCTGCACTTCCTTCTCGAACTATATACCCATTTACCTTCTGCTTCCGAGAATACTTACTTAGCATGAAGATGATTTATTGAGGCAGTTTTTTTTTTGCTCAGTTTTTTCCCCCCCTTCATACTTCAGGGAAAACATGATTTTTGTGGGTTTTTGAGTGGGAGGAATTTTAACTAGGATTGGTCTTTTGTTGATCTTTGTGTGTATATAATCCCTGTGTTCAAGCGTTGCACCCTCTCTCTGGGTCCTTTATTTGTGTTTTCTTTGTATTTGTTTAAAAAAAAAAAGAGGGGGGGGGGGGGGGGGGGGGTTCATTTGAAGATTTGTATAATTGTGCCATCCACTATTCTCTTAAATAGGAAAGTTTGTCGGGGACTGTGTTATCTCTATTGTTGAGATGAGGAGGTATTCTCGTGCTGATGATAAAATTCACTTGAAGAGGAGATATCATTGAAGACTTGTGTAATTTTGCTTTTAGTGTTGTGCTCTTAAGGGTCATTGTGGAATACCTCGAAGCAATGGAAATGTTTTAGGGGGTTTTTTGGGATTTTATATATCTCACATGTTAAGCAAAAAAAATTTGAAAGCACATTAGCATCTGAATTTGGCATTCTATGCTAAGTAATTCTAAAATGCATTATTGTATATGAGAATATCTGGTTTTCTGACTCCGTTGCTTAATAAATACTGTTTTTGAATGCTAGAATATTGATGGCCTCCATCTGCGGTCTGGAAATACCGAGGGAGAAACTTTCTGAACTGCATGGGAACGCCTTCATGGAATTATGCCCTTCCTGTGGAGTTGAGTAAGACTTGATCTTTATCTGCAACCTACGTTATTTAAATAGTGTCTGAAGCTGCTTCTGATTCTTCTTCCTTTTCTCGGGTGTTTTTCGTTTATTTTGTGGTTTAAGTTAAATTTTTGCTTTAAAGTTTGGTCACTTGTTAATGTACATATTAGGATTATTACATAGTCGACTCAGTTTTCTGCTATTAAAAGTTGATCTTATAAATTTGATTTTTTGTGAAGGTATTTTCGGGATTTTGAGGTGGAAACTATTGGACTGAAGGAGACACCACGTAGTTGTTCCAGTGATGATTGTGGTGCAAGACTTAAAGACACTGTTGTTGATTGGGAGGTACTAATTTCTTGTGTTGATTGGTTGCATTACTGTTGAGGCTATTGATAGATAAATACATTTTTATTTTTTTTTGTGTGGGGGGGGGGGGGGGGGGGGGCGGTCAATGTACACATGGAAACGAAGTTAATTAATTGCAGTGCTCATAACACTCAAATGTATCTCTTTTGGTTTTAATAGCAATTGAAAGGAGTGCCATCAAATTTTTTGGAAAACGACATGGAGTAATTCTATTCCCATGTAATCCTCAAAAAATGGCATTCTTGAGTATCCTCATGACATGGGGAAGGTTTCTTAGATACTTTTTGAGATTGGGTTTAATCACTGTGAAATATGTTTTTATGTTTCTTCGCTGCCTTCTTTGTAAGATGTTAATTTAGTTCTCAAACTTTATTGCCTATATATGAGCAATTTGATGCGAAGCGGTATGTTAATAATCTATCCATCTCTCTCTCTCTCTCTCCAGGATGCTTTACCACCAAAGGAGTTGAATCCAGCAGAGAAACACTGCAAAGTGGCTGATGTTGTGTTATGCTTGGGGACAAGGTAATTTCAATGTTTTCTACTTTTTTTAAAATTCTTTTTGAAGTATGCATATTAAAGAAAGATGCCATAGTATATAAGAATTCCTACAAATGAACCAAAAAGTAAAGACTCCTTCCAAAGCCATCCCCAAGATTTAGTTCTCCTATGAAATCTACCAAAAAATTTGCAGAACTACAGGTTATCTATGACTTGATAATACAATCTCTCTCTTTCTTCTCTCTCTTTTCTTCCTTAGCTCCTTGGCAAACAGTTGTGTTGTGTTCTGTGTATTATCCTTATTATCCTTCTTTCTTTTTTGTCATTCAATGATCATGAGAGCAGCTACTTTTGCAGTTTGCAGATAACTCCTGCATGCAATTTGCCTCTAAAATCACTCCATGGTGGGGGAAAGTTCGTAATTGTGAATCTTCAGGTATTCCCCTATCTAAGTGCTATACAGCAACTTATCAGGCCGGAAATTGCATTTGCAGCTCCATGTCAATTAAAATTGAAAGCTCTGTTTTCTTCCAATTTTTAATGCGGATGGTAGAATGGAAAATCTCATTCTAATGCATTCTTGAGTAAATCTCCAACTGTCATCTATATATTCATGCTAAAGTGGATGCCAATAGACTCTCTCCGGGGCTTACCATCACTAAAGGGGGGTGCAGCTAACAAGACTCAAACCCCCCTTACTCCTTCTTGCCGACCAATCTCTTACAATTATCACTTCGCAAGGTTCCTCCACTGAGGATCTGGGAGTAGTCTCCTTAGAAGCTACTTGTTGGATGTTCTTGTTGTGTTCAATTTCCTTTTTTCTCTCTTTGCCACAGAGGGTGCTTTCTCGGCCTCTAACATCAATCTCCATTTGACTCCACCACCATTACCCACTACAAAAATGGATTTATTGTTTGGATAGTTATCTTTGTACTGCTTCCTAATCTCCTCCATGAAACTAAGAAGGCATTTTTTAGGCCATGTCAACACATAGGGTGCAACTTTTCATATAGAATCTAATTCTCCAATGCTGGTGTGATAGACCTGTGTTATATTTTACATTTAAGAAAAGTTGAAAACCCATCAGTATTTCAGTTGCCTTTTTTTTTTCTTGTTTCTTTTTTTCCTACAGAAAACTCCGAAGGACAAGAAAGCAAGTTTGGTGATCCATGGGCTCATAGACAAGGTATTTTATTTTATATTTTTGAGTACATAGAGAAGTTACCCATTTCTCTTTCAGTAGAGCACAAGTCTTTTGCCTACTTCCATGTATTGAGTGCATAAGTTTGATAATGTAAGTTGTAATAACAAATTGACCTTTTTTTTGAAACTTTACCATTATTAATCATACTTAGTTCATATATTTAACATTAGCTTGGATTTTTCAAGAGTTGCTCATTAATTTGAGTGAGAACAGGTAATTGCAAGAGTCATGGACCTACTCAATCTGCGGATTCCTCCATTTGTTAGAATTGATCTTCTCCAAATCATTTTTACTCAGACCGTGAGTTTAGGTAACTTTCCAGGATTTATGACTTTGTTTGTTGAGTTTTAGGAAGTAGATGCTATTATCTCTATCATGGCTTGCCAATTGGTTTGCTAACTTTTGCTAACTTGTGGCAATAAATATATGTTGCCTTGATGATCCTAATTCCGTTTGTGTATACGTATGCCCCATTTAGTTTTCCTTTTGGTACACATAACGCCTGTATTTTATTTTAGAAAAGATCTCTAACCACTACAAAATTAAAGAAAATAACTTCTTTCATAATATTTTTTGGAATGCCCCTTTTTTCTTTTTATTATTATTTTTTTTTCTTGAAGTTGTTTTTCTAGATTTATGCTGATTCCACACCCATCTCCCACTCTCATTGGAACAAAGATATTGTGTGTGAAATGGTTGCCTTTCATATGTTCTTTATTCTCTCTACACCATGCTTGCGAAGATGTGGTTTGCGGCTCTCACGGTCCATTCCCTTTGATTACAGATAAAAGATATATGAACTGGAACCTCAGGGTAGCAAGTGTGCATGGGAAAAACGCTCCATTGCTGTTCATCAGCTCTATTGAGGTGGTTTTCTTTCTTCAAACTTGCTATACTTCCATCCTTGAATAGTAGTATCTGATGTCACATGTTGCTAATGGACACTATGGTCTGTTTCCAAAAGAAGGGATGGAAAATTCCTTATGTAGAAAGATGTACTTGTCAATATATAAAATTGCAAGGGTATTCATATACTATTTTTCCCCTCACTTGGTTTCAAGGGTAAAATCCACTTTTCACTCAAACTTTACTTTGGTCCTCATCTTTTAATTGGAACAGTTACGTCCTCAGATTTCAACTTATGTTTTAATGTGGTCCTTTTGTCAGTTACTGTTAAAAATTTGGATGGAAAGTACTCACATGAGAGCCACATGAGCACATTCTAGGGGCATTAGAGGAAAAAAATTGTATGGCAAATTGGACTTTTCACCCTCCAACTTTCACTTAAATTCCATTTTGATCCCTCCTGTTTCAAATTTCAAACGGTGGGGTCATGGGAGGACTACATTGAAATATGGGTTGAAGTCTGATGTCTTAATTGTTGCAATTAGAAGATGACGGTCCAAAGTAAAATTTGGATAAAAATTTGAGGGTGAAAAGTGTAGTTTACCCTTTGATTCGGTTCTGCAAACACTGATTAACTTCTGCATATAGTTTCCCCCTTAATTATGTATCGCCCTTGCTGGCACCTTTTAACTTGACATGAGGCTAACCCATCTGCTGTTTTTTGCATCCCTAGGTTTCGTTCTCCGAAGGGCTAAACATGAAAGAAGCTTTTCTACATAAACAACCACTTCGGCTAAAAAGGTAGTGCCAGTGTCACTTGTTTTCTATGCGTTAGCACATAATATTGCAGTGGTTCCCAAACTTTGAGCAGCGATGCAATTTGGAAATGTTTATTGACAGTGTTTATCAGCCATACAAAAGAATAGAACAAAAAATTATTTTAAAATAATATGCACGACTCATGGATTGAATTTAACAGTATATAGTTTGTTATATTAGCATATTGGAGTTATAAAATGGTATATGCTGTATATGTTTTCATTTTCTTCTAATTCATTTGTTCTGATTGTAATCATACATCAGGAGAAACACTGACAACGGCAAAACCATTTGATGTTCTTTTGAAACTCAACTTCAGTGACGGTTGTGGGTGTTCATACACCCGAATTAAGGTTCCGGTTGATTTTCAGGTGAGGAGTTATTATTTTTATTTTTCATTTATACCCCCACCCCACCCCACCCCAATGCGCACAGTTTTCTCATCTCTTGAGGCTTAGTAGGATCAACTTACACAAGCAGAATGTCCATCCCATGATTATCTAGTACTGCAAACTTTCTTCTTGACCCCTCTTTTTTCACCATTAAATAACATGCAACCTTTTCATTTAGCATAAGTAATTCGACTTCAATGTGTATGATACAATAATGTGTGAATTTGTTCATGAGTTCAATTGTTCTGGTTCTATTCTGCAGAACTAGATTTATGATGTGCTTTGTTATTTATTTATCAATGCTTCTAGCCCTAACTGGAAGGAAGAACTAAAACACACCTGTTTGGTTGTGTTTCTGTTTTGTTTTTTTTTTTTTTTTTGTAGCAAATTGTTTTCGAAAACTGTTTTTGGGATTTTTTCATAAGAAACATTAAAGAGTTGTTTTTGAATATTTGGAAACTGTTTTTGCATAAAGATTAAAACGATATGGAAACAATGGCCATTTCTGAAAATTCCGTTGTGTTTATTTCTAAAAAAAAAAATAAAAAAAAATAAAACCAAAAGCACAACCAATTAATTGTTGAATTCCTTTACGATTAATTCCCAAATTCCATATCATTTATGTGCTAAACAAATCGTAGACTTCAATTTATATTACTGAGTTTCTGAATTTATTTTTTCTCTGTTCTTTTTCACATTTGGAATATGTAGGTCAAGAAAAAATATATATATATATATTGATCAAATGATTGCCATCATATGATCAGGTTTTGACTTTTGACCCGGTTGTTCATGCCTCTTCAAAATATGTTTGGTTACTCTGCAGGTTTCAATGGACTGTTGTAACTATAACAAGGATGCCACATTCCAAAAATTGAGAGAGAGAGCCATCCGAGATCTGCGCTGTGGGCGCAATGCACTTCTCGAGAAACAAGTCGTCATAACTCCTAAAAGCGAGACTATGGTCTATGCAACTGTAACCAACATTCTTGTATATGACAAAACTTCTAAAGCATTGGAAGCTGCTTCTCAAAGTAATGGTGGTCCAAAAAGGCTACAGAATGGTGTAAATGGGATCGAAACATCTCAGAAGCAACAACGGAAAGGGCATAAGCGTAAAGTAGACGATAAACAATGAAGTGAGTGTCATTTCAGTTTTTGAGTAAATACTGTCTACTAGAGATGCAGGTACAGAAATATGTGTATTGGTGAGGACTGAGTGAATTTTGTTAGATAATACACTCTTGTATATCCCCAGCTACATTAGGAAAATGGGAATTTGGTTACCAACAACCCAACTTTTGTAAACTCTTGTAAGTTGAGAAATCTGGAAATTGTGTTTCACAATGGCCATTTTGTGAGAGTATCTGGTTTTCTTTTCTCAACGAATTGAGTTGTTTGTTCCTCTGATTCTGAGAATTTTAGGAATGGCCGGGGTGGTGGCTGGTAACCAAGTTTGAGGGACAAAAGAAAAAGATGAGAAAGAGGAAGGTTTTTTGGTTGAGAGGAGAAAGAAATTGGTTGAAGTTGTCAGAGCTTCCCTGTCATTTGTGCCCACTGTAAAAAACCCTAGATCAATAGGCCATGGTAAAAATACAAAATTGAGGACCTAAACGATGTGCCATCGTTTTCAATTGAACATGGGCTTTTGTTACACATATTGGGAGCTAATCTGCCAATATCTGCCCAACACTTTTGTTACATTCAACGAAGTGTCATAAGTTTTACATATACATATATATATATTCATATAAAGTGAAATTTTGAGGGCATTTGTTGAATTGAAACTAAATGGAGAGCAATTAGTATTGATTTAATATTGACTTTGCATGATTTCTGTTATTACAACTCCTCCAAGAAATGCATTGTATGAATTTCACAAAATAAAGATCTGAAAAACCTGTTGTGGAATGTACAGTATCAATGCCTATGCTATCATGACCATTAGACTATGGAGTCCAAGTACAGGCGGTGCTGTTTGATATAATTAATCACTTCATCAGCTGTTAGATATTTTACTGACAACCCTCTCGAAATGCAGTCCCTGGTATACATGATAAAATAAAATAAAAAATGAATAAATAAATAAAACAAAGTGAGCCCTTGCCAGAAACCCCATAACACCAAATCTGTTTACCTTACTCGTGTTGAACTGATCTGGTTTGGTACAAGTTCATTGACAACTTTGATGTTAGTCTGCAATAATATAAACGGTAAAGGCGATATGTAAGCCAATGATTATGAAATATTTATGTACTGAATCTTCCGATAATGGAAAATCACTAGGGAATGTTCCTTCCCATTTGGTGCAACACTCTGAATTTTGATAAATTGAATTTTTTTCCGAAATTCATTGCCTGCAAATTAGACGACTACCAACCTTTTTTTAATTACATGGTGAATTAATATCTCATCCTAGTTTCAAAGCCTTGATTTGATCAGTGCATTAGTCCAGTAAAAAGAATAATAGAAACAGAGTAACAACATATCTATCAAGAAGAAGAATAACAACCCAAGGAACTTGAATTACCTTGTACTCATTTAAAATATCATCATTAGAGATAACTTTCTCAATATCCTGACCTTCTCTGTGAATGCAAACCACGCCAAAGTCTCTACATAGAGTCCTCACCTGAAAATACAAAATATGCGCATTTGGATCAATTATAATATGCAGCTACTCAATATCAAAATATGAAGCACACACATCTCTCCAAAGGCCAGAATTCGGACAAACTTTTGTTGAACATGCTCCAAACACACAGGAGGAAGTGTCCCATTTTTTTTTTCTTCTTCACAGAATTAGCATACGCAAGGTTGATAAATTTGATGCAAATATATAAAGTTACATGTTTTGCATGTGTCATGTCGTGTAGTGCATTTTTTGAAAATTTCACATGTCCTTGTCCATGCTTCTTCAATATCAAAAGGCTCAAACATTCCACTATCACCTGATCTTTTCATATGAAGGAAATAGTGTGCTCTCCTCTGTGGGTTATATGTTTTATTACTTGTGTGTTCATATTGCCATTGATTACTTTCTCGAAAGCAAATTATCCAAACCTCATATGTAATATGATTGTGGTGGTTTATAGATACATTGTAGAGCATTACTTCAATATCTAATTGCTCACATTGGCGTAGCATGGGGTTTAGTTTTATGGCATTACTGTCCCTCACTGGAAAGTGTAGTAGCACAGTAAAAGGGCATGCCATCTAAATGGTAGCAAAGTAGTAGCTATCTTAACATCAAATTTTATGCAACAAGAACTTACCTGCTCAGGAATCCAAGCTCCGGGAATGCTAAAAGATTCTAGCAGATCAGAACCACAAACAAGCATGACCTTTAGGGATTCTATGAGCAGGACAAGAGCAAGTTATAGAATTGCCATCAATTAGACCCAAAAAACATAAAATTAAAAATAAAAATAAACAACTTAAAGATACTAATATACGAATAAAGAGGTGGGACTTGAATTGCCTAATCTGAGTCCAAAGTGTCATGCGGACAAGAGGACTGCCAAAATAATCAAAATAAATAAATATGGGTTGATGTACAAGAGACAACATGATGGCTTTGGACTTAACCAAGGAAACACCTTTACATAGAGCCTACTGCACTAGACAGATCCATGTTGTAAAACCCAGGTAATTGGGATTAATGCTCCGTAGTTCAAAAAAAAAAAAAAAGGAGTAAGGCTCCGTGAGTTGAACTAAGAATAGCATCAAAACCAATGCTGGCAAATTGAGTGCCATCAAACAGGGAAGAAATTTGAAATCCATAAATTACAACACTCATAGTCATATATATTCACAACACATAAGGTATTGTTAAGCAACAAAGTCCCTTTTTCCAAATTCAAACTTCAGTTTGCTAGATGATAAAGCATTCCTTAGAGACCATCAAATAACTGACCATAAAGACCAATTTCTCAAATACCAAAGAAGAAAAAGATGAAGAAAGCTAATTTCTAGTGGACCTCACCTCCAGAGATCCTTCCACTGTCGCACAAAGAACTTTTGATTCTACACAAAACAGTCAGCGTGCGTTGGAAGGTATCTTGACTGGCCTAGAACAAGGATTCAATACTTCCAAATCAATTTGTAGAGCCAATAAATACATGGAAATAGAGGTTTAGATGCATGAAAAACATAATGAACAAAAGAAAAACGTAATTGCAAAACTTCATAATTTTTAGGAGGTATACATCAAATTCACAGAGAGAAAAAGATACCTCCCAGGGATCCACCATTATAAACTCTGAACTTCTGCAAGCCAGATGACACATTTCAATACGATGTTTAGCAGATATGAGGCTCTGTAAAAAAGATAGCCACTTTGAGCAACCACTTTATTTGAGAGATGAAGTCGTATTTAATGGAGGGACATCTAATTAGTATAATTGCTGTCTACTGGCAGATTGATAACTGCATAAGCACAAAATGGTTATAATTATCATGTGAAAGACAACTTCCCTATCAGAGAATAGATTCAAAAGAAAATTAGCAAATTCAGTAAGAAATATTATTATTTTTTTAATTCTCAAACATGGGCTGACTATGTGAGAAATCCATATGGCTGGCAGTTCTTAGGTAAAACAATTGGAAACATTAACCCTTCCCTGCCGTTACGAAATTTTTCTGCCAAGGGTTGATAGAATGAAGGGTGTATACAACTGGTGTGAGAGGCAGCTAGAGCAGTAGAGAGCTGAGGAGCAAGGAAGTAGATAAGATAGAAGAGTCCAAGATTGTCAAAGTTGAGTGCAGGGAAGGGACCTTCTGAACTACCAAGTCATAATGAGATTAAGAAGCAAGTAATATCTCTCCAGACTCCACCGCTTCAACATGGACACATCACATCAAACTCCATGGACCATGACATTGTGGACAGCCTCTCAACAATTTTTCAATACTACACAAATAAGGTAAACACTTACTTCTGTACTTTGCATGTGCCTGGAAAATTATAAATATGAAATTTTTTTCTAAAGCATCCTACATGACGATAAATCCCAGCAACAATAAGAAAAATAAACATGATTACAAGGATAAAAGACGGAATGCAGAGACTGAAAGAGGAGATCACTCCAAGAATTAAAAAAATACATATAATTGGAACTTTAGAAAGGGAGCAAGAGGAAAATCCATCAATTTATTCCTTGAATTCTAGAACCAAAGGGTAAACGATGAGGAGCTATTTGGTTGATAAAGGTGCAGAGATACGCCAGAGAACGTTCTAATTCCTTTTCCTTCTTTATGTCTTCTTATCTCCTTTTTTTAACCTTTGTTTCTACTAAACTTAGCTTCTTATCCATCAACCAAAAAGGAATAGGGGGTTGGTAAAATGCCCATTGTTATTCATATGCTGATATCTCAAAACAATTTTTACTAGGGAACAGAAAACATGATGCTACATAATTTTACATACCCTTTTCTGGTAAGCATCATTCACAGGTGACATATAACCACCAATGACACAGAATCCTTCGGAGTTTAGAGCATCTCTTGCCAGCTCTGAGCAAAAAAGAAAATTCAACGAACACTTGTTAAACATTTACGGCAAATTAAATCATATATTCCATCATTTTCATTTACATATCAGTTGCACAGTTATTAGTTCAAGAATTTGGAGTTGGATTCTTTTACTTAATATCCTAAACCAGTTAACAATGGGAATGAAGGAACGGGCAATATCATTTTCACAAGGAACAGAAAAAGGATTCCAATTTGTTAAGTGTCATGTTTGAAAGAAAGATTTGAGGATAATGCTAGGGGTTTGGAACCAGTTTATACTTTATACCAAAACAATACTTCTCTTGGCCTACTAAATAATTTTTTGGACAAAAATAACAAAATAAAGCATTTGTCAACACTGGTTATGTTCAACCTCGTGATCGCAATTTTTTTCAACTGCACAACCAATACTGAATGGAACAAAGATCCATTAATTAGATTGACTTCATTAACATATGTTCATGATGGATTTGGTTTGATGTTTCCAGAAAGCCAGGTCCATATATTGGGAGAATCTTTACTTGTGCCTTTTATATTTGACTTAGGAAAAGAACAGGAAGAACCAACAGACAGAAGCACAAATGCTCCAAGAGATCCATGACTGCTGGAAAGTATACGACAAGCGAATTGCTTGACTGGATGACTATTGACTTAGAAACTTATGCTTTTAGCACATGATCAGAAATTCTTTTGTGCCTTCCAGTCATGAAATCATCTCAATGAATTTATTTTTTTATTTTTATTTTTTTCTTCTTCAATGGGCATGATATATCATCAAAACTAGTACAAAAATTTAGCATCAAATGTGCAGAGTAGCATATGATTTTCTCTTTACTTCTCTTCATTATGTTACTTGATACAGTATCCGGTCTTTATAAATGACAGACAATAAAATTGTAAGGGTCAAGGCTCGTTTGCTTATACAACTAATTTGCTCCCAACATTCTAAACTTAGACTTCATTGTTAAAATGCAAATCAAGTTTATGGAACAACTTACCAAAAATGCGCAAGTGCATATAAGTAGGAGGATTAAAACTTCCAGTTGATACTAAAACTACATACGTCGTGTCCCTGATAGAGAAACAGAGACAGTGATGAAAGTGAGTATGTTTTACATAGAACCAAAAAATAAAAATAAATAAATACGACTCCTACTGAGTATGCTTTATTGAATCCATGTGTGTAGATTAGAGAATTGCAATACTACATCTTATCTATACTGTCAATCAAGAAAAGGGTGTCTTTGAAAAATGAAGATTAATATGTATAAAGCCCTGAGTATGATTATGACCAGTCAGCTTCTTCTCTGGAATTATATTTAGGTTACTATATTTCACATCTAATTTTTTTCCAAAAGGTGCATATGATTCTATTAAAAACTATGCTTCCCCGAATTCTATTAAAGAACCAATTGTGACTAGTCCAGTTGGTCAGAATCCTTTTGCACCTTAACCTGACTAGTAGATTGAGGTTAACTGTAATGAAGGTAAAATGGAATGGAATAGATATAGAATGACCATTCCCTTACAATATTGAATGATAGATTCCATTTACAACGCATTTTACCATCATTTTTTAATAAACCAAATGGGTTCAATTACAAGCAAACATTGTCAGCCACACAGCCCTCATCCACAGGAAGCAATAGATGAAAATTCAAGCAATTTACCAGTAAAATAAAACATATAAATGAAAATGATAGAGCGATCGAACATTATCAAACATCTAAAGAATAAACTTACTTGGGTTGTGTTTTGGGTGATTCCTCTGGTTCTACTGATCCAATAGATAATTTATCCATTGGTAATCCAATATTGATATTACCTGAAAGTTATAATAAAATTAGAATAATAATTGGCAGCAAAACTTGCAGTTCATCACTTCAGTTCATAATCAAATAACAACCAACAAACGAGAATTAAAATTTAAAATTAAAAAAATATATATATGTGTGTGCTTTTTGCAATTGTCTGTACTGAAATTGGAAATTTAAAGGAAGAGCCACATCGCATTATGTGTATCCAGTGGATGTTTACTTCTTTATTAACAGGGAATTTAGCAAAGATTAAATTTTGCGTCTGTTGAGTATGTTGAAGTCAATGCAGTGTGATCGGAGAAACATTTTCAAATTCATGTTCTCATGCAGAGAGAGAGAGAGAGAGAGAGAGAGGGAGGGGGGGGCCAACCGGACATTTTTGGACAACAGAGAGAGTAGAGTCGAGGCGGAGATTCTCAGTTTTGATCTTGGATGGAACTCTAAAAACGTAATAAATCAAGTTTCCAGGAAAACGCTTTTTAATTTTTTCTAGCGTGCCAAACGGGAGCTCCGGAGGAGACGAGGTGTTTGACACGGTCGTTTTCCCGGCGTGAGCCAAACGCAAATTTTACCAGCGACTCTCAATAATCAAAGTAAAGGAAAATTCTACCAGTGAAACGTAAATTACGCTTTACCTCTTTTATGACTCATCATTTTCTTATTTTATCCTTTATAATTTTTTAAATTTTTTTTAAATTAATTTTTATTTAAAATTAACCAAAAAATATCATAATAATTGTTACATTATATAATTGATATTTAAGTTTATGTTAGATATGCGAGTTATATATAATAAAATATTTTTATACCATATGACTGTCAATATGTTATTTTTTGTTTAATTTTTAACAAAAATTAATTTAGGAATAAATTAGAAAAAAAATTGAAATATGAAATACCAAAGTGAAGAAAAAAAAATAAACTTCAAAGGCTAGAGTAAAAAAGTTACAAAACATAAGGGGGATAAAGTGTAATTTACCCAAATGGTAAATTACAAACTCTATGAGATTTTTAAAAAATTAGAGTAAACTTGACACTAAATTTTTTTAAAATTTTAATTTATATAACACTTTGCACTATTTTTATTAAAAATTTGTTAATTGTATAAACAAAAAAAATGATATTATCGCATTTTTATACTGAAATGTATGTTTCATATTATATATCTTTGTAGCATCTGCATTAGTTTTAGTCAGTTTTAATTTTAGTAAATGGATCGTGTATATAAAAACTATAAAATTTAATATATTCTGTATACAAAATTTTGATGAATGTTGTAATCATTTCATTTTTATTCAAATTATTTATTACTATTTTTATAATTTTACAAATGTCATTAACCGATTATAAATATATTTTTTATATAACAAAATTATTTATAAAACATATTTACAAAATAAATTGTAATCATACATTATATTTATAAAAAATAAATAAATAAATAATATAAATAATGGTATAGCAAAAATATTGCTACTACCACAAATAAAATAATGAAAATTACTATTCGTGTTTATATTTATAAAAGCTTTTAAAATTTGTAGTGAATAAAAACAGACCATTTACAACAAAAAAACTAAAAAACTCAAAAAAAAAAATTATAGACAATTTATTAAAATTTTATAATCACAAAATAATTGATTTAATTTAATTTTTTTTTGGTCCCACTTCTTGTGGCCACCACTTACCTACCGATCATCGCTATTATCCACATCATTCCTCATTTGGGTAGTGATTTTTTTAATTAAAATAATAAAAGGGTCAAATTTAGATTATATGGTTATTTTTAATTTTCTATACGTGCTTTTATAAAAAAAAATAAAATAAAATAATTAATTTCTAAACGAGTTGATTTGCCAAATACTTTTAAGATCTCGTTTGGAAAATTAGTTATTTTAATATGTTGTTTTAGTTTTTAATTTTTAACTATTTTAATAGGTTAAAATTTTTGTGTTTTGAGTTTAATATGAGTTTAATATGACATTTTATTTTATTGATTATTTTAATCTTCGTTTTTTTGTTGTTGTAGATTATAGTTTAAAAAAAAAACAAAAAATCACTTGCCAAATAAAGCCTAAGTGTTAGGAGCGGCAACGGGCCGGCGCGAGGCCAGGGATTACACTCCCCGTCCCCAAAAAATCTTTGTTCCTGTCTTCGATCCCCAGCAGGGAACCCATCACCCCCCACCCCCTCTCCCTAAAGGGGATCAAGTTTCCTCGATCCCAAAAAATTCCAAACCCTTTTTTTTTTTAATTTTGAATTTTGTTCAACACAATAACAACAAATAAATTTAATATGTTTGCAGTATGTTTCATCATCATCATCAACAACAATCATCAACAACTTTAAATATATATATATATGAAATTGTTATGCACATATATATATGTGTGTGTGTGTGCGCGCGCGCAATAACCTGACCCTCGTACATAATTCTGGATTCCTTTCAGCCCTCTATTCTGTGTTTTTTGAATGCATATTATGAAATTCTATGTGAAATTACATTGAATTAAATGAAACTAGGAAATATAGATTCCTATCTGTTGAAGAAGAAAAATTATCTGTTACACTTGAACTATTTGAATCTGAAATTGGACGCTTTAGAGACTTAATTTTCAGAAATTGACTTGATATTTGAAATCTGTATGATTTTTAAACTCTAATGGGATTTTCTACGAAATTTTAATTTAGGATGCTTAAACGATTAAATTTTGTCTCATTCTCTTTTTATATAAACATAGGGATTTATATCAAGTTTACGAGATATTTTTGACTTAGAAACATCTCTTGTGTGCAACCAAGAAGAGGGGAAAATGTGAGTGTTGGAGAGAAGCTCTCCAAGTGAAGAATTTGGGGAATTTGTGACGATTGTTTAGATTGAACTCAAGGTATGGAAAATTTCTTGATCTAGTCTCTCTCTCTCTTGATCTTGGTTGGGAATTCTTCTTTTGTTTTGGAAAGTTATGGTAGATGTGAGGGTTGTATGAGATGATTCATGTTGATAAATCAAATTGAGTTATGAAGGGAAATCTATCCCTTATTTCCTTGATATTTCATGAAAATATTCAACTATGTGTTTGAAATAGAAGCTTAGGTAGCTCTTTATGCATATGTTTAAGTAAACCCAAAAATATGGGAATTTTGGAAAGATTATGGTTGGTTTGATTATAGATTTAATGATTGGAAGTTTAAGGAGTGTTGTGATTGATTTATTATGAGATTTAGCACCTTAATTTGATGTTAAATCTATCCATTTTGAAGTTTGTTTTGTATTGTCAAAGATGGATTTTTGTATGAAATCAAGCTGCCTCAAATCAGGGCCATGGACGCTCGAGCGGAGGACATGGCCGCTCGAGCGGGAAAATTAACCTCTCAGCAGTTTTTTCGAAATTACCCTTTCCGCTCGAGCGGGGGAATTTCCGCTCGAGCACAAAAATCGACCCCTCAGCATTTTTGTTAAAATTGTACAGTACGCTCGAGCGGCCAAATTGGCGCTCGAGCGAGGGACTTATTTTCAGAAAGAAAACATGGGTTTGTTCAGTTTTGTGTGCTTGGCTCTCTGGTATTTTTTTTAGAATATTTTTCTGATGATTTTAAGATGGTTATAAATTCATGTGAAGTGTAGTGACACAGGGAATGATTCCTCAATGATTTAAGAAGAAAGAGAACTAATTTACAAGTTATGATTGTGTGCAGGGCACACTCCAGAAGAAACTAGCACGCCATCACAACGCTGTGAGTAATAGTACATTGAACGTACAGTTATTTACCGCTAATGTCTGTTAATAACATCCTGTTTTCCGTCAGTTACGACATTAACATATGTATTGATTTGAAACTCAATGAAAAGGAAATGTTGAAAAGATATACGTACATATTTGTACGTTCTGAGCCGAAAGGCTGTTCTGGGCCGCAAGGCTGTTCTGGTCCGCAAGGCTGTTCTGGGCCGAAAGGCTGTTCTGTTATAACTGTAACATTAGGCCAAAGGCCGTTCTGAAAGTAAAATCATATCAGACTAACTTTTAAATCTCATTTTTGTGAATGCATTGTTATGCATTATGGTTAAAGTGGGTTATTAAACTGCTTAAGTATTATTATTCACTGAGCTTGCCTCACTCTGTAATTTTTGTCTGATTCTGTAGGCAATCAGCTTGGAGGTCAACCCTAGCATCTTTACCATCTATCTTTTGTCAGCCTAAGGACAACCAGGCACTTGGAGAAACCCTTTGCATGCTAGTGCAGTTTTGCTAGACTTTGTTTTTTTTGTACTAATGTTTTGTTGGCTAAAGTCGATATGTATCTAATATTTTGTTAAATGCCCAATCTTTGGGCTGAACTTATAAATGTGTATGTGACTTAATCTCAGATGCAAGTTCACTATATGTTTAATTCTGAATCATGGTCCTGGCATATTGTAGTAGCTCAATGGATGTGTCTGCATGTTATTTTATTATATCAACGCTTCCGTTCAGGCCCCGAATATTTTATATAGCAGGTTAAGTGTCTGTTTCTGATTGGGTCATGCCCAAAACTTTTAGGGGCAAGTTAGGGGCGTGACAAGTGATATCAAAGCACGAGTTGCTATCTCACACACGGATCCATTGAGCTTTAGGGTGTCTAAAAAAACTTTAGGCATCTAGCATGACATCCTGGAAAAAAAAAAAAAAAATGGGTGATGGCAACGTGAAGTATACTCTGATAATACTAACAATTTTGAATTATGCCTGCTGTGTATAACTGATGGTTGTGTAGGAAATGGTGAGAACAAGGACAGAAGAGGCGGAAAATGCTACTTCTGCACGGTTGGATAGGATGGAGAGGATGATTATGGAAATGGCGGAGACCCTACGGCAACAGCAACAACAGCAGCTACAGCCACAACAACAGCAGCCACAGCCATAACAACAGCAACAGCCACAGGAATAACCACCACCACCACCACCGGTACCCCCACCGGCAGTACAAGATTTCCATGCTGAAGACAGAACCATTACACTTACAAAGGAGTTTAAAAAGATGAAACCGCCAGTGTTTAAAGGCGGAATCGAACCGATGAAAGTTGAGGCATGGGTATTGGGAATAGAGAAGTTGTTTGAAGTTTTCCCTTGTACTGAAATCCAAAAGGTGCAGCTTGCTACTTTTACTCTTGAGGATGAGGCGCGAAGGTGGTGGATGCTCACAAGAACAATGCATCAGGGGTTGACATGGGACAGATTCTTAGAGCTATTTTATGATAAATATTTTCCCCAGAGTATGCGGGACAAGAAGGTGACCGAATTCGAAACATTGAGACAAGGAAATAAAACTGTTGCCGAATACGAAGCTCAATTCGCGGAACTAGCCCGATTTGCACCTCACATGGTAGATACAGAATATAAGAAGGCGCGAAAATTCGAATGAGGACTGCGGGGTGCTATTCTGGATCGAGTTAATGTGTTGAAGTTGCCTACCTACGTTGATGTGTTAGAAAGGGCTGTTATAGCAGAAGGGAATATTGCTGCTCAGACTCGAATCTCTGAATAGAAAGGAAAAAGACAGAACAACCAATGGTTCAAGGGGTCAACTCCTCCACCAAACAAGAAGCAAAATTCAGGGACCTCCGATACTACTACTTCTCCTCAAAATTCAGCTCCTGTGTGTCCAGAATGTGGATGGAGGCATCGAGGGATTTGTCACTGATTGTCTGGGGCATGTTTTCGATGTGGCAAAATGGGGCATTTGATAAAAGACTGTCCGCAAAAGAATCAAGAAACTGGTAATAAGGCCGCCACAAGCTCAGTAAGGTCTACACCGGCTCCTAATGCCAAGTCAGCTGCTAAACCTGTAAATAATAAGGACACTACGAGGCAAGGCAGGGTGTTTGCGTTGGTTCCGGGAGGTGTACAGAATGCAACAATAGTGGTGTCAGGTACATTTATGGTTCCTGGTCATTCTGCTTACGTCTTATTTGATTCTGGCTCTACCTGTTCCTTTGTGTCAAAATTATTTGCGAAAAACTTAGATAAACCTGAAGAAGAATGGACTTATGTGTTGTGTGTATCCTCACCTATGGGAAATTCCATGATTTGTACTTCTGTCTATTCTGCTTGTGAACTTCTCATTGGGGATATCCGTATCTATGCTAATTTATTACCACTTGATATGACGTCTTTTGATATTATTCTGGGAATGGATTGGTTGGGTGAATATGGTGCCACTATAGACTGCCTGACGAAGCAAATCAAATTCCACCCTCCGGGGCAATTAGAATCTATTTTTTAGGGACAGGGAGTAACCTCTCCACCGTATGTGATTTTTGCAGCCAAGGCTTGTAAATTAATTCAGAAAGGGTGTCAGGGGTACTTATGTAGTGTTTTGGAAGGGCCAATAAGGAATGAGAATACTGAGACGATTCCAGATGTCTTTCCAGAGGAATTACCAGGAGAATTAATAGACCAGGAAATCGAGTTCACGATTGAAGTGTTACCGGGAATCCAACCTATTTCTAAAACTCCGTACTGAATAGCGCCAGCTGAAATGAGAGAATTGAAGATTCAATTGCAAGAATTACTGGATAAGGGATTTATCCACCCGAGTGTTTCTCCGTGGGGTACACCAGTCCTGTTTGTGAAAAAGAAAGACGGAACACTCCGATTATGCATAGACTACCGGGAGCTTAATAAAGTAACAATCAAGAATAAGTACCCATTACCACGAATTGATGATTTATTTGATCAATTACAAGGGGCACAGGTCTTTTCCAAGATTGATTTACGATCCGGATACCACCAATTGAAAGTTAAAGTTGGTGATGTTGAGAAGACAGCTTTTCGAACCCGATACGGTCATTATGAATTTTTGGTTATGCCCTTTGGGGTTACTAACGCACAAGCAGCATTTATGGATCTGATTAACCGTGTCTTCAAACCTTATCTGGATGAGTTTGTAGTGGTCTTTATTGACGACATCCTTATTTACTCAAAGAATGTAGAGGCTCATGAAAACCATCTTCGCTTAATCCTTCAGACCCTTCGGGAAAAGAAGTTGTATGCAAAGCTAAAGAAGTGTGAATTTTGGCTACATGAAGTGGCATTTCTGGGGCATGTTATAACTAAGGAAGGAGTTTCTGTTGATCCAAACAAGATTGAGGCGATTGTAAACTGGCCGACTCCGACTAATGTGACCGAAGTGCGTAGTTTCATGGGATTAGCCAGATATTATCGGAGATTTGTTCAGGATTTTTCTAAGATTGCTGTACCACTCACACAGTTGACTAAAAAGGGAGTTGCATTTGAATGGACGGAACCGCGGGAATCTGCTTTCCAAGAATTAAAAATAAAGTTGACTACAGCTCCGATCATTGCCCTACCGTCTGGTACTGAGGGATTTGTGATTTATAGCGATGCATCACATAAAGGACTTGGTTGTGTGCTTATGCAGTCCGGAAGAGTTATTGCTTATGCTTCTCGCCAGCTTAAACCCTATAAGAAGAGTTACCCCACACATGATCTTGAACTAGCTGCGGTCGTTTTTGCTTTAAAAATTTGGCGGCATTATCTGTATGGGACTACTTGTGACATTTATACCGACCATAAAAGTCTCAAATACATTTTTGCCCAAAAGGAGTTGAATATGCGCTAGCAGCGATAGTTGGAGCTTATTAAAGATTACGATTTACAGATCCATTATCATCCCGGTAAAGCCAACACGGTGGCAGACGCACTTAGTCGGAAGAATGTGAGAAATTTGGCAAGTCTATTGACAGGGGAAAAGAAGTTGATAAATGAGCTGAAAAAGATAGGGGTCGACTTGGTGATACATGGTCAAGAAACAACAGTGGCAACAATGATGGCCCAACCGACATTACTTGAGGAGATTAAAATACGCCAAATGGAGGATGGAGCTTTAAAGAAGATATGTGATGAAATGGAGACAAAACCGAAACTGGGGTTCACTTTGACAGATTCTGTACTTAAATTTCAAAACCGAGTATGTGTTCCTAATGTGTTAGAACTTAAACGGAAATTGATGGAAGAAGCACATGCCTCTAAAGTTTCAATGCATCCAGGAAGTACTAAAATGTACCGGGATTTGAAGCAAAATTTTTGGTGGCCAAGTATGAAGAAAGAAATCGCAGAGTTTGTTTCTAAGTGTTTGCAATGTCAGCAGGTAAAAGCAGAGCATCAGAGACCTGCAGGATTATTACAACCCCTTCCAATCCCGGAGTGGAAATGGGAACATCTAACCATGGATTTTGTTGTAGGCTTACCACGAACACCTCGAGGGATGAATTCTATATGGGTCATTGTTGATCGGCTGACAAAGTCCGCCCACTTCCTACCTGTGAAGGCCCAGTATAATGCCGATAAGCTCGCTGTACTCTATGTGAATGAAATTGTAAGGCTTCACGGTGTTCTGGTCTCAATTGTGTCAGATAGAGATCCAAAATTTGTTTCAAGGTTCTGGCAAAGTCTACAGAATGCAATGGGTACAGAATTAAAGTTTAGCACAACCTTCCACCCTTAAACAGATGGACAATCCGAGAGGACAATTTAGACGCTAGAAGATATGCTTCGAATGTGTGTTTTGGATTTTCAGGAAAGTTGGGAAACTCATCTGCCGTTGGTTGAGTTTGCATATAATAACAGTTACCATTCGAGTATTGAAATGGCACCCTATGAAGCTCTGTATGGAAGACCGTGTCGTTCTCCCGTGTGTTGGGCTGAGGTTGGAGATAGGCCCTTGTTAGGGCCAGAGATTGTCCAGTTGACAACTGAAAAGGTTAGAATTATTCGAGAAAGATTGAAAACTGCTCAAAGTAGACAAAAGAGTTATACGGATAACCGGCGAAGGAATTTGGAGTTTGACGTGGACAGTCATGTTTTTGTGAAAGTTACCCCAATGAAAGGGCACCCAAGATTCGGAAAAAAAAAGGGGTAAGCTGACGCCCCGATATGTTGGACCCTTTCAAATCTTAGAAAAAAGTGGGTCTAGTAGCCTACCGAGTTGCCCTTCCGCCACATATGAGTCAGATTCATAACGTGTTCCATGTTTCTATGCTCCGAGGATACCTCCCGGATCCATCACATATTATTGATTATCACCAAATTGTGCTGACTGACAAGTTAACATACGAAGAAAAACCAATTCGAATTCTGGACCATCAAGTGAAACAGTTACAGAACCGAGAAATTCCAATGGTGAAAGTGGAGTGGCAAGAGCACTACGGAACCGAGGCAACTTGGGAAAAGGAAGATGAAATGCAACACCAATATCCACATCTGTTTCCGTTTTAAGGTAAAACAAGTTTGGAGGACCAAACTTAATTAAGGGGGGGAGAGTGTAATAACCCGACCCTCGTACATAATTCTGGAATCCTTTCAGGCCTCTATTTTGTGTTTTTTGAATGCATATTATGAAATTCTATGTGAAATTGCATTGAATTAAATGAAACTAGGAAATATGGATTCCTATCTGTTGAAGAAGAAAAATTATCTGTTACAATTAAACTATTTGAATCTGAAATTGGACGCTTTAGAGACTTAATTTTCAGAAATTGACTTGATATTTGAAATTTGTATGATTTTTAAACTCTAATGGGATTTTCTGTGAAATTTTAATTTAGGATGCTTAAACGATTAAATTTTGTCTTATTCTCTTTTTATATAAACAAAGGGATTTATATCAAGTTTAGGAGATATTTTTGACTTAGAAACATCTCTTGTGTGCAACCAAGAAGAGAGGAAAACATGAGTGTTGGAGAGAAGCTCTCCAAGTGAAGAATTTGGGGAATTTGTGACGATTGTTTAGATTGAACTCAAGGTATGGAAAATTTCTTGATCTAGTCTCTCTCTCTCTTGATCTTGGTTGGGAATTCTTCTTTTGTTTTGGAAAGTTATGGTAGATGTGAGGGTTGTATGAGATGATTCATGTTGATAAATCAAATTGAGTTATGAAAGGGAAATCTATCCCTTATTTCCTTGATATTTCATGAAAATATTCAATTATGTGTTTGAAATAGAAGCTTAGGTAGCTCTTTATGCATATGTTTAAGTAAACCCAAAAATATGGGAATTTTGGAAAGATTATGGTTGGTTTGATTATGGATTTAATGATTGGAAGTTTAAGGAGTGTTGTGATTGATTTATTATGAGATTTAGCACCTTAATTTGATGTTAAATCTATCCATTTTGAAGTTTGTTTTGTATTGTCAAAGATGGATTTTTGTATGAAATCAAGCTGCCTCAAATCAGGGCCATGGACGCTCGAGCGGAGGACATGGCCGCTCGAGCGGGAAAATTAACCTCTCAGCAGTTTTTCCGAAATTACCCTATCTGCTCGAGCGGGGGAATTTCCGCTCGAGCGCAAAAATCGACCTCTCAGCATTTTTGTTAAAATTGTACAGTACGCTCGAGCAGCCAAATTGGCGCTCGAGCGAGGGACTTATTTTCATAAAGAAAACATGGGTTTGTTCAGTTTTGCGTGCTTGGCTCTCTGGTATTTTTTTTAGAATATTTTTCTGATGATTTTAAGATGGTTATAAATTCATGTGAAGTGTAGTGACACAGGGAATGATTCTTCAATGATTTAAGAAGAAAGATAACTAATTTACAAGTTATGATTGTGTGCAGGGCACACTCCAGAAGGAACTAGCACGCTATCACAACGTTGTGAGTAATAGTACATTGAACGTACAGTTATTTACCGCTAATGTCTGTTAATAACATCCTGTTTTCCGTCAGTTACGACATTAACATATGTATTGATTTGAAACTCAATGAAAAGGAAATGTTGAAAAGATATACGTACATATTTGTACGTTCTGGGCCGAAAGGCTGTTCTGGGCCGCAAGGCTGTTTTGGGCCGCAAGGCTGTTCTGAGCCGAAAGGCTATTCTGGGCCGAAAGGCCGTTCTGATAATTTTGGGCCGAAAGGCCGTTCTGATAATTCTGGGCCGAAAGGCCGTTCTGTTATAACTGTAACATTAGGCCAAAGGCCGTTCTGAAAGTAAAATCATATCGGACTAACTTTTAAATCTCATTTTTGTGAATGCACTGTTATACATTATGGTTAAAGTGGGTTATTAAACTGCTTAAGTATTATTATTCACTGAGCTTACCTCACTCTGTAATTTTTGTCTGATTCTGTAGGCAATCAGCTTGGAGGTCAACCCTAGCATCTTTACCATCTATCTTTTGTCAGCCTAAGGACAACTAGGCACTTGGAGAAACCCTTTGCATGCTAGTGCAGTTTTGCTAGACTTTGTTTTTTTTGTACTAATGTTTTGTTGGCTAAAGTCGATATGTATCTAATATTTTGTTAAATGCCCAATCTCTGGGTTGAACTTGTAAATGTGCATGTGACTTAATCTCAGATGCAAGTTCACTATATGTTTAATTCTGAATCATGGTCCTGGCATATTGTAGTAGCTCAATGGATGTGTCTGCATGTTATTTTATTATATTAACGCTTCCGTTCAGGCCCCGAATATTTTATATAGCAGGTTAAGTGTCTATTTCTGATTGGGTCATGCCCAAAACTTTTAGGGGCGGGTTAGGGGCGTGACAGTGTGTGTGTGTGTAAAACAGTTATTTATTATATATACACACACATATATATATATGTATCTATTACATCTAAGAAAATCCTTATAGAAAATATATATATATATATAAAAAAGATCCGAGAAAGCCTAAACAAAAAAAAGTTGTTATGCAAACCTTAACAAAAAATAAAAAAATAAAAAATTGAGTTGTTCTTACCAATTAGATCAGAGGGAGAGAGAGAGAGAGATCATCATCAAAACTTTAGATCAGATCTTCAAATTTTCAGATCTCATGGTCGGTTGTGGTGGTGGATCTGGATCTTACGGCTGAGCAGCTCTAACGATGAAGGTTCAGTTGGGGGTGAGAGAGATTATCGTTGTTAAAGTCAAGGCAATAGGCGGAGGCAATGGAAGAAAGAGAATAGAGGAAAAGAAGGTTACCATCGGAGACTAAGCCGCCATCAACAAGATAGCAGACGGAGGTGATAGAATAGAAAGAAGATGAAGATAATAGAGATAAAGGGGATGGAGAGAGAGATGCAGAGAGAGAGAGAGAGAGAGAGAGAAAAGATAAGAACGGTTTGAGGCCTATGTGAGTGTATGAGGTTGTGTTAGGATTTGATTTATATATATAGGGGTATAATGGTAATTTTAGTTTCGGGGAAACAGGGACAGGGACGGGGTTGGGGAATGTATCACCATCCCTGACCCAAAAATTGTCAGGGATTCATTTTCGAATACCACCCGACCAATCGGAGGGTATTTTTTGAGGAAAAACTGTTCTAATCAAGGTCGGGGGCTGGGTTCAAATTGCCATCTCTACTAAGTGTTGACAATTACTTCCCACTAATGAAAACTTTCAATTATCACCTTTAACAGTTAACAATTATGGCATATTTTAGCAATTGGATTTAAAACTAGTTTTCTTTATTTTTTTAAAATATTTTAAGTCACATTATCTTCCTATTTTTTAATATTTTTTTCATAAAAAGCTAAAAATTAATTTTAGCCTACTTCTTAAAATAGATCCATCCCTGACAGATATTTTAAATTATTAATTTTATTTATTTTTTGTCGAAAATCACTTATGACAAAATCACCATTTATAACTGCTGACAAAACAATTTTAACCATCAGATCTCCTATTTTGTTTTCCAAAATAAAATTTTAAAACACATATAACTAAACATATTTTTATTTTGTTTTCATAAAAAAAATAAGTAAAAAATAATTCAGTATGTTTGGTTTAAGTTTTTTGAATTCTGTTTTTTAAAAATTAAAATTTTTGTATTTTTTTGTTTTTAGCAAATATTTTCAAAATTTAAGCATTTTTTTTTACTATTTTAGATGCACCTTATTTAGATGCATCTAAAAAAGTGTAATATTTATGAAAAAATATTGGGCAAATTACAAATAAAACCCAAGGTTTAGCGTGTTTTCCAAATTAACCCTAGGTTTTTAATTTTGACAATGTGAACCGCGTAATTCATTCTGTGTCACAATGTAAGCCTCCGTCCATCTTTATTTCATGAAGTAACGAAAAAAGTCATTTTTGGCGCCTAAACAACCCAAAACGACGTCGTTCATTATTTGACCCATATAAAAACCCCCAAATCCTGAATTTTACCAATTAGGCTACAATTTGCCCCAATTTCCCTCAATTTCTTTGATCTCATCGATTTAGGGCAATACGAACGACGAATCCACTGCTGAACGAATCTCCATTTCAGCTATTACGAAATATGAGTGAAGGAAACAACTGGGGTGGAAACAATTGGGGTGAATCGACTCATTGCAGTTGTGGAATGAGAGCAAGAATCCGAACTTCATGGACCCATGTGAACCCAGCTAGGAGGTTTCTTGGTTGTCCAAATTATGGAGTAAGTTTTCCCAATCCCATGAATAATATGAAATTTGTAATTTATGTACTTTATTTATTTAATTTAATTTATTATTTGATTTTTTTTTTTTTTTTTTTTTTTTTTTTCCAGAAAACAGGGCTTGTGGCTTATTCTATTGCTAAGATTCACCCACTTGTCCTCGTGGTAGACAAGTGTTTCCGAAGTTGGTGGACAAGGTTGCAAGCTTAGAGGAAATGGTAACTCAGATTGCAAGATTAAAGGAGGATGTTCAAACTTATCGCCGTAGACATAAATGGATTATAGGTGGATTGATTGTTGTAGTGATTGTAATTGGAATGTTGGAATATAGGTTAGTTAGTTAGTTAGTTAGTTAGTTAGTTAGTTAGCTAGCTAGGTAGTTAGCATTTCTGGTTTATGATATGTAATGCAACTATGCACTTGCCAATGTGAATTTAATGTATAATTTTGAATGAAATGATAAATCCTTGTTTTGTTTGTAATGTGTGTTTGGATTGTGGTAATGTTTATTTGGTTGTATATATTTTGTTTGTTTGGTTGATAAATGATGCTCTGAATGTGTTTGACAAAATGTCCAAGAGAAGGGAAAACATATTACGACCTTGTAAAAACATATTAAAAGCCATTGTTAAACCTATTTCGAACCAATAGACAACATTGTTCCAAGCGTGTAAAAAACCAAGCATGTCAAAAACATATTAGTAAGCATTGTTCAACATGCTCCAAACCAATATACATCACATTCCAAGCATATATAATAACCATCCAATTGGGTACATCATGGATGTTAACCATGTATAATAACTATCCATATATTGCTTTAAACCAATATACATCTTTCACTATTACAAAAAGAAGCAGTTCACCACCCATAATCTGTCTTCAGGTCACATGACCATTACAACAAAAAAAAAACCAATTCATAATTACAACATTCAGTTCACTATGTCTCTATTCACATTAGCTTGACTACCTAAGACCTGTTCAACTTTATCCCTTCTCATGGTTGCTACTGGTGTTGACGTCCTCCTTGTTGATGCCCTTTGTGGTGGCTGCTACTGTTGTCCACCGGTTGATGCCCTCTGTGGTGGCTGCTACTGTTGTCCATGTTGTCCACCAGTTGATGTTTCCCCAAATATTGCATTTGATCTGAATCCTATGAAAGTTTGTCGAGTCCTCACCTGTTAACAAAAAATTGTTAAACCACAATTTGAGCATATATGGAGATCAATTACAAGTAGAACATACCTATACATTACTTACATTCTTTGATGAACTTGCATCTCCATATTTTTTACCCCTGACAGGCCTCTTGCATGTTCTTTGATTATAACCATGTACACCACACTTTGAGCATTTCAGGCTGGTACACTTCCTCTACAACTTGAATGGGTTTTGAGGCTCACCTGGGTCTCTATTTTTTTGTTTTTGAGGCTTACCAGTTGGCCTTTTCAACTTAGGAGGAAATAAAGGATCATAACCTGTCTTGGGCCACTGATCTTGGCCCTTAAGTGGATTTATCAATGCCTCATAAGTTCTCAAGCAGGTCTCTTTTTTGAAAGCCACATGCACATAATCCTCAACTCTCTCTTTTTGAAAGAAAATAGCAGCCACAACATGAGGACAAGGGATTCCAGTTAGATTCTACTTGAAACAGGTGCATGTCCTATTCTCTAAGTTAACAACATAACCACTTACTCCATATCTAATTTCAAATAGAGCACCCCCTGACCAAGTAGGTATCCATACTCTAAATTTTACCTTTGCCCTCTCAATCTTAGTTTGTATATTTGCACATATTGGCCCTTGGTACTTCATCATTTTGTCCTTGCATTCATGTAGCTTCACCATTAAAGCCCTCATGATCCACTCTAACATGGTAAGAATGGATCTATCTCTAACTAGTAAGACCCAATTGTTAAAAGACTCTGAACTATTGTTCAACAATCTATTACACTTTGTTCTAGGATTGAATGCATGCCTATACCACTGAGCTAGATTAAGTCTCATCATCCAATCATATGCTCTACTGTCTATACTATGCAACTTAGTCATATGTTTCTCCTAATCAACCCTTGTATATGCCTTTGCAGCTTTCCATACACAACTCTTTAGCTCCTTCCCTCTAAACTCCTTTTTGAAATTTGCATAAAGATGTTTGACACAAAGCCTATAATGGCCTTCAGGGCACAATTCTTCAAGAGTCGGAACCAGTCCTTGCAAAACATAAATATCAAAATCATGAATAATGAAAAACATTAAGGAACATAACAGAATAATGAAAAAACCATTAAACATAAATAAAACCTTTTGTTGATTGGTGATGAAGGTCCATCCATGCTCTGCACTTGTGCCAATACATTCAAACAAATTCTCTACAAACCAAGTCCAACTTTCTTTATTCTCACTCTCAACCACTGCATAAGTAATTGGATACATCATGTTGTTTCCATCCCATCCCACAGCAGCAAACAATTGTCCTTGGCAAGGTCCTTTCAAATGACAAGTATCCAAGCCAATCAATGGCCTCACACCAGCTAAAAACCCTCTTCCGATTCCATCAAGGCGCATAAACATTCTCTGGAACCTAGGCTTAATTTGAAGTTGAGGCCTCCATATATTGATGTCAACTCTTGAACCTGAATTGGTCCTTATCAACTCAGCAGCATAATCCCACAGTTTTGTATATTGTTTAGCATTTGTTCCCTCAAGTTGCACTAATGCTTGTTTCCTAGCTCTGTAACATTTCATTTTGGATACTTCTACAACACAGTCATCTTTCACAATTTCCTTAAATTCATTTATTTTCCAGGTAGGGGTGGTCCTAAATTTGTTCACATACTTAGATGCCAAAAAAACACTAGTTACTTGTCTGTTCTTGTAACTTTTGTTGCAAGTGTGTGTAGGTTTGTATGTCTTAATTTGTAATGTGTTATCTCCACTCATCTTAGAGACATAAAACCTCCACTCACACCCATCACTACAGTTGACTTGAACCTTCCATGTCGTACTTTTAGTGAATTTGACATCATAGCCCCCTTTCACTGCATATTCCCTCACATCATCATTAAATTCAATGGCATTATTAAATAACATTCCAATTTTAAATTAAAAATTAGCCTTATTAACCTTAGGCCTAAATTCAGGGTACTTTGGCTTCCCATTACCCTCCTCATCAGATAATTCAGGGGGTTAATAATTCATCCTCAGATGAATCTTCATCATTCACAACATATTCCTCAAATACATTGCCTCATTCTCAATTTGGTTCCTTCTCTACATTACCATTAAACATGATATCATCATCAGTAGGGTCATCCTCACCCTTGGTGCTAGCTAAGAAATCACTATCTAATGAGTCATCATTTTCCTCATCTTCACTGTTTGCTTCATTTTCATAGTCATGAGATTGAGGATGTTGAGCATTTTCATCATCATTTACAGGAACATCAGTAAGGAACAAAACAGGGTGAGGGGTGTCTACATTGTGTGGCATATGATGCTCAACAAATAATTCTAATGTGTTTGCAGAGCCCAGATATTGAAACATTTCTAAAACATCTTGGTCAGTACCTAATCTTCTTAACCCTCTAACTAGATCTTCTGTGGGAATCCTATAAAAAACTGTTTGAAATCACATAGCCCCAACTTCTTCACCATATATGTCAGCTCAGGCACATAAAATGCATTAGTATCAACAGTATCGAACACATGTACTTTACCCTAAAGTAACTCATAGGTCCACCATCACTAACTACAAAATACCCACTATGATGTAAAACCAATTTCATATTTATATAATCCATTGCTGCATTCACAAATAAATAAATATATCACAAACAAAAAAAAAAACATCAAAAATCAGTGGACTGAACAAGTGGCATGAGACCAAAAATGGAGATAAAAAATTTGATAAATTAGTAGTCCATCACTCAATCAATGCAGCGGTCCAACCACTCAGTTAATGCAGTGGTCCATCAATGGAGATAAAAAATTTCATAAAGCATCCAAGACATTAAAGTAACCAACACACACACATACCCATGCAATAAAGTAAGATACAAACACAGAGTTTGCCATTACTTTATTTACAGAATCAAAAAAAGAAAAAATAAAACTTCATATACAAATTACAAGAAGAAAGAAACAAAACAAATCATATAAATCACTTACCAACACTTTAAATAATAGTAACCAGTAGATTTTCTTCCAAATCGCAACAATCTCTTTGCCCTAAATCGATGAAATCGAAGAAATTAGGGCAAATTGTAGCCCTACTTGGTGAAATTCAGGATTTGAGGATTTTTATATGGGTTCAATAAGGAACGCCGTCGTTTTGGGTTGGTTTAGGCGCCAAAAATGGCTTTCTTCGTAACTTCAAGAAACGGAGATAGACAGGGGGCTTACATTGTGACACAGAATGAATTATGGGGTTCACATTGTCAAAATTAAAAACTTGGGATTTAATTTGCAAAACACACTAAACCTTTGGGGTTTTATTTGTAATTTGTCCAAAAATATTTCAAAAAATTAATAAATACACAAAAATATTAAAAATATATTGAATTATGTAATTTTTTTTTGTATTTTTGGTATTTAGTGCATTTTTTTAAAAAAATTTCCCGAACATTATACTTTTTAAGTGTATTTATATTAGATATGTCTAAAATTTTTAAAAATTGCTTAAAATATTAAAAAAATTCAGCAAAGATAAAAAAATTCAAAAAATAAGAAAGTAAAAGTTTTTTTAAAAATATTTTTAGAAAATTCCAATGCAAAGTGATTAATATTTTAATTCAAATCCAGAGTTATTTTGAGAATTGACTTTCTAAATATTTTTTAAAAATAATAATCAGCTTGCTTGGTTGTGTTTTTTCAAAAACACTTTTAAGAAAATTCTACTTTCTTGTTTTGAGCGTTTTTTTTTTACTGATTTTTAAAAATATTTTAAGCAATTTTTTTTTACTTTTTAGACATACTAACATAAATATACCTAAAAAGTAAAAAAATTGTAAAAAAACTTTTTAAAAATTCACTAAATACAAAAAGGGTCGTGATTGGTAGCTCGAAAATCAGCCCCCGCATCGCCCGAATTCCCCAAAACGACGTCGTTTTGGGGGTTTTTCATATTCTCTTACTGGTAAGAGAATATTTCGAGTCATTCGAGCTCTATAAATTCGCGCTCTCACGCATTTCCCATACAAAAAATACGAGAATTCAGTATATTTTTTGTATTTTTATGTATTTATTAAAATTTAAAAATATTTTTTCACAAATTTGTTATTTTTTAGATATATTTAAGTAAGGTGCATCTAAAAAAATAAAAAAAATATTTAAAATTTTAAAAATATTCACTAAGGCCAAGTTTGGCAACCCAAAAATAATTCATATTTTTATATTTTTTTCATCACATAACCTTTCTACTTTTTTACACATATTTTTATAAAAAGATAGAAAATATAGTTATTTAGATCATCCCAAACAACTCTTAAAAAAAAAAAAAAAAAAAAAAAAAGAAAAACCAAAAAAACTTTTAATTTTCAAAAAACTTAAATAAAAAAACTACTCGTTTGATGGGTACCAGATAGAAATCTATGGCACAAGATTTCTCAAAATTTGAATTTCAATCCGCGGCAATAAGCAACAGACCTCTGCCATGTCCCTCCCTCTCTCTCTCTCTCTCTCTAGATTACATTTGACAGCATTCACGGCGTGTTGATTCTCCGAAGATGACAACCCTAGAGAAGCTATTCGTCCAGATCTTCGATCGAAAGAATCGGATCATCGAACAAGTCGACCGACAATCAGACTTGTACACTCGACACCTCGTTTCCAAACTCCTCATTGATGGAATCACTCCTCCTTCATGGCTATGGAACCCTAAATTCGACTCTCAATCTTCAGATCCCAAAGGTACTCTCTCTCTCTCTCTCATGTTCAAGCATTTAGGGTTCTTTTGGTTAGCGTAAAGAATTCAATTTGTAATTGCGATGCTCAAATCTATCATTTTGATCATCTGGACTGAGCATAATTCAAAAGTTTACGACTTTGTTGAATTAAGCTTTTCAAACACTTCAGATATTAATCAATAGATTGAATGAGTTTAAAATTTTAGTTTTTTTTTTTTTCTCACATTTTCAGTAACCAATTAGTGTTTCAATTTCATTCAAATTTCTGCTCGACTGGTGTCAAGATGCATCTACCCATTTTTGTCCTATATGGGTCTTAGACAAACATTGCACACGCAACTATGAATTTTTATTTAATTTTGGAATTAATTTTAGGCTGTGTTTGGATCATGGATTTGGAAAGGGAAAGGGAAAAGGAAAAGGAAAAGGTAGGTGAAATATAGGTGAAATGTAGATATATTTCATTCACATTTCACTCATTTTCCCTTTCCAAATTACTGCCCGAATTCATAATCCAAATACAGCCTTAATAGGTTCTATATTTGTTCTTCTAAACTCACTCACCCCTGACCTTCCATCTTACTTGGGAAAGCCAATACTGAAGGCCCAAAATGGATGCACTTGTTTGAAATTTGTTGAAGCCAACACTGAAAGCATGTGCAACGCACTTGGTTATTTCCATTTCAAGTGCAGTGGTGCTATAAAAAAATAAAATAGAAATGAAAGTAGATGTCCGTACAAGATATTTTCCTCGAGTATTGTCACAAGTTATTGATTTATTATCAGCCTAGCGTCTTTTAATTTCTTTAGCTGCTAATAATTCACTTGGCTGGGGAACTTTCACTTTTAGCCAAAAAGCTAAAAAGTCACTATAAATTTTGACTTCACTTTCTTTATTTTTTGCACATTTTTTTGTAAAAAATCTAAGGGCTTGTTTGGTTTGTGTTTCAGAAACATGTTTTGGAAAAAAAAAGTACGAAAACATGTTTGGTTTGGTGTTTTGGGAAATTTGTTTTGGAAAATTGTTTTGAGAGAGAGTTTTGGAAAAAGTGATTGATTTGATGTGTGTGTGAGAGAGATTTGTTTGGAAAAGTTGTTTGGTTTGTGTGTTTTGGGAAATTTTTTTGGGAAAATTTGTTTGGTAGAGAAAATTTCTTAAATTTGTTTGTAGAGAAAATTTCTGAATTTTTTTTCAGAAACATCAACCAAACAAGCCCTAAAAGTTTTTAAAATAGCCTGTTCACAAATGAGTTTCGTGATATTGCCAAAAAAAGAATTCTGAGCACACAGCAGTATGCTTGGCTACATGTTATGTTTCACACTGACATGGTTTTTGTATGATGATAAAATTGTGATTTATCAAGTCAATATGATGACCAGTGTCAAAACTGAAAATAATAGATTGACTTCTTAGGAACCTTATTTGTGTGTCTTGTTGGGAGGCCATCAGGTCTAAGACCTTCCTTAGTTCTTAAAGGTGCACAACATCTTTCTGTCATTATTATATCATCAAATGGCCATCCTTTTGCAGCTTCCTCTAACAACATTGATCATTGCAGAGCTGAATAAAGAAGAGCTGATTTCTGAACTTCTACTTCCTCATCCACAACATGCAGTCCCATATTCAGGCGCTCACTACCCTCTGTACAATAAGCCACTTGTCATAGGAGATAATGGAGAGTCATCAGAAGGGTTGTATACGGGAACCCATGCGCCGAACAGAGGTTTCAATACTGGAGATAGGCCAACAACTGTGTCTGAGTGCCATGATAATGCCATTGAATGTGCCTTAGATGGTGTCCCTGAGCTGGACCTGAGTGTTACCTCTCCTCAGTGGCAGATTGATGCGAGCATCTCAAACATCTGTACTGCGCCAGATGAGTCACTTGCCAGGATACAGAGGTCCAAGTCAAGGCAAAAGGCTCTAGAGCTTCGCAAATCTGCGAAAGCAACACCTAAAAGCCGTTTTGCCAATGAGAATGACGTTGGTGCTTCTTCTAGTGCAATTAAAATATCTAGGATTGCTTCCCAACAGCTTGATTGTGATAATGAGTTATTGGAATTGACTAAATTTTCTGGTATTATTAGTGATAATCATGCAGTGAGACAGGCAAAAGTAGAATGCTTAAGCAAGGAAAAGGATGCTAACATTTATTGTGGTAGAATTACAAGATCTAGAAGTTCTTGCAATCTATCTAGTCGTGATAGTAAACCTTTGAAACTTCTTAGTTCTTCTGATATTGCTAAGGAAGATGGTGCTAGAAAGACAACGTCACAAAGTGCTTGTATTGAAGGAGTATCAAAGCCTGTACATTCATCGAATACTGCCAGCCAACGAGTGACGCGATCCAAATCTGGTGCTTCTAAAAAGTCTTTACTCGTTAACTCATTAAACATGTTGGAAGAACTAGTCATTCAGAATGTGTCAGGTGGTGACATAATCCCACATTGTCCTGACACTGATGCTATTGCTAACCAGGAAGGAAAGGCTGATTATGTCACAGAACCAGACCGTATTTTAGATGGGCCAGTTGATGCTCGAGCAGCTTGTTCTGAGTCTAACTTGGATGCTGCTGGCTTAAGTGTAGGGTTGGAAGTTGTTCTCTCGAGGCCACCATCTGGTTGTAGTATGTCTGTGAAGCCCAAGACACTTGACTTTGATGATGTGGAAAAGTGCAGTTTGAATGAAACCTTTAACCCTATTATGGAAAAGGAAAGGCTGGACAAATCAGCAGGGAAAAGATGTACTGTAGTGAAGTCTGCCACATCACTAGATAAAGTAACTTTTGATGACCGTTGCAGAAAATCTTTGGAGATACAATCACTGGAGCAAGAGGTCTCAAACAAAAGAGAAGAGCCTAGGAGGGTTTCTTTTGACACCTGTGTGGAAGAGTGTGTTGTAGTTGATGAAGAGTTATCCGAATTAGATATCAATAAGAACCTTCAGAATGCTGAAGATAATTCAGATGCTGTCGTAGAAATTCAACACTTCCCTTTTTCTCATGAGGTGGATGTTGCACTATTAAATGTTGATAAGGGCCCTGGTGTAGAAATGCATCAAAAGGTGGCATGTCATATAGCGGAAGGATTTGAGTCTTCACCCAGGCTGCAAATTGAGGAGGTAATTATTTTCAGTTCTTTGAAGTTCTTCAACTACTAGACATATTGCATATGTGTATATGTATCAATCTATTTCATTTTTTTGTGTATGTAATGCGCATGTTTGTTATCCCCTGCATACTGGTTCTGTGTTGGAGATCACTTCCTTTAGCCAAAGTTCATTACTTTTCAATAATTAGTTTAGCAACTCTACATTGGTTACTTTTTTAAATGCCATGCTGTAAAACAGAAGACATTTCTGCTGGAAAACGTTACATCCCTGAAATTGCAGCATCAAATGACTTGTATCAGTTTGTGATCATACTGAAACATCATTTACTTCAAACTTTAAAACAAAAGGTAAATTGCACTGATCTCTACTGAGGTTTCCAACTTTGACAAAAACCTCTCATGCTTGACAGGGTGAACTTGGCTGTGATGGAAGGGATACAAATAAGACAACCCCTTTCGCACTCAAGCACCAACAATTAGGGCAATCCCTTGTCTCAGATTTGACCAAACACTCAGCTGGAGTTCAAGGTTGCCTGGTTGGGGAGGTGGGAATGACAGATCCAAGTAGTGCTGTTCTTGATGTAAGGCAGTGCTATGAAGAAGATAACCAAGACTTGATGTGCATTGAAAATAAACTTGATGAGGGAAATATGAGTGGTGGTTTGGCTTGTAGTGAGAGAACCCTGCTGGAAAGAAAATCACATGTGGGAGAAGATGGCTTATTAGCATGTGGTTCAGTTGGTTCTCTGCATAGTGAGGAGAAGAATTTTAGTTCTTCTGAAATAAGAGAACTCCAACTTTTAGAGAGCTCTTTACAGCTGGGAAGAAGATTAAGGTCTGTTTCAGAGGATTCCTGGCCTCAGTTTAAGCGGAGAAAGATTGATGGCCAACAAACTAATTTCTTCTCCGCTTCCCCTAGCTTTAGGGTGAAAGAGATTCATGGTATGGGAGGGCACGCCACGAACAAAAATGTAAAGAGTATGGAAGATAATTTAGAAACTGTTTTACAAATTGAATGCTTGCCAGTTTCTCACGAGGGGGATGCAGCACAATTGAATGCTGATAAGAGTCCTGATATGGAACTGAACCAGAAGGTAAACTACCATTTGTCCGAAGGAATTGAGCCTTCACCAGAGCTGCAACTTGAACAGGTACTATTTATTTTGTTGCAAGAATTTTTGGTCTCTAAGGTTAATGTACATATCTAGCTGGCTTATTTGGAGAGAAGATAATGAATCAGAATTGTCATCTCATGTTGTTTTGACAGTCATATTAACGTTGGACTGGGTAGGTTGCTTGACATTTATATGTAGAAAGCCTCTAGAAAATTATGATTGTGGTGTCTATATCGGAGGTCTAAAAATTATAGGTCATTCCTTGAAATGTTGATCTAGAAAATGATCATAAATTCTCAAGTGTAGAATTATTATCTAGTGTTTTCTCTAACTATATTTGACTTCTACGGCAACGGGATGGATCATGTAAATTGATTTTAAATAGTTCATGCTCCAGTCATTAGCCTCAATATACATGTAAAAAGTGTATAAAAATGTGTGGAAGTGTATAGAAATATGTAGTAGTGTTATGAAATATGTAAAAAGTGCATGGGGACTATTTATATTTTTCATTTCTCCACCTTAATGACAGTCCCATGGGTGGTCATTAGCATGACCCATTCTTAAATTGGGGGCCCAGAGTGAATGAAAAGATTTCAAAGAAATCCTCATGTAATGTGGGGCTTTTTGAAAACTTTGGTGCCAGGTTCCCTGCTGGTGATCCCTTCCCTCTCCCCTTGCCCCAGTTAATGATTCTGTGTTTTGTAGTATGTGCTGATGCTACTAAAACAGATTCCTTTGCACCTTATATTTTTCCCTGAGACAGGAATATTATCTTCTCTTTTTTGATAGTGTGTTGGACAGGACGAATCAACATCCAAGCATGGACAAATTGGGCCATCCTTAGTTTCAAGTTTGACCAAAGAGGCAGCAGGAGACTCCCATGGTTGCTTTATGGAGAATGTGGGACCAGCAGATACAACTAGCATTGTCCTTGATGTAAGGAAGCAGTGTGATGAACAAAATTTCAAAGATTTGCAGCATTCTGAATATAATGGCACCATGGAAAATATGGATGACTTGATTCATACTGAGAGGATACTGCAGGAAACGAAATCTTATTTCGAAGAGGATGGCTTATTTTCATATTGTTCAGTTGAGTCTCCACAAGACAAGCACATGGCTTCGATTGGTGCTGATCAAACTATGCCTGAGTTTGAGGGGTTCATTATTCACCCTGAAGAGAATGAACAACCACATGTTGGAGATGCAATTAGCTTTGACAAGTTGGACCTTCCAAGTACCACAGTAAAACGTGCTAGTGTTCTGGAACAGCTTTGCAAATCTGCTAGCAGGCATACCCCACTGTCTGAATTCTCAGCTACATTCAAATTGCATGGAACACCAGATTTATACCAGTCTGTACCAAATGGACTTCTTGAGCACATGGACCTGAGGAGTACCTTAAATCTAAATGATGATGGTGGAAAACAGCTCAGGGCAAGTTATAGTTGTGTGGATGAAGTGAAGTGTGCTTTTGAAGGAGTGTTGTATTCTGATTGTGTACCATACACTGATGCTCGTTTTGGTTGGAGTTTTAAAAAACCTTATATGTCTCCTATTGGAAAGCTCTGGGACAGAATTTCATCAAACTCTAGTAGTTCAGAGAAGCAACGGAGCTTAAACCCAGAGCTCACATGCTTCCCAATTGAGGAAGATCCCAGCATTAGTGGAGAGAGTGAAAATATAGATGAGGTGGCCGATACAATCCAAGAGGACATTTCTTCAACACTGATGACTCGTGCCAAACGACAACCACTTGCAGAGATAAAAGAAGCATGTGTGAACCCTCCTACATCAGTTTCTGCAGCAGAGAGATTTCCTGATAGAAATAGTTTAGATTCCACAAACACTGAAGTCAGTGCTACTGGGGCCCAAAGTAGGATCAAACAGAAGCTTGGTAATCGCTACAGCAATAAGCGGAGATGTACAAACCAGGCAAAGGAGAACCGCTCTTTATCAGTAAGCACAAATTGTATTAAGAAGGCAACTGAGTCACTAAACAACAGATTCAGTAAGCCAAAATTGTCAGGGAAAACAAGTTTGAGGAAAGGTGGGCAGAATCTCTTAGAGAGGGAGTCTAAGCGTAACAATATTGTTTCAAACATCACTTCCTTTCTTCCACTAGTTCAACAAAAACAAGCAGCTGCAGTTGGCACAGGTAAATTTTTTCGATTTTTTTTTTGGGATTTGTTTGTTTACTTGCTTAATTTTTTCTTTCTATATGAGGAACCAACAATCTTTCTTTGGGTAAATTACACTTTCAATCCTCCGACTTTCACATGAATTTCAGAACTTAGAAGCTACCTTGCATATCTTTTTGACTACGTTCCTTTTTCTTGGTAAAATTATTTTTCTATTTTTCATTTAGTACGTAGATCAGGACATTTTGTGGCACTTTGTAGGGAAGAGAGATATCAAAGTGAAGGCACTGGAGGCTGCTGAGGCTGCAAAGCGCCTTGAAGAAAAAAGACAGAATGAACGCAAGATGAAGAAGGATGCATTGAAGATTGAAAGAGAAAGAAAAGAGCAAGAAAATTTGCGGCAAATGGAGATAAACAAGAAAAAGAAAGAAGAGGAACAGAAGAAAAAAGATGCTGATATGGCAGCAAGAAAAAGACTGAGGGAGGAAGAAGAGAGGAAGGAGAAGGAAAGAAAAAGAAAGCGAATTGAAGAACCACGACAACAACAGAGAGGAAAAGAAGAGAAATTACAAGCAGGGAAAGAGAAAGAAGTGCCATTTGGTGCCATGGTAAGATTCCTTCTATATTAATGCACTCTGTATTCCATTCAATTTGATGTTGCCGTGACACCAACTATGGTGATGACTTTTCTAGGATGAAAATGTGAACAACGGGAAGGAATCTAACAATGAATTGAGAAAACATCAAAAAATGAAAAAGCCACAGACTGATCCTAGGGCTGCTGAAATTTCGACAAGCAATGCCAGCCAAGTAATCCTGGAGGATTGTCAAGCTTTTAGTCATTTTGGTGACAATGGGGAGGTAAAGTTCTCATCATGCACATCTCCAAAAAGAAAGAGTTCCCTTATTTGAGTTTTAAATCTGCAAAGTTATTCAGCTCTGTTCTGTAGTCTCGGCAATAGTTGCAATATGTGAGAGTACAACAGAGCAATCACTAGGCATGATTAGTGGCCTTCCATGTGCTTGCTGGCTTTGAATATGAGTTGTCAGAGTCCAGCTCAGGGTTTCAAGGGCAGGTAGAGAGGAAGAGACAGTAGGCATACTTGTAATAGGAAATGTCTCAGGGCCAAGACCTCTTTGGTCTAGCAGTAGGTACCCAAGGAATGCACTAGAGAACCTTTGGTGAGGAGGTCAGGTGTTTGAATCCCATTACCCCACTTTCCCTTAGCATTAGGTAAGATAGTAAAACTCGATTTGATGTTCTCTTAAAATAAATAAAGAAAAAAGGGAACACCCAAGGACTTCCACATTACAAAACTTTCTTGACCACCATTCAAAAATGAAAAAAGAGATTAAAATACTGAAATTACTCTACATGATTAGATATCCCTTAGGGAACCCATGGAAGGTTGGTTTCAGCAACTTTGAGGCTTTTACCTTACACCATTTATGCCAGTGAGAAAGGATGTTACTCCTTACTGAGGAGTCCATTTTGTGACATTAATTCATATAGTACTACTCTTTTGCGATGTGCTTATTTACTTTCACATTGAACCTTGTACTAAAAGTTTTTATGGTCTCCTAGCCAACAAGTGTCTTCACAAAAACTGCTGAAAAGGATAGCTTTATGGCCAAGACAAGTCTAGAAAAATCATATTCGATTTCTCCATATCAATGCTCGGATGATGAAGAGGACGAAGAGGATGAAAGGGATGAAATTCGCACGAAAAAGTTTGTTCCTTCTTGGGCCAGGTAATTATCTTAATTTTGTCTTCTCAGAGTTAAACACAACCTTGAAAGCACATAAAATTGCTGTACATATCTCACTTGTCTTATGCTACTTTGACATTTACAAGTCTCTATCCACTAATGAACTGAATGTCGTTCATCAGAATGATTTAAGGTCATGTTTTTGTGATTTTATTTTGTTTTTATTTTTTGCGAGGAACTGAAACTTTTAATGAGTTTATACTTGATTTTTGCAGTAAAAATTCAGTGGCTGTTGTTCTTTCATCCCAGCAAAAAGTTGACCCATATATAATATTCCCACCTGAAAGTTTTTGCAGTATAGATGATGGTAATCTTTCTCTGTTTCTTTAACTTCTTCTTCGCACGATGCAAATAGTTTCACTTATATATTTTAATCCCATTGGACCATATTATTTATTATTGAATTTAATAACATAATTTACTATTGTGTAGTTCTTCGGCCACGAAAATTACAGCCAAAATAGGATGCACCGTTGAAGAAATTGTTGTCTTCAAGAACATTGCTGCAATAACTTGGATGAGATTTCTGCACCAAGATAAGGTACTCTCTCTCTCTCTCTCTCTCTCAGCATCATCTCACTGTTTTTCATCCTTATTGGTGAAAGTGATTGAATTTTGTAGGCGAAATTCAACGGGGAAGGAGATCTCGCTTGGGCCTATTTGTTGTGAGGGGAAATTTGTAGAGATGTATATACTTAATGCAATGTTAGATGAGGATTTTTTTCTCGCCTTAGATCCGAATTTGATGGTTTCTTTGCAATTTGGCTTAAAATTAACCCAGCCATTGAAGTAGCCAAAATAGCTCAGAGGGTTATTATTCCTCTTTAACAATTCCTATTTCTGATTTTGTCGCATTGTAGTATTTCAAGTTTATGAATAATAGAGTGCCTGACATTTTGATGCACTTGTTCAACAATTTTTGTGTCTTACACTAAATTTATTTGGACAGAAATTTTTTTTCTAGAGAAAATGTTTTCTTATATTTGGTTGCACATTTGAAACTAATGTATTAATGGTTGTATTAGTGGCGGCGGTGGTCATGTGGGGGCGGAGGTGAAGGTGATGGGATAGTGGTGGCTTCAGGATTTTAAATGTGCCGAGTCGAGTTGATTAGCAAATTATTTAAACTTGGCTTGAAATTTACCATACTGAGTCAACACACATGAAACAAAAAGCCTTTCAAGATTATGAAAAAATATAGTAATAATAATAATTTATGATACCTGATTAGCATAAACATGTAATATTACCAATTAATAAATGTGATCTTTGTAATCTATTATGTATATGTGGTAATTACTAAATAATTATTTCTTAAATATAGGATTCGCTTTTGATATATAATTTTATTAGCAATTAGTGATATCTTTTTTTCTTTTTTTTTTTTCCGGTCTCCCAGGGTATCCTCCGCCGACCGCGGAGACTAATTCCTTCGCTGGTTGTAGGCACCTCGAAGGGTGGGATAGCTGGCCCAGAGATTTAAGGCTGTTCCATGTCCAAGGCGGGACTCGAATCCCCGACACTTGGTTAAGGGAGGAGGAGTCCTTACCACTCCACCACAGCCCCCTGGGTTTTAGCAATTAGTGATATCATATATATTTGTGATAGAATTTTTACGGTTTTTGTTCATCACGAACTACTTCATCAATTATGATCGATTAAGAGTGTTTAGAATTAGTTTTTGTTAGTTATGTTTTGTTTATTATTATTATTTTTTTATATTTTTGAGTTTTATTTAACTAGATGGACTAAAAAACAAAATAATAATAAACAAGAACAATTGAAAAAAAAAAAAAGTCAATTAAAGACCCAAAAAAAGTTTTTTTTAAAAAAATTGTCTTTAATAAACCTTTATTTTTAAAAAAAAATTTCAAAAATTTTTAAACTAAAATGTGATTTTACTCTTTTTTTTTTTTCTTTTTTTAAAGCTCATCTCAAAATTTAACCAATTATAATTAATGATAACACATAAGACGTCGTATTGAAATTGGCCGCCATTTCTTTCCAATCTTCCATGTAACCGTTACAAACCCTAACTATACTTTCCCCCCAAATTGATTCCCTCTCTTTCTTCTTCCTCATAGAAACCTCTCTCTCTCTCTCTCTCTCTCTCTCTCTCTCTCACATCAATCCCCATTGATTCCTAAACCATCTTCCTCAACAATATGCATCCAAGAACACTTCTTGTTCTCTCTCTCCTCTTCTTCCTCTTCAACTCCTCACACCCACCACAAGTCTCCTCAGAAAACATAATCTTCGACTTCCCATCTTTCACTCTCCGAAACCCAACTCTCCTCGGCGATGCCTACCTCCGGAACGGCCTCATTGGCCTCACCCGAGACCTCCCCGTACCGTCTTCGAGCTCCGGTACCGCCATTTACAACTACCCAATTCCATTCTTCGATCCCAACTCCAATTCTACAGTCTCTTTCTCCACAAGATTCTCTTTCTCAATCACCAGTCTAAATCCCACTTCTTTCGGAGATGGGTTGTGTTTCTTTCTCTCCCCTGAAAATCAGAATCTGGGTAGTCAAGGAAGGCACTTGCGTCTTGTCAATTCGTCTCAATTGACCAAGAACAAGTTTGTAGCTGTTGAATTTGATACTAGGTTCGATTCTCAATTCAATGATCCGAATGATAATCACGTTGGATTGGACATTGAAAGCTTGGTTTCGATCAAGACTGCTGATCCTAAATCGATTGATATTGATCTCAAGAGTGGGAATTCAATCACTGCTTGGATTGATTACAATGGTCATAGGAAATTGAATGTGTTCTTGAGTTACAGTAATTTGAAGCCAGAGATGCCTCTGTTGAGTGTCGAAATCGACCTCTCTCATTATCTGAAAGAGTTTATGTATGTCGGTTTTTCGGCATCTACTGAGGGAAGCACAGAACTTCACTTGATTGAGAATTGGAGGTTTGAAACATCACCCTCAGGGAGGGCTCGAAATCATCCCCACAATGTCTCCGATAATTCAGTGATTACACCGCGTTTTCAGGTCCCAAATTCTTTTTCCAAGAAGCATCACCGGGGCCTCGGTTTGGGTCTCGGGATCGCCTGCCCGGCCTTAATCTGTCTCTTTGTGGTTTTCGGGTGGATTTCTGTCAGAAAAAGGAGAGGGGTATCAAAACAGAGCTGCACAACAGGGCTTGTGGCGGGTCCGAGACAATTCAGTTACAGAGAGCTCAAGATTGCCACAAAAGGGTTTCATTCAAGCAGAATCATAGGCCATGGAGCTTTTGGAACTGTTTACAAAGCCTATTTAGTCTCTTCTGCTACAATCTCTGCAGTGAAGAGATCAAAGCATACCCATGAGGGAAAAACAGAGTTCCTCGCTGAATTGACGATTATAGCTTCTTTGAGGCACAAGAATTTGGTTCAGCTCCAAGGCTGGTGTGTTGAAAAAGATGAATTGTTGCTTGTTTACGAGTTCATGCCCAATGGGAGTCTTGATCAGGTTCTATACGATCAATCTGAGCGTGGTAATTTGCTGAAATGGGTATATAGATACAACATTGCAGTTGGGTTAGCCAGTGTTCTAACATATCTGCATCAAGAATGTGAACAGCAAGTGATTCACAGAGATATAAAAGCCAGTAACATAATGCTAGATGGTAAATTCAACGCAAGGCTTGGAGATTTCGGATTGGCACGATTGATGGATCACGGTGTTAAAAGCCCCGTTTCGACTCTAACCGCTGGAACTGTGGGATACCTTGCTCCAGAGTATCTTCAGTGTGGGAAACCTACCGAGAAAACCGATGTTTTCAGC